>MU226169.1:7075787-7158796 GCA_018584345.1 Thuja plicata
AAACTATGTATAAACATTCATAAGGTACAACATATAACTTTCCACATGCATTAACACAATGTTCCATAACTTGTTCATAAATCTAGGGAACCCTCATGTGCCTGAAATTTGGCTAAGTCTGATTTTTCTTTAAAAATCCCCAAAATCTAAAATCTGCATCTTAACTCCTATGAAGCTAAAACCTATCTCAAACATCCTGGAAGGTATTTATACAAATATAACTTAAAGTATAAGAAATTAAATATATCAGACTTATAGTTAAATGTTATATTTGTATAAATCTTGGACTCTCTCTCTCTCTCTCTCTCTCTTATTTTGTATCTAATATAGGGCGCATGCCCTATAGGGCACACGCCCTATAGTGAGTATAGGGCACGCGCCCTATAGGGTGTGCGCCCTTTTAACGACATTGATATTTACCAAGCCTAAGACTTGGAGGATTCAAACAGGCCTAAGACGTGTTTTCTAGCAAACCTACTAAAAAATAACATTTTTTCTTGTGTGCTCCCTGTCAGGTTTGCACGTGGTTCAATAACGATAAAATCTGATGACATGATATTGTAGATCTCTCTGATAGCTATCTAACCATGTAATTTATTTTGAATTCTCATTATGTTAAGTGTTTCATCTCTAATTTTGTTTCTAAGTATGTCTGATTTTTGTCAAAAACTAACGTGTATTTATTTGGGCTTAGATTTTGGCTCGTTCATCAAATTTTGAAAAAAATTACATTTTCAGAAACTAGACTCCATTCTACACACTTTAAAAAAAAAGAAGTTTTGATTTTCAATTAGTTTTCAATGATTTCTAGGGGGAGCACACATAAATTTCATTTTTTAAGGATGTGTCCACTTCGAAAAATGGCAAAAAATCACACTATCATAAAAAAATTAGCAGAAAAATCAAGGATAAACTAGATGGTGTTAGCTAATTTCTCACTAGAGCGATTTAATTTTTTTTTTAAAAAAGTTAACATTTTAGGGGGAGCACACCAGACGCTATGTTATGTTTTTTCATAAAAAGCAGGACCACTTTTTGTGCTCCCCCTTTTTGAGGGCCTTAATCTCCACCATTTCTATATAAAAAATAGTAGTTTAGAAACTAGATTCGGAGTAGAACAACTCTTGTTTTTTTCACATTTTAAAATTTTGAGTGTAAGTATACTCAATTTCTCGTTGAAGTTCAGAGTTTGCTGATTTCAGAAAAAAAGTGGCACCTTATACCCCCTTTTTGGTCCCCCATCTTTGTGCACTTACCCTACATACAGTGAGGAAGAAGTGATTGCAAAGATACTCAGATCTTTGACACTTGCATATAGAACTAAAGTACAAGCTATAGAGGAGATTATACCTTTGACACTAAACTTCACTAGAGAGATTTTGATTGGAAAGCTAACTACATTTAAGGCTGCAGAATTGGGAGACACTTTACCTAAAGTTAAGTCGGCATTCAAGGCGATTGTGCACAAGAACAAAAAAGTCTTATCTGGAAGTACAAGCAGTAGTGATTTAAGAGAAGATGTTGGAGCCTATGCTAATGAATAGGAACAAATAAAGGAAGAAGAAAGGAAAATAGATGAAGTTGTGGCACTGATTGCAAGAAGAGAAAAGAGAGGTAAGGGTAAATTTGAAGGCAAATTACCTTTGAAATGTTTTTCATGTAACAAGATTGGTCATTTTTCATCTAGATGTCCTACAAGAATTCCAAAGCACAAACCTAAGTTTTTTAAGTCTAAATATTCAAAGGACAAGGAATGTTATTATTCTAGTGAGGGTATATCTGATGATGAGGATGGTGACTATGATGAAATTGGATTTATTGCTATTAAGGATGATGAACCTATGCATGAAGAAAAATCCTTAGTATCCCATGTTGAAAAGAAATTTGAATGGGTTATAGATAGTGGTTGTTCACATCATATGACATGAGATAAAAATAAGTTTGTGAGTTTGAAAAGACATGGTGGTGGTGTTGTTAGATTTGGTGACAATACTCCTAAGCTTATTGTTGGAATTGGATCTATTTATTTAGATAGAAAGACCAACACTGACAATGTATTACTTGTTGATGGACTTAAGCATAATTTGTTGAGTTTTGGATAGCTAGTGGACAAGGGTTATCAATTGAACTTCATTAATGGGAAATGTTCTATCAAGAGTAAAACATGAGACTTGATAGCGTCCGTTACTAAATCTAGAGGTAATGTATTTGAGTGAATACATCAGAAGCTACTTATTTTATTGCAAAGATTGATGACAACTGGTTATGGAATAGAATATTTTGTCATGTTAACTTTGATAACATTTTGAAGGCAAGTACAACTAATACAGTAAGAGATATACCTAAAATTGTGAAGCCATCTAACACTATGTGTAGAGAATGTGTTATGGGGAAATAGACTAGAAGCACTTTCAAGAGCAAAGTGTATTCAGCAAAAGGAAAGTTGGATTTGGTGCATATAGATCTATGTGGTCCAACAAGAACAAGATCATACTATGGTGAAAGGTATTTTATACTTTTTTTTGATGAATTTTCTAGAATGATGTGGGTTACATATTTGAGAGAGAAATCTGAAGCATTTGATAAGTTCAAGCTATTCAAGGCAAAAGTTGAGAATGAATCTGGTTTAAATATAAAGTGTTTGAGATCAGACAGAGGAGGAGAGTTTACATCAAAGCTATTTAATACATACACAGACAGACTTCAGCTCCTAGAACCTCACAACAAGAAGGTATAGACTATGAAGAAACATTTTCTCATGTTGCTAGATTGGAAGCTGTGAGACTATTCCTTGCTTATGCTGCACATAAAGACTTTAAAGTGTATCAGATGGATGTGAAGCTAGAATTCTTGAATGGTGATCTAGAAGAAGAAGTGTACATTGAGTAACCTGATGGTTTTCCTTTGACAGATAATGAAAATATGGTTTGCAGATTGAAGAAGGTATTGTATGGACTGAAACAAGCACCAAGAGCATGGTATGCAAGACTGGGAAAATATCTACTTCATCTTGGTTTCATAAAAGGTAATACAGACATTAATTTGTATTTGAGAACCGATGAAGATGGAATCTTAATTATAGAAGTTTTTGTTGATGATATCATTTTTGGAGGCAATGATAAAATGAATAAGAAGTTTGCTAAAGAAATGGAGAATGAGTTTGAAATGTCAATGATTGGTGAGATGAAATTTTTTCTTGGTTTGCAAATTAATCAGAGTAAGAATGGAAATTTTATATCTCAGACCATGTATCTTAAGGAAATTTTGAAGAAATTTGGAATGGAAGATTGTAAACTTGTTGGAACACCTATGGTGACAGGAGACAAACTGACTAACAGTGATGAGACTCAAAGTGTTGTTCAGACTAAGTATAGATAAATGATTGGAGGTATACAATATCTAACACACACTGGACTAGATATTACCAATGCAGTTGGAATTGTGGCTAGATATCAGGCAAATCCTAAAGAGACACACTTTGTTGCTGTAAAAAGAATTTTCAGATATCTGAAAGGGACAGTAGAATATGGATTATGGTATGAAAATCTGATGATTTTACATTGCAGGATTTTACTGATGCTAATTGGGTAGATAATGTGGATGAAAAGAAGAGTACAAGTGGTCGTGCATTTTTCCTTGGGAAAAGGTTGGTTTCTTGGTTGAGAAAGAAGTAGAACTATATTGCTCAATCTACTGCTGAGTCAAAGTATGTTGTTGCAGCAATAAACTGTACACAAGTCGTTTGGATGAAACAAATGATGGACATTAGAATAATTTTCAAAGAACCAGTGATTATCCATTGTGATAGCACCAACACAGTGAATATCTCAAAGAATCTTGTAATGCATTCAAATACTAAATATATTTCTATTAAGTATCATTTCTTGAGGGAGAAGGTAGGAGATAAAGAGATTAAATTGGATTACATTAGCACCAAGGAATAGATAACAGATATATTTACTAAACCTTTGCCAAAAGATGCTTTTGAATATATCAGAGGCATTCTTGGGCTGATGGCCCCTCCCAGTGATAACTAAAATGATGCAGATGTGGATCAGTCCAGTGGATCTCAGAGCTATATCACTCTCTGGACTTGATGTATGGATCTACTCCTTAGGGGGAGTGATCGCAAGAGAATACTATGGAGTACATTTGGGTGATCTTGAACCTAGCTGATTGGACATGAAGATTTGAAAAAGCTACACCTTACAGAAGACTACAGATGAGTTATGGCACCCTTTTCCATTGCTACCAAAGGGGGAAGGAATCTATGTGAAAATCCCTACTGTTTTGGGAAGATTTGTGTTGAGGATATTAAGAAGATTGTATTGAGAGAAAGTACTTTTGGGTTGATGCATATGGATTTTCCCATATGTTTCAATCAATGAAAAAGGGGGATATTATTGGATGATATCAGTTTTGGTTACTGATCATGTTGTTGATATTCATGTTTTGTCACTGATGTCAACATATATTTCTATGGAGAAGATAGACTGGCTACTTGACTGGAAGGAGTGTACGAACACTGTACGGATGATTCAGAATGATCAAAGTTGGATTTATGCAGAAGGATGTGTGTTGAACTTATTCCTAATTTCGCTTGGCTTTATGTTGCATATTGTGGATGTTACAGTTGATTTGGTGAAGACTGGTTTTCTGGACTGTAACTGTGATTCTGGAACAGAGCAGGTCTTTGTGTTTCGGGTATATCTTTCCTGGCGAAGATATTTCAGATGATGTGAGCTTACTAGTGGACAATCAAAATATGTTGGAATAATGGGTTGAGTTTGATTTTTGTTTGGATACTGGTGACATCATCTTTGGCATGTATTTTGGAGAAGACCTAGTTCCTAGCTAACTTCAGAAATGTAGCGTGTAAAATTAACTGTGAGCATGGATTGTCGATCTGGAAGTATATGTAATGGATTATAGTTGATGTTTAATTGATATAGGTATCGTATGTATCTTAGCAAGGGGTCAAATAATTATTTGTGTATTGGAAAGCCTTAATTGGCTGACCTAATTAATTATTTGTGTATTAAGAAAGCTTAACTAGCCGACCTAATGAATTATTGTAAGAGGGTATATATGAGTGATCTTTTCTTTTGGAGATGTGGTAGAGAATTAAGGATAGAGATGTGTGGAAGATGTGAAGCTTGTTGACTTTTGGATATAGAGAAGATTTGATACGTCATTGGAACTGACCAAGCAAAGACAGTTGCTATTAGACAGTTCACTGGATTATGTATTTGCTTTATACACTTGATTCGGATTGTAAATCCTTGAGGGTGGCTTTAACCTTCTTTGGGCAGTGTGCCTTGGTAGTGAGCCTATTATTTTCTTTGACTCCTAATAGGGTCTGTCTCCTAACAGGGACTGTGTACTGTAATGTTGTAAACAAGCTCCTAAGAGGACTAATATCTTTTAACAGGGATACTATACTCTCAGTACATTATTTGTGGGTGTTAATTACCATTGGGGTTTTACCTTTAACAGGGTTTCCTCGACAACAAATATTGTGTTATGGTGTTGGCATTTACTGTGTTATCATTTACATTTGCAGATTTGGTTTGAAATGTTTAAAGTTTAATAATCTACACTACAACTTATTCATCCCCCCTCTCATTTGTCTTATGGACTGTTATTCCTAACATGACAATCTTAGCAAAATCAATCATTAGCCTATAGAGGATTTTGTCAAGTAACATATGTGTGTTGGCATTATGGTGGTGTTTATAGTTCTTATGAGGAGTGGTCATAAGGGATGCATAATTGGTTTTCATTGATGGAAACATTCTCAATTAACATGATTAGAGTGATGGGTAAGATCTTTGCGTGATCGGTTTTGGAAGAAATAGTTAAGTGCGTTGATCGGTGTTCAGGAAGAATAGTTTTTTTCAAAGAATTTGGTAGAAGCCGAGTTTCAATATAGATCACGTGTTGAAATGATAGAGGAGGTTTTATATGGTTAGTGGAATCCATGATTTTGATCCTGACAGTTAATTCAGTGATTTGAGTGAATTGTGTATTTGGTGAAGAAGACAGTATACCTATTGGTTCACTGATCAAAGTTGTATATTTCAGTTAAGACAGTGGATATGAGGTAGGCTATTGGTTATAAACATGTATATTATGTTTGATGTTGACGTGTTAGGTATTTTTTATGTTGATCTTGAGGTGGTTGGTCAATAGTTTGTGCCAACTATGATGGAAAGTTTCTAGGTCTTAAATGACTTAAGGACAACACTATATAAGGTGATCTAAATCATTTGATTTAGGGTTTTGATCATATTTTTAAGTGGAGAAATCAAATATTGAAGGAGAAAATGTTAGTGCAGTATCAGAAAGAAAATAGAAGAGTGGATCTGATAGGAAATCAATACCATTCTATAGATCAAGAGACATATTTCATTACTTTAGACCAACCTTCTTGGTTGGAAAGATAAATCCCTTAACTGGGTGAACTTTAATAGGTTCCTATTGTAAATACATTAAAAATGTAACTTCTTAATTGGTATTTTGAAATCCTCTAGCGAGGTAGACTCTAATGAGTCTTTTGGTACTTCTAAAAAGGTACTAATCACTTTTAACAAGGTGAACCCTTGACAGGGTATTGTAGCTCCTAACAGGGAAAACACTTTATACTGCAGTCAAGTGAATTTATGGGTGTCATGCCCACCATATTTTTCTCCCTCTTACAAGGGTTTCCATTTGAAAAATATATGTGCTATGTGTGATTCTTATTTGGATGCTTGATTTTATTTACTTCTATTTGATATCATTAGTTATATGTTTCATTGTTTTGAAGTTGTTGATTAACTTTGTTAGATCGGTGGTGAAAATTATTAAGTACTTGTCTACACTGATTCACCCCCCCCCCCTCTCAGTGCTTCTATATACTAACAATTGGTATCATATCTTTGGTCCTCTTGATACTAATCTTAACTGCTTGAGGAAAAGATCCCTAAAAACTAACATGGAGAGATACAAGTATGAAAAGAAGCTTGAGGATGCAAACACAGTAATCAATGAACTGAAGGAAAAGCTGGGGAACTCCCTTGCAAAAAGAAGAGAACATACTAAGGAATTTATGGAAAGCCAAGATTACATTGATCAACTTTCTGAAGGTAGTATGTTTGAAGAATCTGAGGAAGCAATTGCAAGTTTGATAGATAAAAATAATGGACATAAAGAAGAAGTGGAAAATCTAAAAAGAGAGCTTGAAAGTCAGTCTGTCAGGATGTGTGAAGAGATTGAAGGAAGAAGAGTTGCTGAGGATGAAAAGAAAATTGTTGAAGATGCCCTAAAGGCTAAAGAGGAAAACCTAACATAAAATTTGGAGCAACTATTCAGATCGAAGCAAGAGGTTTTTGTATTGAATGAACACTTACATGACACAAATGAAGAAAATAATGACATTTTAAGAGAGAATGAGGGGCTGGGGAAAGAGAATGATAAGTTGAAAGAAAATTATAAAGCTGCAAATGATTTGCTGGATGAATTCAATAAGAATTCTGTTAAACTTGATGAACAACTTGCAAGTCAGAGGAGGAATGGATAGAAACAAGGTCTCTAGGTTTTCCAAACTTTGAAGTTGGCGAGTCATCTGACACTAAGGACATCAATGCAAGAGACAAATAAATGCCCAAGGTGAACAACAACACTGGTAAGAGAAGGTATAGACCGGTATGTTCTAATTATCATAAGGAAGGTCATACTGTTGATATATGCTGGTCTAAACCTATTGGTCCTAATATTAGATCTAGAGGTCCTACTGCTAGATCAGGAAATTCCTATGGTAGAATTGATAACTACAATTAATGCTAGATCTAATACATTCCATGGAGCTTGTTATTATTGCAACAATTTTGGACATATGGCTAATGAGTGTAGGGCCAGAATCAACAGTCAGTGGTCATATGACTACAACAGACAAAGACCTAATAATCAAGGTAACCGGTCAAATGTTACCTTTTATATTTGCCATAACTATGGACATATGGCTATGAATTGCAGATTAAGGTCAGCTCAAGGCAATTCTAGACCTTGGAAACAAATAGGTATGGCTTTTTATATTTGTAACAAAGTTGGTCATGTTGCTATAACATGCAAAGCAAGAAAGAATACTAGAGGTCAACTGGAAAACAAGGTTGTAAATGATAAAGGGAAGAAAATTGTTGTTGTTGAGGAAGTCAGAATTGAGATGAAGAAGACATGGGTGAAGAAAGGTGAATTTAAATCTTCTGAGTTGACTGAGAACTCCACAAATTCAAGAAATTTGGAGAATCCATTGGTGAACTAAGCCTATTTTTGGCTTAAGGGGAGCACTAAAAGGAAAAATCCTTAACAAACCCTATAATTGAATGAGCGGTAAGATTCATATGCATAATGAGATGCCTATTTGTGATTTGAATGATGGTTAGTAAAGATAAGGTGCTATATTTGATTTTGTGTGTGCATATAACGAATGTTATGTTTTAACCATTGTGATAAGTGAGAAGCGCTATTTGACCGTTGTGTATAACAACTACATTCTCAATGATAAAAAGGTGGAAAAGTAAACTCAGTTTTTACTTTTCATACTAACAAATTTTACTAGAGCACATGTTCACATTCCAAAGCGATTAAGAGTGTTGTGTGTCTGTGAATTCTGAATTGGAGTGGTGAATGATTTCATTTATCGAAGAACACTAATCAGTGAAGTTGAAGGTTGTTTCTTGTATTGTGAAGGTTTTGCAAAAGTGTTATTGTAGAGAGTTGATTATTGATATTATGGATACCCCTATGTTGGTCAACATTGTTGATGAGCCACAAGACTGGCCAACATTCAGATGTAGGAGTTGCCACAAGACTGGCTACCTTGCAGCACGGTGTACATTTGATAAGCTAAAATTGAAGAAACCACCTTCATGGTGGTTGGGGGCTTCTGAAAAACATTATACGGTTCGTAAAGATTCCATGGATGGGGGATCGGCTGCCTATCCTCCTCAGACTAATCAAGCTTTGGCTGGAGATTTTAATGATGTATCTGATGCTGCTAATAGTGTCTTTGTAGCTACTATTGTTGTCTCTGATGCTGTCCCTTCCGGTGTTGCTAGTGTTTTCCTTGTGCAAAACGTTGAGGTTGTCCTTGGTTCTACACTTTTTTCTGGTGTTCTTGGTGATTCTGATCATGGTTCTCCTGGGAGGATCTTAGGGTCTGATAGTGGTGCTAGTCCTGCCCCTCCTATGGCTAAGATTGTGACCTGCCCTTTAGTGGGCTCTTCTGGTTCATTTTTGGAATGGAAGAAGGATGTTGGCAAGGTGGAGGATGGATGGACAACAGTTAAAGGAAAAAAAGTTAAGTCCTCCACTCCTTCATTTGATATGAACTTACGTTCACATAAAGATGGGCAAAAATGTAAATCTTGATTGCCTTGTTTTTTTGGTGGTTGGGCCTTTTTCTTTTTGTTTGGAACTATGGTTAGTTCCTTTGTCTTGTTTGGTGGAGCTCCATAATTGTTTTCTGGTCTTTCTCTGACCTATCTTTTTTTCTATTGTACAAGGTTTCGGGACCTTTCAAATCCTATTTTTACTTAATCAGAATGTTGTTGATGAGCCGAGACCCCGAGACCCGTATTCAAGTTACATCCCTTGAAGAAAAATGAAAATAATCCAATGGGTTCCCTATCCTTGATACCCTATGGTGTATTTCTTATAGAAGATATTTTATCATTCTTCCACTGTAAGCTGGAAGATCTTGGAGCTTATGAAATTTACGATGAGTTCACTAAACTATGTAATTATCAAGGTTTAAAGAACGAGCATATGCATCTGATGCAAAAAAGTTTTACATATGTGGCTAAGATACCTGATGATCTTCATCTAGATTAGATAAGATATGTATTGAGGAGAGTTCATGATCAATTTATTTGGTTGGACAAGCCACACAAGATTACCAAGGAGGTAATCAATAGGTTTACTGGGTTTAGCGCGATCGGTGAGCCACCAACTCTTCGAACTATAGCTACTAATTTGGTTACTCGATTGACCAAATCCAAACAAGATCACCGAGATATGACTATCAAAGATATATAAGACAAAGAAGTGATATTTTATTCAATGGTGGCAGGGTATAGAGTATACCAGTCTAGTTGGTTGAACAATGTACCTGGTGGAACAATTCATACTGCTTACAGAATGATGAAGGGAGATGCCAAATAAGACCTATGTGAGATGTTGAGGGGCCAATATTAATAAACATGGAAAGGATCAAGAAGGATAAGAAAAAATCGTTCAAATATGGATCACTCCTAGTATGTATATTATTTTACTTACATAATCAATTTCCTAGAATAGGTCCTATCACATAGTCAAAGAACCAACTGGTAAAATGCAGATTAAGAAATGTATAAGGATGTTAAGAAATAATTTTAATATTGTTAAGTGGGGATATTAAAATATTTACAAGGTAAAATGCACATGAGAGAGAGAATCCCAACCGATATTGTTGGAAAATATAAAGATGATATTTGTTTTCTAGTAGATACAGATACTTGTATGTTGTAAGTAGTTCAACCTAGGACATTTTTGGTACCATCTATGGGATATGAGGTAGATGGTGATTTAGTCACTATACATGCTGATGTACTATTGTCAGAACCAAAAGATACTTCAACACCTAGGTTTGGAACTTATGAAGAGTCATCTCTAAAAATTCATAGTGAATTGAAGGTACTAGTAATCCAAGGAAAATAAGAAAACAAGTTGATAACTTAGCCAAAATGAGTGGCATTAACCAAGAAATGATGACAAAACTTAGGAAGAAATTGGAGAGTGAGGAAGCAGGCATGTCTGCTTCTATAGAAGTTGAGAAAGTTGAAGTTGAAGAGATAACACCTAAGAGAGTCACTAGGAGTTCAACACAAAAAAAAAACTCACTCTACTACTACTCCTATTATGACTAAGCCACTAAAGAAGTCACCTATGACTAGTCAACAAACTTATAGAAGGAAGAAAGAGAATACATCTAGCTATAAAGAGTCAAAAGGCAAGAAAGAGAGCAAGGATAAGGCTGAAGTAGATGTAGTTGAAACTGATTCTGATAAGCAATAAAAAGAGCTAAGAGCTAGTGGGAAGAATTCCATAGTAGTAGGAAAGCCTACTGATAAAAATGTCAAGATTGATAAAACTATTGTTGTTGATAGCATAATTCAATATGTTAAGCAATATGGAAGGATGACTGGTGTGATGAAATATTTTGATAAATTTGATAGTGAAGATAAAAAGAAGATAGAGGATGTAGTTGTAGAGAGCCTACATGCATTTTGAAAAGCACAAAGTGAATTATACAAGGCTATACCTAAGGAACTACACAAGGAAGTAGATAAGAGATGGAGAGAAGCTCTGAAGCTTGACAAAGTGGTGATGGATCAAGAACTTGCACTATTATAACCTAAATTGACAACTGAGGATGTGAAGATAATGGTTGAAGCAATGAGGTCATAATTAAAGACAAGGTACAAAGTATCAAGGATTCTCATTGGAGAAATAAAATTGGTAAGAGATGAGATAGTGGATATATGGAAAATTTTAGTGAAACCAGAGAAAGCAACTAAAGACCAATTGATAGAAGAGAAAGGACAAGATCAAGAGTCAATAGTTGAAGAGATAAGAGATGTCATAGATAATATTATCTTTGATATCCTTGAGAAGATATAGATTATTGATACACAAACTGAATTGGATGCACCAAGAGAAAAGACTGTAGCGAAAGTGACAAAATAGAAAGGTGAAGGTCAAAAGGGTGATGAAGAGTTACTTTCAATAAAGAGGAATCTTGATCTAACTAGTGAATCTAGCACTAAGAAGAATAGTAGAACAAAGGACTCAACCAATTCTGAGGAAGAGGATGAAGGTGAACCAGAAGATGAAGAAATTCAAGCACCTATTGATATAACCAAGATGAGCCCTAAGGATTTAATGGAGTGTCTGAGAAGCTTAAGGTGAAAGCAGTAAGGGACGGACTAAAGGGAAAGAAGAACAAGGTTAGACTAATAAAGGCTTCCAGGAACATAATCAGTAAATTAGATCCTGATATGAAAAACATGAATTCCTATTGATCAGTCGGATATATTGATCAAAGTCATTTTTGCTCAAGTACCTGACTTGGAGAATGCACCAATGAAGTTGGTTGAGTATTAGCATGAGAAGAATAAAATGGTCAAGTTGGTAGAGAAGATTGCTAAAGACAAGACAACACTTTTAGAACTCATGGATCATACAAAGAACACACTAAAAGAGGTTGGTCAGTTATTGACCAAAGTGTCAAAACTTTTAGATTTTACCAAGGATTTGGAGAAGAACAGAGAAGATGCACAAAAAGAGCTTGACAACTTAGTTGAAAATTTTGATCCTATCACAAGCTCTACATTAGAATATAGTTCCAAACTGAAAATGAGAGGCAGTTACAGGAAGAATGGGATAAGAGGGTCATCACAGTACTTGAATTAAAAACATACACACACCCATAGTAGAGGTTATGAAACAAAATGTGAAGAATACAAAAACTCTAATTGAGTTACCAGACTTGAGCACTCTGGATGGCATGGAGGAGTTAGCATCTGGTCTACATGGGTAGATCATTTCTATGAACCATTTGAAAAGGTCGTTGGATATGTTATTGGAGATAGAAAAGACAAACTTCAAAGATGTATTTGACAGAATGTAAGCCTGCTATGCAATATTTGTGAACCTTTGTCCTTGTATGACAAAAGGGGGAGATGAGTACAGTAAAAATAATTTTAAAGGGAAGTATGAGCTTAGGAAGAGTTATGTATGGAAGAATGTTGATAAGGATGGTAAGAAGAATATTTTCACAGAGTGTTTGCCATCAATGCCAAAGGAGGGGATTGTTGGCATTATGGTGGTTTTTGGATTCCTTATGAGGAGCAGTCATAAGGGATGCATGATTGGTTATCATTGATGGAAATATTATCAGTTAACATGATTAGAGAGACCAGTAAGATCTTTACAGGATTGGTAATGGAAGAAATAGTTAAGTGTGTTGATCGGTGTTCAGGAAGAACAGTTTAAGTCTGAGAATTTGGTAGCGGTGGAGTTTCAGTACAGATAAGGCATTGTGATCTTAGAGGAGATTTTTATATGGTTAGTGGAATCCATGATTCTGATCGTGATAGTTAATTCAGTGATTTGAGTGAATTGTGTTTTTGGTGAAGAAGACAATATACTTATTGGTTCATCAATCAGAGTTTCATATTAAATCAATTACGGCAGTGGATCTGAGGTCGGCTATAGGTCATAAACATGTAAATTACATTTGATTCTGACATGTTAGGTATTGTTGATGTTGATCTCGATGTGGTTGGTCAATACTTTGTGCCGACTATGATGGAAAGTTTCTAGGTCTTAAGTGACTTAAGGATATCACTATATAAGGTGATCTAAATCGTTTGATTTAGGGTTGCAATCGTATTTTCAAGTGGAGAAATCAAAGATTGAAGGATCAGATATTAGTGCAGCGTCAGAGAGAAAAGAGAAGAGTGGATCTGACAGGCAATTAGTGTCATTCTATAGATCAAGAGACAAAGTTCATTACTCTAGGCCAACCTTCTTGGTTGGAAAGTTAAATCCCTTAACTCGGTGAACTTTAACAGGTTCCTATTGTAAAACCTTTGACAGGGTAACTTCTTATGCGGGGTTTTGAAATCCTCTAGTGAGGTAGGCTCTAATAGGTCTTTTGGTAATTCTAACAAGGTACTAATCACTTTTAACAGGGTATTGTAGCTCCTAACAGGGAAAATGCTTTATACTGCAGTGAAGTAAATTTATGGGTGTCATCTCCACTGTGGTTTTCTCCCTGTTACAAGGTTTTCCACATAAAAAATATGTGTATTATGTCTGATTCTCATGTGGATGCTTGATTTTATTTACTTCTATTTGATATCATCAGTTGTATGTTTCATTGTTTGGAATTTGTTGATTAACTTTGTTAGATCAGTGGTGAAAATCGCTAAGTACTTGTCTGCACTTATTCACCCCCCCCCCCCTCCTCTCAGTGCTNCCCCCCCCCCCCCTCCTCTCAGTGCTTCTATATACTAACAATGTGGTGGATGACATTTTCTATCATGTGGGTTTTTGCATTATGAAAATAACTTGGAGGCTTTGTTATCATGTTGGATTTTGATGCTTATGTTCTTGGATTGGTGCATCTTCACCTTGACATGTTCCTTTTCTTCCATAAGTGACATGTTGAAGGATGAGGGGATTTCTTTCTTGAGATGGTGGCCACTTGATTTTATTGCAAATATCTTGTTGGAGCATGTTAGAGATTCATGTGGTTACATGTATGGCTATGATGATATATTTCAATGATTGATCCTTATGCAATGTATACAACAAGTGGGAGAATGTTGGAATAAAGTGTTGGACACCTTGCATAATATTTATAATATTATATTTGATTATTTTGTGTTGTGCCTAGAAGCACCTAGATGGACATGCATCACATAGAGATTTGATATAAATTCTATAGAGATTCCATTCTTGGGGACATTTTATGTGTTGTATTGTAACATTGGAACTATATTTAATGTGGGTGTCACATTGGGATATGACATTATAATTATTTAACTTGATGAAAGATATTTAATAAAGTAAAAACTTAGTACTTGAAATATTAAATGAGGGTTCAATGGTATTTTATTCACTTGACTTTGTGCCACATGATTTTATTTCATCACTACTTGTATTATGCGTGAGTTTGTGTCTATAGAAGCAAATACATGTTAGTGGTTTGAATTGGTTGGTTGAGTTGGATGGCATTATTGAATCTTTTTAAAGGTTACATTTGTAAAGTATGGCATAGGATGTGTGGATACATGCTTGGACACATGGGAATGCATTGAAGGGTTTGATCTTTTAGAGGTGTTCATTGCACCGTTGCAAGTGTTTTATATTTCTTTATGAATGAATAATAGAATGGAGTAAGGATGCTTTTAAAGGCTAGGTTTTTCCCTCATGAGGGTTTTCCCAGAGTATATCTTGTGTTATCTTATGACTTTTATGTTTGATCTTTACATAATGGCAATTTTGTAAGCTTGTAGCCATGCTTGTTTCTCATGGGTTATGTAGGAAATGGATAAAATGTAATTGGGTGTGATCTACTTTCCTAACAATACATGTAATTAATTAGAGTCAAAAGGAAAGAGAGAGAGAGAGCAAGGATAAGGCTGAAGTAGACGTAGTTGAAATTGAGTATGATAAGGAATAAAAAGAGCTAAGAGCTAGTGGGAAGAAGTCCACAGTAGTAGGAAAGCATACTGATAAAAATGTCAAGATTGATAAAACTATTATTGTTGATAGCATAATTCAAGATGTTAAGCAATATGGAAGGTTGACTGGTGTGATGAAATATTTTGATAAATTTGACAGTTAAGATAAAAATAAGATAGAGGATGTATTTGTAGAGAGCCAACATGCATTTTGAAAAGCACAAAGTGAATTATACAAGGCTACACCTAAGGAACTATACAAGGAAGTAGATAAGAGATGGAGAGAAGCTCTAAAGATTGACAAAGTGGTGATGGATCAAGAACTTGCACTAGTACAACCTGAATTGACAACTGAGGATGTGAAGATAATGGTTGAAGTAGTGAGGTCATAATTCAAGATAAGGTACAAAGTATCAAGGATTCTCATTGGAGAAATACAATCAGTAAGAGATGAGATAATGGATATATGGAAAATTTTAGTGAAACCTTAGAAAGCAACTAAAGACCAATCGATAGAAGAGAAAGGACAAGATCAGAAGTCAATAGTTGAAGAGATAAGAGATGTCATAGATAATATTATCTTTGATATCCCTGAGAAGATACAGATTATTGATACACAAACTGAATTGGATGCACCAAGAGAAAAGACTGAAGTGAAAGTGACAGAATGGAAAGGTGAAGGTCAAAATGGTGATGAGTTACTTTCAATAAAGAGGAATCTCGATCTAAATAGTGAATCTAGCACAAAGAAGAATAGTAAAACAAAGGATTCAACCAGTTATGAGGAAGAGGATGAAGGTGAACAAGAAGATGAATAAATTCAAGCACCTATTGATATAACCAAGATGAGCCCTAAGGATTTAATGGAGTGTCTGAGAAGCTTAAGGTGAAAGCAGTAAGGGATAGACTAAAGGGAAAGAAGAACAAGGTTAGACTACTAAAGGCTTCCAGGAACATAATCAGTAAATTAGATCCTGATGTGGAATATGAAAAACATGATATTCCTATTGATCAGTCGGATATATTGATCAAAGTCATTTTTGATCAAGTACCTGACTTGGAGAATGCACCAATGAAGTTGGTTGAGTATCAGTATGAGAAGAAAATAATAGTCAAGTTGGTAGAGAATATTGCTAAAGATAAGACAACACTTTCAGAACTCATGGATCATACAAAGAACATACTAAAATAGGTTGGTCAGTTATTGACCAAAGTGTCAAAACTTTCAGATTTTACCAAGGATTTGGAGAAGAGTAGAGAAGATGCACAAAAGGAGCTTGACAACTTAGTTGAAAATTTTGATCCTATCACAAGCTCTACATTAGAATATAGTGCCAAAGTGAAAATGATCACACACAATGTGAGGCAGTTACAGGAAGAACAGGATAAGAGGGTCATCACACTACTTGAATTAAAAACATACATACACCCATAGTAGAGGTTATGAAAAAAAATGTGAAGAATACAAAAACCCTAATTCAGTTACCGGACTTGAGCACTCTGGATGGCATGGAGGAGTTAGCATCTGGTCTACATGGGTAGATCATTTCTATGAACCATTTGAAAAGGTCGTTGGATATGTTATTGGAGACGGAAAAGACAAACTTCAAAGATGTATTTGACAGAATGTAAGCCTGCTATGCAATATTTGTGAACCTTTGTCATTATATGACAAAAGGGGGAGTATGAGTACAGTAAAAAAAATTTTAATGGGAAGTATGAGCTTAGGAGGAATTATGTATGGCAAAATGTTGATAAGGATGGTAAGAAGAATATTTTCACAGAGTGTTTGCCGTCAATGCCAAAGGAGGGGATTGTTGGCATTATGGTGGTTTTTGGATTCCTTATGAGGAGCGGTCATAAGGGATGCATAATTGGTTATCATTGATGGAAACATTGTCAGTTAACATGATTAGAGAGACCAGCAAGATCTTTGCAGGATCGGTACTGGAAGAAATAGTTAAGTATGTTGATCGGTGTTCAGGAAGAACAGTTTCAGTCTGAGAATTTGGTAGTGGTGGAGTTTCAGTACAGATCAAGTGTTGCGATCTTAAAGGATTTTTTATATGGTTAGTTAAATCCATGATTTCGATCATGATAGTTAATTCAGTGATTTGAGTGAATTGTGTTTTTGGTGAAGAAGGCAATATATCTATTGGTTCATCAATCAAAGTTTCATATTAAATCAATTAAGGCGATGGATCTGAGGTCAGCTATTGGTCATAAACATGTAAATTACATTTGATGCCGACATGTTAGGTATTGTTGATGTTGATCTCGATGTGGTTGGTCAATACTTTGTGTCAACTATGATGGAAAGTTTCTAGGTCTTAAGTGACTTAAGGATAGCACTATATAAGGTGATCTAAATCGTTTGATTTAGGGTTGCGATCATATTTTCAAGTGGAGAAATCAAAGATTGAAGGATCAGATATTAGTGCAGTGTCAGAAAGAAAAGAGAAGAGTGGATCTGACGGGCAATTAGTGTCATTCTATAGATCAAGAGACAAAGTTCATTACTTTAGGCCAACCTTCTTGGTTGGAAAGCAAAATCCCTTAACTGGGTGAACTTTAACGGGTTCCTATTGTAAATCCTTTAACAGGGTAACTTCTTATGCGGGGTTTTGAAATCCTCTAGCGAGGTAGGCTCTAAAAGGTCTTTTGGTATTTCTAACAAGGTACTAATCACTTTTAACAGGGTGAAGCCTTGACAGGGTATTGTAGCTCCTAACAGGGAAAATGCTTTATACTGCAGTGAAGTAAATTTATGGGTGTCATGTCCACTATTGTTTTCTCCCTCTTACAAGGTTTTCCACGTAAAAAATGTGTATTATGTGTGATTCTTATGTGGATTCTTGATGTTATTTACTTCTATTTGATATCATCAGTTGTATGTTTCATTGTTTGGAATTTGTTGATTAACTTTGTTAGATCAGTGGTGAAAATTGCTAAGTACTTGTCTACACTGATTCACGCCCCCCCCCCCTCCTCTCAGTGCTTCTATATACTAACAAAGTGGTGGATGACATTTTTTATCATGTGGGTTTTTGCATTATGACAATAACTTGGAGGCTTTGTTATCATGTTGGATTTTGATGCTTATGTTCTTGGATTGGTGCATCTTCACCTTGGCATGTTTCTTTTCTTCCATAAGTGACATGTTGAGGGATGAGAGGAGTTCTTTCTTGAGATGGTGGCCACTTGGTTTTATTGCAAATATCTTGTTGGAGCATGTTAGAGATTCATGTGGTTACATGTATGGCTATGATGATATATTTCAATGATTGACCCTTATGCAATGTATACAACAAGTGGGAGAATGTTGGAATAAAGTGTTGGACACCTTGCATAATATTTATAATATTATATTTTATCATTTTGTGTTGTGCCTAGAAGCACCTAGATGGACGTGCATCACATAGAGATTTGATATAAATTCTATGGAGATTCCATTCTTGTGGACATTTTATGTGTTGTATTGTAACATTGGAACTATATTTAATGTGGGTGTCACATTGGGATATGACATTATAATTATTTAACTTGACGAAAGATATTTAATAAAGTAAAAACTTAGTACTTGAAATATTAAATGAGGGTTCAATGGTATTTTATTCACTTGAATTTGGGCCACATGATTTTATTACATCACTACTTGTATTATGCTTGAGTTTGTGTCTATAGAAGCAAAGACATGTTAGTGGTTTGAATTGGTTGGTTGAGTTGGATGGCATTATTGAATCTTTTTAAAGGTTGCATTTGTAAAGTATGGCATGGGATGTGTGGATACATGCTTGGACACATGGGAATGCATTGAAGGGTTTGATGTTTTAGAGGTGTTCATTGTAACATTGCAAGTGTTTTATATTGCTTTATGAATGAATAATAGAATGGAGTAAGGATGCTTTTAAAGGCTAGGTTCTTCCCTCATGAGGGTTTTCCCAGAGTATATCTTGTGTTATCTTGTGACTTTTATGTTTGATCTTTACATAATGGTGATTTTGTAAGCTTGTAGGCATGCTTGTTTCTCATGGGTTATGTAGGAAATGGATAAAATGTAATTGGGTGTGATCTAATTTCCTAACAATACGTGTAATTAATGTAGCAATATGTGATTAACAAAGCAATACAAGTACATAGGTAATGAATTTGATAAATGAGTGCATTAAAATTTGAGAAATTCATGTAAAAATCAAATTTGAAAGGAAAAATTAGAAAATATGCAATTGTCAGACATGTATGATTCGCCAAAATGAAATGTTGAGAAATTGGGTTCTAACCTAGAGACACAAACTAAGATCCCAAATCAATATCATTTCATTAGGAGAAATAGCCACCAAGATCCAACTTCTATTCCAAAGGAGAGTTGGATACTATGTATGAATATTGTTTCCTTTGGTCTTTGATATGACTTAGTATGAATATGTAATGACTAAGTAAAATGGTGTAAAATTGATAATAATCATCATAAATAGGTAGATACAGAACTGAAAGGCAAAATATAAACTCAAATATGGAAATTAGATGTTGAAAGGAACCTGCCTATAAACTTTGAGCCTGAAAATGTCAAACTAGTGTGCTAGAGGCCTTAGTCCTGGAGGGGTTTCTGTCAGCTAAAACTTTGGATTCTTGACTTAAAAACTTTGTAGATACTCCATTTGAAATTTAGCCAAAAAGTGTAAGACAGGTGTGCTAATTAACAATCCATGAGTTTTCACTTGTTCAAAATTTGGAATTGTATGTCTCAATCTGCTCTCTGCAAATATGTAGCTTTTGGCTATCAAATTTGTAACTTGAACACAAAGAAGAGGGGGAAATGGTTGTGATGTTTAGGGGTTTTCCTAAGTCAAATCCCAGGTAGGTGTTAACCTCCACCACAACTATAATTGATTAGAAAATAGAGCCTCTGGTAGGGAAGAGGCTAAATCTGAAGTAAGATTTTGAATTGAAGTGCTAAATTGAGATGATATTACCTTAGGATTGATAATAGTGGTGATGCAATTCTTTTTAGATAAGTTATCCATGTGTTGATGTGATAACATGAATAAATAATAGCATAATCATTCATGAAATTAAACTTGAAGATAGCTTGTTGTAGCTTGTTGCTTATACTCAAATGTGCCCTTGAAGTAATTAAGAATGCTTGAATTGTAACTTGTAGATTGTTCAAATGAGAATTAGAGATCGTGCCTTCATATAGGGTTCTCAAAATATTTTTGCATTTGAACTAACTTCCAATGGTCATATTAAAATATTGGGATCCAATCACGAATGGCAAGAACCAACATTCCAAAATATTCAAACTTGGGCCCCTTTTTTAGTGACTATGATGCTAGGCGCCATATTCCACACAAAAAAGGGTAACCTAAAGGTGGTTGCAAAGTGCATAAGCCTAGGACGTTGGATCAAGTCACCTCATGAGCCTATGATGACAATTTGGATAAGATAAAGCCAAAATAGGCTCAAAATGACCTAAAAAGAAGCACACTAAAACAATAGCCAAAAATAGAATATGAAATTGTAAAAAGTTATAATACAAGACATTACATTATTTATTTTTTAATTAACATATAAAATAATTACACAAAAAATATTAATAATTTTAAAATTCCTATCTTTATCAAATGACATTGCTACTTTAAAGCAAAAGTTAACAATAAAAAACGAAATAGGAAACTAAAAAAATTACTAAATTTGTAATTCATAGGACAAAATGTAACAGTTAAACCCTTCCTTCTTTTTCAACTTTAATATTTAAGTTTCAAGCAAAAAGCTTAAGCCCATGTCTTACTGCTTAATGAAGGCTGAGCACATTTTTGTCTTGGAAAGACATTAAATCTTGAAGCCAAGATCGCACAAAGGCATGTTTAGCGCTTATATGCCTTGAATGTATTCTACTTTTGTTCACTGTCAAATCCATGAATTCTATGTACTTGGGTATCCATTAAATCTCGCCCACTCTTGTTCTGTATTAAACCCAGTTGTATAAGCACTCAAACAGCTGAAAAACATCAATGGATAAGGATGTGGGCGTGCAATTTAGAGCAATAAAAGAAATCAACAAATATCAAAAGTCTTATCATTGTTCTATAAACAATATGCTTAAACCAAACTATGCAATTGGAATGACTTTACATCTGTAAAATACAAATCTTAATCACACTGGTGCACGACAATAATAGACTTTTGTATTAGTGCAAATCAGATCCAAAAAAATATATCAAAAGCATAGGTTTTTCTGGCAGTCCATAATGTAAGTAGGACTTTCAAAACAATAAACGAAATTGAAACAACATTAAATTTCTATTCTAAGATGTACACAAACTTCTAATTGGGTGTCTTCTTTCTGTTTGACTAGATGTCTTCAAATGATCATGTTATATCTTGCAACATATATCCATGATTAATTTATGATTTGAATTGATTGAGTGATTTTTTATTTTGAGAGGATGAAGGGCAATTTTAAAGATTTTTGAATGAAAGAAAAAATAGTTGGTATGACTCATTTGATTGGCAATTCTTTGCTTTTGATTTTGAACTTAGAATTTGTTTTTTTTTTCTAAAATTATTAATTGATTTGTCAATTGTAATATTAATTAGTTGGTATGGTAATGTTATAGTAAATTTATTAGAATAAATAATAGAAATCAACAAAATTGAGAGAGAGAGTGTGTTCTTACCACATTTACCTCCTCATTTTTCTTGAATACTTTTTAGAAGAGGTTATATCAGAATTACAAAATATAAGGAAAACCAAAAATAAAACATATTAATATACTTTTAAGGATCAGTGAACTTTGTTAGATGTGAATTCCATGTTTTTGTATCTCCAAAACTTCAAGTTATCTACCTCTTCTGAAGCTCCTTTGTAAAACCCTTAAATCATATAGGTGTCCATAGAGAATTATAATGATTCCCTAACGTGGAGCGGAGGGTGTGAAATATCTTCCTTTTTGTACAATATATAAGATTGTGCAAATGAATTAACGTAAAGGATGTGAATTCATGATGGCCAACTCCAACATCCAGGGTTAGAGTATTCAGCTTTGTCCATAGGCATATACTAAACTTTTAATTCCACTAAAACTAGAAAGTGGCATGGGCTTTGTGCACTCAAGGTGCTTTGAACAAGGGTGTAGTAGGAGCTAAATAAATCATCGAAATTAATACATCTTGTGGTCAAATGGAGAGCATGTTGGTAGTAAATATAAGATATAGTGAGCCAAATAAAAGTATCTACAGTAACACAATTATTAGCCAAAATGCTCAAGCCAACCATACGAAATCCCAACTTTGGACTTCAATGTGGCAACAAGCCATTGAAAATATATAAAGAAACTTGGAGTGTGTATTCACTTAGATTAGACCACTGCAATGGAGAGCTTTTCGGTTCCCAAAACTCACCTAAGAAAAAATTCATGATACTTCTCCATTTTATCTTTGGACAACTTCGTTTACTTCTTTCATGATGGCCGTTGGGGCAAACTGTTCAATGCATGTTGTCTTTGTAAGACTTGTCTTAGATTGTGGCTTGTACCTTCTTTATATTCTTTGTAGTTTTCAAGTACTGTCTGCAATTGATGTAACTATTTCTGTCTTCCCTTTCTCCTCTTAAGCATGTAAGGTTCAATTGACTTCTGTACATGATGTTCTAGCTTTTGGATTTAACTGCATTTACAATTATAGCACAAATGTTCCAGATCCCACTTAGTGAACATCATCTTCATGGGCTAAGGAATACTCGTGCCTACTAACTTCTCTACATTTCTAACTATGCACATGTTCAAATAAGTTGTATCTAGTGCCAATGCATTATCACCAAATCGTTTTTGTTTTTAAAAGGGCCATAACAAATAGGTTTCACACTGAAGTTAGCCTGCGTCAGATTTTTGTACTGGACTAGCCCTTTCAATACACATTTGTGAGGCTACGCAAACCTTGGAATAGAGGTTATCCTACACATTTACTCCACGATTCCCATAATAGAGGTTCGAAATGTTGTAATCTACCCTTGAAATAGAGATGATACTGAATAAAGTTTGGACGCAAAATGAAAACTTGCACTAGGATTTGACCTCTATCTGATGAGGAAGAATCATAAGAAACCCCATGTTTTGAGAAGAATTTTCATTGAGTTCCCAAAGAATGGAACATAATATTGCCTTGTTCACAGGCAATTCAGTGGGATTCATAAATGCTGTTGTAAAAACAGAGACTAATGGAAACGAACTTATAACTAAAAATGGGCTTATGAGAATATAAAATTCGTATATATGTTTGTTACCCGGGTAATGATAACATATGTACTAGAACATGATTTCATCATTGTCAATGAAAGTCTGTAGTTTGTACTTTTAAGGCATTCATTAAATAAATATGACTTTCCTATAATATAACAAAATCTAAAATACCATCCAAATGATTACACAAATTTCCTATACCCTTCGATTAATAATTTTGTATCAACATGGACACATGTATGATTGGCAAAGATAATAACTTCTAAAAGCCAAAAGAAATTAATGTAGACATTGGATCTCCATTGAGCCTTATGCAAAAGGTATTCCACAAAGACTTCCCTCGTGGTATCTTTATGGTATGCATGATTCTGAAACTTTGATCAACTAAAATTAAAAATAAACAGTCAATGCTCCCCAGCACCTTCAAGTGTCCTTAAAATAACTTTTGAGTTTCTGAATTTACACTTTCCTCCAGTATAATTTCAGACAGATGCTTACATCAAAGCAAACTATATATCTGTTTTCATGGTGCAAATTTGTGCACATCTGTTTGACGACATGTTCTAGAATAGACTTAATTGACTTTTAGTTCAACAGCCAAGGAAAACGATATTTTTCAGGTTGCTTACTTATAGTTAGACCCTACCTTCTCATATAATACCTGTAAACTTCATGCAAAGTAAGAGCATTTCTCAACTTTAGCATGAGAAAGATAAATATTGTAACCTATGATTCCAGATAATTCTCAGCTGACCAATGAAACACCTTACATACAGTTAGAATAAAATGTTCTTAAAATTTTTTATTTAAACTATAGTGGATGAATAAGAATTTTGATGTACAAACTATCTTATAATTGGTCTATTCTGTTTAAATTGTATTTATGGTAACCTAATATTGCCTAGATTCAGTGATTAATTGAGAAAATGAACATGAAACAACATTAAAGTTTTCATCTGGTAATTCCCAGTAGAAAGCAACATTTCAAAGGGAATTTTTCTCTCAATAGCTTATTCCTTGGAGCTAAATTCATTTAGCTCACTCTCAGCATTATCAATGCTCTTAAAAACAGAAACAGAATATTAGAATCAAATGACTTGAACATTGATGCAATTTAGATCATGTTTCTGACCAGTAATTTTGCACCAAAAATATATATATTGGAATTGGGCAGTCTACAAGTTATGTAAATTGAAAAGCTTTTATAAACAGATACAAAGAACGAAAGGTTGGTAAAACAAATTAATCATCATCCACATATATAGTTTCTTGCTTAAACAAGCCTCCCAGTATCTTGTTTACTTGTAGTGGTCGGGGCACTGCCACAACTCCATCCTGCTCCACTGCTGCAGATTTTTCTCCCCCCTTCACCGTGACAGCCTGAACATCAAAACTTTCAGATTTTGCTGACTTTGCCTTGCCTTTCACTGTTGAAAGTAAATTTTCAAAATTCTTTTGAGGCTGAGAATTGGAAGATTTTATGATTTGAGCTCCCGTTTTATTTCCAAACAAATCTATACCAAATTCTTTAGCTTTTCCTACAAATAAGTCAATTGGTGCAGTTCCAGCCACTGACTTGACTAGGTTAGCAAGTTGAGTGGCTTTAGCTTCTTGTTCTCCAAGCCTTTTTGCTTCTGCTTCCAGCTGGCTAACAAGCTCCTTTGCATTGCGTTCATTTTCTGCAGCAATTCGAGCATCTTCTTCAGCTTTGGCCCTTGCTTGGGCCTCTAGATAAGCTTCTTTTCGTCCATCTGTGGGAATAGCACTGCCATAACATTACCAAGCACTAATGAATGAATATACCAAACAGTTACTTGGGAAAGCAAACAAGCGAGTGCACCAAGAAGAATAACACTGGTATTCATAGGTTCCTAAAGCAAGTCAATAGGAGACTCAAATGCAAAGTGTCATACCCCAAGGAGCGGTTAAGGTGTCTCAAAGCTAAATGCAAATTGAGAAACATTCTAGAATGAAAGCCTGAATCCCACGCTGATGTACTCAGAATATTATGGACAACACAAAATATAACTCTACCTCAAAAGTTCACCAATTGGCCTTGATGGTGCAGATGGGCTTGCTGCAACTTCAACAGTCTGCCAAAATCAGGAGTTATTATAGATAGAATAACTGTCTCCCCATAATCCTTAATATATATCAGTTAACACAAAGGTAGAATTTTGGACAAAGTAAAATATCTTTCCCAAATATTTACATAGATGAGGATTTTCATAAATGAGAGACGAACACCTTATTCTCTGAGATGGAAGTGTTTGAAAGAACCTCAGCAACAACACATGCCACTTGAGTCCTTGACACCTGTCCATGTTAGAAAAAAAGGAACACTCATTAAACATACTAGTATATGTGCACATAAAAGTAAATTCATTGAAAGTAGAGATTAGCAGAAAAATTATGTGGTAATACATTGACATTTCCTAGAGATTGTAAGGCCAACAGATATATGTTCCTAGGGGAAGATATAATGTTCTTGGGAGCCTTTCGCTAAGCTTTCCTCATGTTTGAATTAAATATCAATACACATGGATATTACAGTATCAAACAAGAAACACAGAATTGGAACAGAAAAGGTTTACAGATTAACAAATTGATATAGACTGCAGGTGAAGAAGAGCATTGTGAATTATGAGATTGACGCTAGATTAGTCCTTCGAATATTTTGAAATTGGCAAACAGTTTGACCTTTAACCATGGAATTCAATGCTGAATTTGCATTGATTACTTTGTCTTTTATGTCTGCCTTTCCTTCTGTCTTCAGAACAAGGTTGTTATCGTTGTTTGAAGCAAATTCATCTACAGAACTGGCCTTCAGAATTGTGTAACTCAAATTCATTTCCACAATTTTGTCTATGAGTTCTGGTAATGAAATTTCTGACTTCCCAAAAATATTTGTGAAAAAAGAAGAGATTCCGTCAAGAACATTTGGAGATACACCTTGAGACTCATAAACAACAACCACATGCTTCACATTTGCTAGCTTGGCTGCTTCAATAATATAGAAAGCATCATTTGTGGTAACTTGAGAACTAGGACCATCCTCTGAGGGTCCTATGGATACCACTGCTTTGCTGGCATTTCCTATAGCTTTAGCAGTGGATTCTGAATCTTTAATATCAAACTCCACTGCATTCAAACATTTGGCATCCTCTGCACCAATTATCTGCACAGAAGAAATCAGATCAGAAATCTATAAATATAAGCTCAAACCTGCCAAACAAATTACAGTATTTAACTAGTCAAGCAATCAATATTTGTGCTTAAAAAATCACTTGGTTTAATATTTTGACGTTTAAAATTCTCTACTTACCATTATTTGAAAACTGTTTCCTTTTAATGGATCATATCATTTCTTTCACACAAAAAATTTATAATTTTTCTTTAACACAAAAGAGTTATAGTAGCCACAACGAGTAGGAATATTTTTCAAAAAACATCGACCTTCCTTTTATATTAAGATGGGTACTTAGCAACACTTACAAATTCTACAAAATGCTTGTGCATTAAAAAAGAGCCATGAATGACAGGATAGATGAAGAGAAATTATAATGCGCAGACTCCTATCCCTTAGTTGGCCCCACATCTTGGAGATCACCAGGTCATGGATGCTTCAAGTTGGATCAAGAGACAAGTTATGGACACAAATAGAGAAGGCTTCTTTGCTTCTTTAGGAGTGATGAAATCCTGTCATACAACTGATCACTAAATCAGACCCTGGGTAGTCAAAATAAGAAGCAAAAAAAAGCTTTAGCATCATAATAGTACCTTTTGCACAATCACTATGAGGACAAGGTAGGCCAGTATGAAGTAACTGATCTCGGGCCCCAAAGAAGAGACACATTTCACGTGTCTATAAATTGATGAGCTTGGGTTTATGTCAATTTAACAACACCCATTAATATGATTAAAGAAGATATTGTTGGAATAGCTAAAGCAACAAGACGGGAAAAATTCTCATTGTTTATGAGCTTTTTCAACATGACTCAAATGTACAGTCTCACAAATAATTGGCAAAAAAACTAAATGGTTTTTGCTAATTTGAGGTATTGGCAAACTTGTAGGCATAACCTATCTAATTGTAAATCCAAACTAGAGAGAAACTCAAACCAAATGGGTAATTGAAAAATACAGAAAACAAAATGTAGGCATTTCAATCATCATGGAAAAGCAATTTTTTTGCAAATGGGGCCCTGATTCAGGGTTTGGCTTAGAGGAATTCCAAATGGGCTGCCACAATTACATTTTAAATGACATCATACGCATTTGATATGATATAAATATAAAGTTTGAGGTTAGGCTAATGTCTTGTGTAACTTTGGTAGAATAGATGCCTCTTAGACTTGGCATCTAAACCCAAAGGAAGTTACACTCACAACACACGCCCTTCCAATAATACTCTCAGTAGGAACATCAATTGATTACTGAATGTTTAACTGAAATATTTCTACAAATTCTTTCTGATACTTTCCTTCTGCTGAAAATACAGCAGCACATACAAAAGAATGCACTTACATTAAAAAGAACACTTCCAATAATTTTTGGTTATGCTTATTTTTGGGCATTAATGATCGCAACTTCCCATTAAACTATCTTCCACGGTGTCTTCAAATGGGGGAACACAAGGATGGGAGCACAATTGCAGTGAAGCTAGGATATCTTAACTTGTAGCCTTTTATGACTGATTCAGTTGTGGATGCAGTCCACAAACCATTAGGGTAATGGTTGAATGGCCTGAATATTTACAAAATTACTTAATTTTATTTTAAGAGTACATTTTTAAAAGCATTTGATGCAAGGGGCAGCTGGGAGTTTCTGCTGCATTCAAGGGATGATGGCAAGTCCCCTAAGGGTTCTTCAGATGTCCCTATATTTCCCTAAAGTCTCCAAAGCAGTGGGCTGCCCCAAAAACATACCCTATTTGAGGGGGATGTCCCCATATATAGGTGGTGGTAGCAGCATGGTGGGGGGAATTTGTTTGGAGCCCCCATGTCCCAGATCCAAAAAATGGTAGGCATTTGGGGGTATGTGTCCTTGTGACATTAACACCATGCCATAAAGATAGAACACTATAGGATTTAATCATTTCTGGAAATAGGCTATAGAGGATGGAAGATGTTAGGAAATCAGGAGAATCGGTGCCTTATGGGATGTTATTCCATATAACCCTTGGAGAGGTTCTTTGTATGATACCATCAATTTCCTTACTGCTCTTATGCTTAATACTTAATAGCATTGCCACTTTTTCTAGCCACAAGCAAAGTTCTTATCTTAATAGCATTGCTGATTTCCTTTCATTGTCCTCTTATGTTTTATGTTGAGTTATTCTAGTGTTTTCTACTATACCCTTAATCCTTAACTTTCAATTAAGTCATATTATCATTATTATATTCTTATTTAGATAATTAAGTCATCCTAGGTGTTCTAATTAAGTATCTAGGTCATCCTGGGTGACATCGAAGGCATAAGTAGGGTATATATAGGAGATTGTGGTTAGTTTATTATGACCTTATTGACTATTATGTTCTTATTAAAGACTATTGATATCCCCCTTGAAGTAGATTAGGAGGCTGTGCCCTTGAAGTGACATATTATTATCAAATATTTGTGGCATACTTCTTATCATATTCTTCTATTATGCAAGTTGTTTCACTACAAGCAATATCAAAGCATGACCAAGGCATCATGAAGACAAGAAGCAAGGCGTTTTTTTTTCAATTTTGGAGATCATTTTGGGATGCACATCTCTCTCTCATTTTGGTAATTTTTTTCTCAACTTTTTCAAGGTTACTCAAAGATAAATTGGAGCTTCTTCAGTCCTAATTTTAGCTCAACTAGAGCAGAGTTAAAGGATTTATTTTAAAACTAAGGTTTCCACCAATTCATTACTATATCTACTATTCAGCAAAAAAATCCTAATTTTTAAAGGGTTGAAGAAGGAAGAATTTAGCCATATATGGTACTTACTGATTTTAAGGAATTCGGGGCATATCTGAGGAAGTTATGCAAAATTAAAATTTAATAATTTATTTGGAGATTTTTTTTGCAAGGCGGGATATAGGCCCAAGTAAGTTATAGTAAAATTTCAATAAGTTGGTTTTGTTTTGTGCAATTTATTCCAAAATCATTTTTCTCCTTACGGTGGACCTTCGAAAAAAAAGAGGCAAAAATTGTTTCGTCATATCTGAAAAATCACCAAACAGTGATGATATGGGACGTGAGGAGATTGGTTCTATAAATACGAGTCTTTAAGGGAAGAAACCCAAAAATTGGAGGAAATCAAGTTAGAGATGGTAGAGTAATGAAAAGATTTGTGAAGAGTGACGTGCTCTAGCCAATAATTAAAAAATGTGATTCTCTTAACAGTTTTATGAACTCTAAGTTAAGAGATTCATGTCATAAAATGTGTGAAGAAAATAAGAATTCTAAAGGACATGACTCTTCTTAGTTTTACTCAAATCTCAAGACTGCACATCACTCAAACAACAAAGTTGGATATGCAAAGGTTTCATGGCAAACATTTGATCGGTTGTCTTCGCCAAATAAAAAAAAAATTCGGTCTTCATCATGTTCCATGTCAACAAAAGGTGGCAACGGCATCGTTGTACTTGCAACTAGACCAATTCATTTGGTATCATTGGTTGTCTGAAGAAAAGGAAAAGAAGGGTTGTTTGGTCTCATGGTTAGTTTTTCAAGAGGAACTTATGGAGACAATTTTATGGATAGCCGCTTCAGCCAACTCACAAAATTGAAGAAAAGGGGTACATTAAAGGATTATAGTCAACAATTCAAACTTTGTCTTTAAGGATAGAGAATGTTGTAAATGAAAATTTGAAGGAATCATTTCTAGGGAGGTTTAAAAGACCATGTCAAATATGATGTATACAGTTTCCAGGCAAGTTCTATGTCCCAATAAATGATTATGACAAGGCAGGAAGAGCTAATAGATGGAGGGAATTGCCTAGCAAAGGAGATGGGAGGGCCCCAACATTATCATTTCCTCAACCTATGAGATTGACACATCAACAAATAGAGAATAAAAGGGAAAAAGGGATTTGTTTCTAGAATAAAGGACATAGATGTGCTGAGAATAAATTATTTTACAATGGGGATAGCTATGAGGAAGAAATGGATGAAGAAGAGTGTGTAGCAACCATCTCTTGTCATGCACTATAACTCTAGCGGTAGTAGCAATGCACAAACTCTCAATTTAAGGGGTTTCCAAAAATAATAGAAGGTACCATTATTGATTGAGAGAGACACACACAAACTTCATCAACAATAAATTGGCAAAATACTCAAATTGTTTTATCTACCCTGCCCTACAACTCTAGGCTATGATTGCAAATGGTGGAACTATCAATTGGTCAGGAAAATGCAATAGTATTAAGATCACCAGGGAAATTACATGATAGATTGTCCTATGTTTGTCATACACATGGCTGGAGTAGTCATTGTTTTAGGTGTTCAATGGCACACTACTTTGGGCACAATAGAGATAAGTTTCCAGGCTAAGGTACTGGGTTCTACACCTGTGACCCCTTGGTCCCAATCTAGTTTGTCCTGGGTCCGGGTCTGAATGCAGTCCCCTGTGGGTTCGGACAGGGTACAGCCCACAGACTATGGTTTCGGCTTGACAAACCCAAGGCGAACCTGATAGGCATTTGGGCACCCACGGTAGAACCCAGGAAGTATTTGGCCCATTTTTTATTTTTTAAACTTTTTGACTTTTTTTTGCCCTTTTTTATCACCTCGACCCCCTCACCCTAAATTTGAACATTTAAAAGACAAAATATGAAACCTATTCCGTTTATTCATTTGTGAATGAAAAAAACAAACTTCTTGCCTCCATTGCTGAATTTTCTTGTTTGCTTGCCATTGCTCAAGGGGAGTTGAAGGCTGCTTGTTGCATGCTCTAAGCTGGTTTGTGTGCAATTCCTACGTGGTTGCAAGTGTTGAGAACTTCTCAAAGAGATTGAAGAGGAAGATTTCAACAAAAGAGGTAGGTTTTTGTTGTTTTTTGTTTGTTTTTTATTTTTCCTTGCATTTATTTTACAAAACAAAGTGAACTCTCTAGTTTTCTTTTATTTATTCATTTTGGTTTGTGGTTTTTTATGGTTTTTATAGATTCATAGAATAGCAAGTGTTTCTAGCTCTGGGAATTCCCGGATTTAAAATAGACCCGAACTCTCCACTATCGAAATATGTGGAAATGGTACAACTCCTAGGTAGAGGAGGTTATGTTTGGATTTGTAGTCATTGCAAAGAGCAATATAACAGCTCATATAGCCAAGTGAAAGCAAATCTGCGCTTTGTCCCTCATAAAGGCATCAAGTTTTTTGCAGGCAAGACAAGAGTTAGAGGGGAGCCTCAAGGTAAAAGCTGTAATGTCCCCTTTTGGGAATGCCCTAAATCTTGCCTTTCAGTTTGTTGTTACGATGTAAGCAGATCTGACTTTATGTTGATTCCCTCTTTGGGTGCTCATTGCTGCTCTTTTGATGAATGCTTATGCTGATTGGATCGATGTACATGCTTGATTTTGGAATGATTACTTGATCTCCTTGATTGCTTTGAATGATTCTCTTTTATACATTATTGATAAAAGGGCCACCACCTTTCATAGAATCAAGTCGCCACTTTTCATTGATGCCTTTGCAAATAATATATTATTCCCCAAATCAATCTCCCTTGGACGTCCTCAAATGAAACCTTCTTCCCTTTATATCTTCCAATGTGGGGGAGAGTCACACCTCTTCATCATGTCTGCCCTTTGCAATGGTCACAACCTTTCACAATTACCACTCTTTGGAAGAGTCACAACCCTTCATCATTGCTGCCCCTTTGAAAGTCACTTCCTTCTACTTTTCCCCTTCCTTTCTTCTTCCATTAATCCTTCCTCTTTTCGTTTTTTTCCCATTCCATATTAGCCTTCTTCTGCTTTATATCTCCTTTGAATGTAGTGTCACACCCTTTCATTTGTTAATGCCCTTATGAAAGGGTCACACCCTTTCGTTATGAAAAGATACATCTGTTTGATAACAATTGTTGCCCCTTTCACTCCTTATTTAATCTTCACCTATCTCTCACTTATCAAATCTGTCTTTACTACTTTTCAAATCTGCACATATCCCATTTAAGATCTTCATATCCTCTTCTTATTTTGTTCTTTCCTTCTCAAATCTTATTCCAGATCCCTTCTTATAATCCTGCTCTAAATCTGCTCTAGATCTCCTCTACTCCTTTTTTTTCCAAATGAGGTTCTCATCTCTCCCTTTTATACTTCTAATTTGAGGGAGACAACTTTTCCATTCATGCCTTTTGACCTTTTGTTTAACTTAACTAGTGTGTAATTTTTTTAGTATTATTCTTTAATAATTTTAATTTTAATTTAATTATTATTGTTTGTTATTTAATCCTATTTCCAGAAGAGCACATGATAGTCCACCCTTCCCAAGATTGCTTGTCCTCAAGCAATTATAAACTAGGATGGTTTCTTAGAGAAACACATTACTTGTGAACCAAACATAGACCATATGCATAAAAATATGAAGCACACACATGGACATATGCAAACATGGAGCATACACATAGTAGACACGTGAATATATCCAGGCACAAGGCATATGCATGAAAACATAAAGCATACATATGAATATGTGTAGACATAGTTCACTTGCCCAACCAGAGGTAGGAATCTCCAATCAGGACCAGATTCATCTCTTGCGGTAATTAATTTATCATAAAGTTCCTCAGGCTGGCAAGAACGTGCTTTGATACCACTGTAATGTCCCCTTTTGGGATTGCCCTAACTCTTGCCTTTCAGTTTGCTGTTACGATTTAGGCAGATCTGACTTTATGCTGATTCCCTCTTTGGATGCTGATTGCTGCTCTTTGGATGAATGCTTATGCTGATTGGATCGATGTATATGCTTGATTTTGGAATGATTACTTGATCTCCTTGATTGCTTTGAATGATTTCTCTTTTATACATTATTGATAAAAGGGCCACCACCTTTCATATAGAATCAAGTCACCACTTTTCATTGTTGCCTTTGCGAATAATATATTATTCCCCAAATCGATCTCCCTTGGATGTCCTCAAATGAAACCTTCTTCCCTTTATATCTTCCAATGTGGGGGAGAGTCACACCTCTTCATCATGTCTGCCCTTTGCAATGGTCACAACCTTTCACAATTGCCACCCTTTGGAAGAGTCACCACCTTTCAAATTTATCACCCTTCAAAAGAGTCACAACCCTTCATCATTGCTGCCCCTTTGAAAGTCACTTCTACTTTTCTCCTTCCTCTTTTCCTTTTTTCCCCATTCCATTTGATCCTTCTTGTCCTTTATATCTCCTTTGAGTGTAAGGATTCACACCCTTTCATTTGTTAATGCCCTTAAGAAAGGTTCACACCCTTTCGTTATGTAAATATACATCTGTTTGATAACAATTGTAGCCCCTTTCACTCCTCATTTAATCTTCACCTATCTCTCACTTATCAAATCTGTCTTTACTACTTTTCAAATCTGCACATATCCCATTTAAGATCTACATATCCCATTTAAGATATGCATATCCTCTTCTTATTTTGTTCTTTCCTTCTCAATTCTTATTTCAGATCCCTTCTTATACTTCTGCTCTAGATATCCTCTACTCCTTTTCCAAATAAAGTTCCCATCTCTCCCTTTTATACTTCTCATTTGAGGGAGACAACTTTTCCATTTATGCCTTTTGACCTTTTGTTTAACTTAACTAATATTTAATTATTTTTAATATTGTTCTTTTATATTTTTAATTTAATTATTATTGTTTATTATTTAATCCTATTTCTAGAAGGGGACATGATAAAAGCCTTCTTGCAAACTCTATTGTAATAAAATATATTGAAGAGCAAGTCAAAGTAGATGAAGCAGCTGGGAAAGCAGTTCCTAATCCTTTGGAAAAGTCTAGAAAAGAATCGAAAGCCTCTATAGCGTCAGTTTCCAATCTTGAACCCATAGAGGGCCATCTATTCTTGCATATTCCTTCAAGAACCAATGTCGAATAAGAGAGTAAAAGGACCCTTGGAAATGGCATTTCACAATGAGGGTAGAGAGATCGTCAAGTAAGACATAGCTAGATGCATTTGTGCTAATGGATTGGCATTTAATGTTGTTCACTCACCGTATTGGCCATAAATAGTGAGATCGATTAATGAGGCTCCAAAAGGGTTCAAGGGCCTGGGTTATGATAAGGTGCACACTTCCTTATTAGACAAAGAGGTGAAACATGTAGAGGAAGCCTTGAAACCCATCAAGGATTCATGGATTGAAACAAGTGTGTCCATAGTATCTAATGGATCTAGAAAGATGCTAGAAATAGCCCTTTGATCAATGTTATTGTAGTGTCCACGAGAGGTGCAATGTTTTTGAGAGCAATGGATATTGAAGGGCAAATAAATGATGGTCCATTTATTGCCAAGATTCTTTTCCAAACCATTGAGCAAGTTGGCACTTGAAATGTCATTCAGGTGATAATAGACAATGCCAAAAACTGTAGGGTTGTTGGGTTATCGGTTGAGGGGCGCTATTCACACATTTTTTAGACACCTTGTGTTGTCCACTAACTCAAGCTAATGTAAAAATATGGGACAAAAATTGAATGGATCAAACAAATGTATGTTGATGCCTAGGAGATCCAAATGCTCATCACCAACCACCATATGTCACAAGGCATATTTAGACAATTCTCAAGATTGAAACTCTTGAAGGTAAGTTAAATTATTTAAAATTTAAAAAATTTACTTTAGTAAACATTCGAAGTTTTTAATTTTAATTTATTATTATTTTGATTTTGAAATAGGTTGTTGAGACCCGTTTTGCCTCCAACACAATTGTTTTGAGACACCTTGTGAAGGTTCACGAGGCATTGTCTAGAATGGTAATCAATGCTAGTTGGAGCATATGGAGGTAATATAGCAGTACAAGGGCAGCTTCCATTAAGGCAATGATACTAGATGACTCTTGGTGGGATTGTGCTGAGTACCTCCTAAAATTTATTGAGCCTATATTGAACATGAACTGATACAATGACATGGATAGGCCTTGCTTGGGTGAGGTCTATGATGGCACAGACTCAATGATTGAGGATATGAAAGTCATTATAAATGATAAAGAACAAGATCTTGAAAAAACATTCTTCAAGGAACTGCAAAAAATCATGGTGGGGAGATGGAACAAAATGACTACTCCTTTGCATCTCCTTGCCTTTGCATTGAGTCCCAAGTATTATAGTCGAATGGTCCTTAATGACTAGCACAAGAATTACCCCATATAGAGATCTTGAAGTTTCTCAAGGGAACAAGGCAGCCTTTTGTAGACTCTTTCCCGAAGACATCGGCCTATAATGAGGGCTGAATTCATGAGTTTCGCAAACATGGATGATTGTGGTCTTGATGCTCTTTTAGACAAGCATAATGTTGATGCTTATAAAAGGTGCTACTTCCATGGAGAAGCATACTAGTACCTATAGCCTATTGCCATCAAAATTTTATCACAAGTTCCTTCTTAACTCTTAAGATTCTGATTTCTAAATTCTTCTTGATGAATTTATATTTAAAATTTGTATTCATAACTCTTAACTCTCAAATTTAAAAATTTAAAATCTTGATAGGTTGCTAGTTCATCATCATCTGAGAGGAATTGAAGCACATACTTCATGCACTCAATAAAGTGCAACAAACTACACTCGAAGAAGGCGGAAGACTTGGTCTATGTGTATTCAAACTTGCGGGTCCTAATACACAAAGAAAATACCTACAAAAAAGGGGACTCAAAGGAGTGGGATGTTGAACCAGAGCATACAACGTTGGATGATTCAGTTACCCACCTTGCTCCACTTGGAGTTGATGATGACCATGAGCTGCCTAATGATCGTGAGACTGATCCTGAGGCTGAGATTGCTAGTGTTGCTTCCAATATCACTATTTGTGCTTCTTCTAATTTACCACAGCAAGAGGAGGAGGATATTTTTTATGACATTCAATGATATTTGATCAGTGATGGCCTAAGTTACCGGATTCGTGTCATAGACCCCGGATCCGGGTCCGGGTTCGATCCGGGTCCGGATTCTCTACCCGGTCCGTGCTGGATCCGGGCAGGGTCCGCATTTTGACCTGTGGGTCCGGATGGATCCGTGGCCCGCGGATCTAGACCGACCCACAGGTCAAAATGCGGACCTTGCCTGGATCCAGCACGGATCGGGAGGAGAAAACGAGGATCCCACGCGTATCCGCGTGAATCCACAAGGACCCGCGGCCAGCCAAGATGTAAAGTGGTAAAATTAAGACGTTTTTTTGCCTTGAAAAATAACTCTTGGAGCCTTTATAAAATAATTAAAGTCGGTTGAGCTTTCGGGGGCGCTGCCCCCGAAAACCCCCGCAAGGGCGCTGCCCCTCGACCCCGCCCTATACTGCGACAGGGAGCGCACAAGGGGCACTGCCCCTTGACCCCGTCTTGGGGGCTTTGCCCCTAAACCCCCATTTAATAATTTGGGGTGGAAACTACGCCAATAAAAGTGGGGAAAAATTCACCTTCGAATCTTATTAGGCTCCATATAGAAGGTGACGATCATGAAGAAGAGAATATCAATAAATTATTAATCCATTAGTTGAACTTCAAACAATGATACTTGAACTGATGTTATGATTTAATTGTAATGTTTTGAATCTTTGAGATTTTGCATTGATCAATGATCAAGCATCATAGAATCATACTATGAAATGATTTAGTTTCAGAATTATGTGTATTTCTCTTATTTTTTGTATATATAATGCATTTTTATATATATAATTATATATATATATACTCACGAACCCCTACGAACCCAAACGGCAAATTTTTTTTTGCGAATCCACGAACCGGATTCGGGAGCCCGAATCCGTCCCCGAACCCGAATCGGCAACTTAGGTGATGGCTGATTGTTAACAGTTGATATTATTATTTTTGAATTGAAACATTGATATGGTGGTGTATTTTGGCATTTTTCTATGTTATTTGGACTAAAAACTCAATATATATGGTGGTGTATTTTGCTATGTTACTTGACTATTAGCATAGTGGTGTATTATGAACTTGAATGTTGTTGCATATATGTGTATATTTTTTATTTTTTATATGATTTTTTACAGATGAACCCAAACCCCTTAAAAAAATTGATCGAAACCACGAACTGTAACCCCAAACCTAAACCCGATTCCGAACTTGGATTGACAACTTAGTTTCTAGGAGCTATTTGTGCATTTCAACTCATATGGAAGAAATTTTGAGCTAGAAGGATTACATGTAAAGAGTCCATAGATAGTAAGCTCACACCAAACGAAAAGATGCCTCAATTAGATGTGGATAGAGGTTTGGCTCAATCATTATCATTGGTAGTGCAACCAAAATTTATTGTATCATCTAGTTTGTAAGAAATTACTATTTTGTGTGCTATGAAAAAACAATGGCCTCCTAATAGTGATCATGGCCAAGCCCTCCAATTACTAGAGAACCTATCACCATCCATCATTTCTCCCTTACAAGCACATGATAAGGTGAGATTAGAGATGATCATATTCAACACTAGCAAAAACCATAAAAGTCATTCTTGAAACACCAAACATCGAATTCAAAGGGGGAACCTGATTTCTATGGCCCTTATGAGGGTTCATAGAGGACTAACAATTCATCATATAAGTTAAAGCTACCTAAGTCAACAAAGTGATATTTAATTTTCCTTATCTCTAGTTCTACAAAGGCCAATGAACACAAAGTCCTATCACAATTTTACTAGAGCTAGAGGAAGAAGGAAGAGCCAATTTGTATCTAGAGTTAGTACCTCAAACAACCACAAAATACCTTATACCAAAGGAAGAATTGGTCGATCAAATATGCCTCTTAGAAAAATGAAGGGTTTATGCCGAAGCATCTATAATTAATTAGCATTAACGACAATGCTTCTTTGAAGAGTGGGGTATACCACACCCATAACCCTATAATGTTAATAAGGTTACGAGTAGCTGGCTTGTGGCTACCTTAACTCTTAATTAAGTTGTATTATCATTATTTTTTCTGATTTAGATATTTAGGTTGTCTTAGGTGTTATAATTAGGTGTTAAGTTGGTAAGTTGACACCCAAGGTATAAGTAGTGTATATATAGGGATTTGTGGTTAGATTATTATCATCATATTGAGTATTCTTGTGTTCCTATTGAAGACTATTAGAGGGGTATCCCTTCGAAACGAATTAGGAGGAACACGTATTTGCTGTTGTTTCATTACACTTACTAGCAACATTTAATGGGTATTTGCTGCTGTTGTAACTTTCTTGTTGAAAGACAAATCCCAGCAAAGACTCCAATTTTGAATATCCCAAATATGGTATGCATCGCACATAAAAAGCAATTGGCATTTTCCCCAAGAAACTTCAATTATTATAACTTGCTTACTTCCCAATTGCTAGAATTCAACGCTATAATGGCATTACCATAATCTTAGAAGTTTCTGCAGTGTCAAAATAGGCCCTTTAGTAAGCTAACGAAGAAAAGGGGGATAGAGTATTGAAAACTAACCTTATATTGGATTGCAAATTGTGCCAAGTCTTGAGCAAATGAGAGGTCTGTAACACCAGCTCGCACAGTAAAACCTTGCCGCAGCAGCATTTGTGAGATCCTGGCACCAAACTGACCTGTCGCACCTGCTACAAACACTGTTCTGGCTTCTTGCTGCCTTGATTTACCCAACCCGAAAGGATTTGATTTGTTACTCAACACTAATGATGATGACTCCTTTACAAGGGGTTTTGAGTCCTCGTCCTCGCTATTCTTTTTGAGACCCCAGCTGAAATTCTTCAAAAATGAGGATTGCTGGGCTGTGACTAATAACGAGCGTTTTGATTTATGCCTTCTGTGAGGTTTATGATTTGGTGGGACAAATACATTTTTGTTGAGGGGAATTTTGTGTGAGTTACCTAGTCGGCATGAAAATGCCGATGATAGAGTTGCCATGTGTGCGGGTATGAAAATGCCGATAATAGAAATGAAAGACAATTTTGATAGGTTTTGTTATGGGTGCGGGTATGAACGAGAACATCAGCCAATGGGAAGCCAAAAAATAAATCAAGTGGGTAAGATTTTATCTCGAGGATGCCACGTGTTACTAAGATTATGTTTCCTTGGATATCTTTTTGGTGTTGCCTTCCATTGCTTATTTGAAATGGATGATGGTATATTTATTGGGAATTCAATTATGTAGTAAAATAATAATAATTGAAATTGTTAATGTTAATTGTAAGTATGGTCGGATTTCTTGAGGTCGTCATAGATAACATAAAGATTGTGATAATTTAATTATTGATAATATAATTGAGGCCAATTTGGAAGAGTGGCGTCCCTTGGTGAAAGGGCACTACCGATAAGTATAAAAGAAGAATGGATCTTCCTCTCTTAGTATGGAAAATACACACAATCTGCAATATTTAGAAGAGAAGTTCTCGGGGGAGACGAGAGTCGTATATCGTCTATGGTTGGGAGGCAAACAATGATCTGTGTCATTGTCTGTGGTTAAACGAACACCAAAGAAAAAAAAAAATGATATCAGAGAAGGTCGATTGCGGCAAGGAGATTATTACAAATTATGGTCAGGGAGTCAAATTGTAGCAGGTCAGTCAAGTGCAGTGACTTAGCAGAGACAGCTTGGGTGCCCACATCAGATGCACTTTATCAATTTAGAGCTGACGCATTATCTCATGGTTGAAGCGATTAACTTTTGTTGCTTTGGCCAAGCCTATCGGCTTTGGCCAAGCGATCATCTGGATTGGCTTGAGCAGAACGCTAACATCATTCCAGCTTATAAGGCACAACAAACATAAACCAACACCTTGATGAATGTGCATTTACAGAACGAGTCTAGAGTTCATGGGGATATTGTGTGCCTTATACACTCGATCAAGTGATAGGATTAAAATTTGAGCCATTTTTGCCTTGTTAAGGGCGGCTTGGGATGAGCGGTTGTACATTTTGTGACCCACACATCAAGAGTTTCCCTTGACATGAAAACTTTGGCCCAAATTTGAATTTGAGATTAGTATTGTGATTTTGAGTAGGATTCTATATCCTAAGTCACCCTCCTTTCACTTTTGAGTCCTGAATTGGCTTGTAAAGGTATAAATACAAAGCTACCTCCTTCATTTAGGATCTAAGATGAATTGATCCAAGAAATCAAGAACTCAATAAAATCAAGCATTCAAGGAGCAATCAAGTCAATTCAATCATCAAGCATCATAGGTATGAGGTAATGTCTAGATCCTAGCATGTATGAAGGCATTCATGTTCTTCTTATCCTGGAGAAAAGGTCAAGACTACATCAAGACAACTTTCAAGCATCTTCATGAGTCATCCAACATTTAGTAAGACATAACATATTGTCAAGCCTCTGCTACTAATACCTCACCTTTTTCTTTAAGAAAATTCAATTCGATTTCAAGGTTAATTCCTATACATGGGTTTGATTAAGGCAGGCCCATTTCTCCCAACATTTTTTTTTAATTTTTTGTGTGCACTGATAGGTGGTAGAGCTTTATATTTGGATTTGGGAGGACATAAAAACCTATTTCTTATTAAATCATAGGTTTATTCATCCATTTTTGGTAGATCAATGGAAACTCTAGAAAGTGGGGGTGAGTACAATCACCCTTGACTATCCATGTCACCTCTAACAAGTAGAATTGGATAAAACTTTTGGTCCAGTTTTGTGTCTTTGTCTCCTTCTCAGATCTTGTCTTAGAATTGTCATATTAGTTTCTTATTATCTATATGCACATATCTACCCTCCTTTCATCCTATTTTCTTTATTTCCTCATTACAAATTTAATCAATCAATTTTACTTCTTAGCAAATGGAGAAAATATTACACCCATTCAACACTTGAGTCCATCTTAAGCCCCGTGGGTACTATACCCTTCCTATTGTAACAAATGAAAGATGAAATTTGGGATGTGATGTTTCCTATAGTGTTTTATCATCTTAGTGAACACTCATCCCATACATTTAACCATTTCTTCTTGTTACATTTTATTGAACCCAGCTCACAACATTTTTCTGATTTAAACGTCTAGATCTTATTTGTATGCATTGTATTTTGAATTATTAGAGTTTACTTCATTCATTCCATTAGCTTGTATGTGTAATATTTATGATGAATTAATTTTTGTTTTGCATGATCTCTATCTTTATATTTTAGATATGATTTACATTTACTTCATAAGATATTAAGATGATCAATTGCTTACTAGGACATCTCTTTCTTTCATTTTTTTGTGCTTAAGTGTTATAATCTTGAGCCTTACATATAACCTTTCAGTAATAAGAAGTTGTAGAATCATGGGTTTGTTTAAGGGTGTTGATTATGAGTCCTCTAATGTATTCCATAGGAATGTAGATGATGCAACTATGCCTACTAATGACATACCCACTATTATTGAGAATCCCTCTTCCCATTCCTCTCATGATGAGGATGAATCTTTAAGAGTGTCTCCTACTCAAGTGCAAAAACCTTTCCATGATTTTGAAAAATCTTGAGCAATGTTTAGGTCAAGATCATTCTAATAGTGAGGAAATCCCCTTATTAGAAGGGTTTAGGAAGTTGATTCTCAATGATGAACATGGTGTTGATTTATTGTTTGGCATATCCCATCTTATTGATTGAAATCTTAAAACTATGAAAAGTTGTTTTCAAGATCTTAATTAACTCATACTAATACTAGTGTTGAGACTTCTATTCCTATTCCAACATCCTTAACTATTGTGTCTACATATACTCCATCTCTCATGGATACATCTATTCAACATATCAATCCTACACATATTAGTCTTGGAAGTATTCCTAATCATTGCATCCCTCCTCCTATGAGTCTTTCATGTATTTCCCAACCTCCATCTACACCTACATACCATATTGTATCGCCTTCATCTATTTCCCATAGTATTAAACATCCTTAACTTTCACACATGTCCAATACCAACATATCTATTGAACAACCCATTAATAACCTTGCACAAAGTGAACTTCATCCTTACAAAAACTTGCCTCCATAGCTCAATTTAAATTCAACATCTCCACTTTCTACATTGATATTCCTTTGTCCCAAGATATCATTTGTACCATTATCCCTCAATAAATGGAAATACCTCACTTGGAGACATTTAATGGAAAAGGTGATCCCTTGACTCATGTGAAAATATTCCAAGCCTTGTGTAATGACTTCTCTAATGATCATAGACTTATGACTAAGTTGTTTACTAGAAAATGTGGTAAGAAAGAACACAAACAGTATTAGATGACAAGGTATAGAGATGTGGTAAGAAAGAACTCAATCCAATATATTCTTGACTCGCTACTACTATTAGATGATGTTTAGGTTGTGTTTAATATATTAGTAGTTTAGTCTGATGAATTTACAAACAAAACCACATACAGTATTAGATGACAAGGTATAGAGATGTGGTAAGAAAGAACTCAATCCAATTAGATTCTTGACTTGTTGCTACTATTAGATGATGTTTAGGTTGTGTTTAATATATTAGTAGTTTTTTCTGATTTATTTGCAAACAAAACAACATACTTTCACGTTTATGCATTGTATTATAAAATCACTATGCACAATAGACTTATGACTAAGTTGTTTACTAGAAAGTGTGGTAAGAAAGAACACAAATAGTATTAGATGACAAGGTATAGAGATGTGGTAAGAAAGAACTCAATCCAATTAGATTCTCGACTCACAGCTACTATTAGATGATGTTTAGGTTGTGTTTAATATATTAGTAGTTTAGTATGATGAATTTGCAAACAAAACCACATACAGTATTAGATGAAAAGGTATAGAGATGTGGTAAGAAAGAACTCAATCCAATTAAATTCTTGATTGGATGCTACTATTAGATGATGTTAAGGTCAAGCATTTAATATATTAGTAGTTTAGTCTGATTTATTTGCAAATAAAACCACATACTTTCATGTCTATGCATTGTATTATAAAATCACTATGCACAATATATAAGGATAAACGCACCTTATTGCCTAGATTGAGGGGTTCAAGAAAAAGAATTGTAATATTGCAAGTGATAACTATTGATTTCTTCCTTTAAGAAGGGATTCCAATATTCTCCTTGAAGAAATTGCCAAGAGAAAATATAAAACAAGAATCGATATACTATAGTAACTCAAAAGTCTAAACAATAAAAAACAACTAAAATGTGAAGATAATTATACAATTAATTTGTAGGGTAAGTGCACCAAGATGGTGAATAGAAAAGTGGCCACATGAAGAAAAAAAACAAATTTCTCATAACCTGTGCATGTTCTGAAAAAATTCAAAAATGTGCTAGGCTTGGTTTTATCAAGCTTAGCAAAAACTAATAAAAAAAGGCAAAATGATCCTCAAAAAAACCTGTACAGGTTTTGAGAAACAAAATGTTCCTCAAAATGCGTATAGGTTTTGAGGAACGTGTATGAGTTCCCCAAAATTATATCTGAATTCATCCAAAAAAATCATGTGCAACAACAGTGGGGCTTAGAGAGAGAGAGAGAGAGAGAGAGCTCTGAATAGACAGAGATGGTGATGGGGAAGGAAGATGAAAGATAGAGTAAATGAAGAGAGATAGACATGTTTACAAACATATATACATATAAATATATGTATATATAATTGTAGATATGCATAAATATATATATAAACACATTACATGTGTAGTAAATTCTAAGTTTACAAGCATACATTTTGATGTCTTCATAACCCGTATGGGCTATGAAAAACTCAAAATTATGGTTTTAGCTCTACATAACCAGTACAAGTTACGTAAAGCTATGCATGGTAATTTTTACTTTTCAAAACCTGAGCGGGTTATTTTGCACATCAAAACCCATGCAGGTTTTGGCTTGGTAAGAAGGTTGGAAAATGACCCTAAGGCTTGCAAGCCCATTTTCCCTCCATTTTTGTTCCTTTACACATTTTTTCATCTTCCAACATGATTTCTCGACTTAGTCATCGTCATCTTTACAAATGATCAAGTATGTATCTCTAAAATTACCACCACCATCTCACATGTCTTTTCAGATTTCTGACCATATATTTTTTTCTATTTTTGAACAATATTAGTATAGTGAACTTTAGTTTTCTTTACCAATCTTGACAGTCCTCACCGACATATGTCTACCATTTTTTTAATAACTTTTGATATACTTGATCAAATTTAAAAAAATTACATATTACTATTCTACGCTAGACTCGATACACTTTTTAAAAAAAAGTACATTTTCAATTATTTTTATGCAAGTTATGCCCAACGCACAAACATGTACCCGATTTTCAAGATGCAGTCACTTCAAAAATTGTAAATAAAAAAAATACTAAACAAAAAATTACAAAAAAAATATACAACTTCTACATCTCAATCTTACCTATCATCCTACAAAAGTATTTTGCAAAATACTAAATCTAACTATATATTTTGTGAAGCGCACGGAAACAACTATGTTTTTCTAAAAAAATCAGGAACATTTTTTTGTGCGTATATTATCCATTTTAAAAAAAGTGTTAGTATTTTATAAACTAGATTCAAAGTACTACAATGCTTATTCTTTGCAAAACTCCTAGTTTTGAGTGCATGACCCTCAAAGCTCTCTGTGAAGTTAAGGTTTCCTTGATTTCAGAAGAAGAAAAAAAAAAGTGGCCACTTATACCCCCCTTTTTGTTCACCATCTTGGTGCACTTACCCTGTACAATATCCCATCAAATTGGTTGTGAAAATTTTATACCAAACGAAACATAAATAAAAAAGTACAAAAGAATAAAGTAAATTTGATACTAATTAGGGTACATAATGTTACAAATTGGTGTGATAGGTTGTAGGCTCCCCCAAATAATTATTGAGAGATAATGTAATGTAATTTATCTACACTTGAATGCTTATAAGTAGAGGTGTGTGTGTGTACATGAGCACACACACATGCAGTCATGTTTAGGGGATGTGTAGAATACCCATAAGAAAATTGTTGGCCATAAATATTGAGTTAAATCATTAAGTCATGCATTGATATATTTTCTTAAGGAAGAAAAGATGATTTCATGCATAGATATCTTTCCTTAAGGAAGAAAAGACAAGTAAGGCACCCCCTATATACTCTGCTCCTCTCTTTAGCATTATATTTTTCTATGTATAGATGTGTGATGCAACAGAAGCAACTTTTAGGAGAAAAATCAATTTGTTACAAGAATATGAAGAGTCATTAACAAGTTTCTCATTCAAAATGAAAGAAATTTGTAGCAACAAAAGTTGAAACTATTGATTCTACAACACCTAAAGATGTTGGGGATGGTATCCAGAAATGAGCTAATAACCCATGACCCCTCATAAGGGAAGAATTGTTGGGATTAATGGGAAGTATGTACTGAGAGGGGAGGGGTGAATCAGTACCTCTAAAACTTTTTGTATCTTTTAATCAATTAACCTTTGTAATCAATTGCATGTCCATTCAATCTGATCTAAACTATCTTGGTGTGAGTTATATCAATTCATAACATTAATAAACATGTGAATCGTTCATAAAAACATTCATGAACATAATTGACACAAAACACAAGATATGATATCGCATAAAACTCTTATTAGGAAGTAAAAACTGCGGTGGGGATGGTACCCACAAAACTTCACTATCTATAGAATGGAAGGGAGTCGGTAAAGGCTTACAATTGATCACTTTTGATGATCTACCCTATTAGGAGTATTAAAGTGGAGACCTTTTAAAGTCTACTCTTTTAAGATCTTTAGCAACACTAATGAAGTGTGCACTTGGTTAAGAGATTTATAATAGGACTGTTAAGTCCACCTTCCTTGAAAGAATTTTTACACTTTGCTCCACTTGTTAGAATGATAGCAAATTACAAATTGACCTGGTAAATGCAATCTCATATTGCTAATACAGATCCTATGTAGTTCACATAAAAATATTATCACCTTAATCATGATTAAATAATACCTCTGATTATCGGTTTCCTCTGTTCTTGGTTCTGCTAACCAAATTATTCTTTTTCTGTTCTGATTCTTGAAACTCTCAATTCAATCCATAGATGTGCTCATTTTGTTCTCCTCTTTCTTTTTCCTTCTCACACACATTCTAAAGAATGATTACATCATCTATTTATAGATGGATTAACTTCATTGAGTTGTGATAAAAACAATGTTAACTCTAAGATCAGGTTTACAACTTACACCTAGACCTCCTAGTCTATGTGTTTTAAATCAGTTAGACTGATTAAAACACTTACATTAATGTTTCTTGTCCCTAAAGAAATAGATTTAACACAATTAAATATCCTATAAATAGAATACACTTGCTTATTCTAATGTGGAAGTCAAATCCACTTTTTGTGGGCTGCAACTGACTTTTGATTATGTCTGTCAGTCATGCTTGACTGTCCTTCAGTTTTTACTATCGGTTGCACTATATCTGTCTTATCGGTTTGCACTGTAACTTGCATTTTTGGTTCCTTTGTCGGGTTCCACTTTATCTTTTTGCTTTATGATTTTCGGTTTACACACTGACTTGTGTCATTGGTTCTCTCTGTACTTAGTCATTTTTTATGATCTCCTAATCTGATCTTCAGATTTCTCTTTCCTATCTTTCGGTGTAGGCTTACCAAAAGTGTTGTTTATATACTAATGACAAATTAATGTCATCAATCTCCCCCTTTGACATTAGTATCAGAAAACTGATATGTGCAAAATACTAACAAAATGTTAAGTATATACAACATATATAATCCTTAGTCATTTAATGACTCCCCCTATGTATATGCCGGTATATATCTATACATATGATATATTTTCCTTCTATATATCATTTTCCCTTTATGAATATACATATACATATCTACCTTTTGCCCATCTGAATGAATGCAAATTACATTTTCCTTTTTATTTTGTACCTTATATCATTTCCCCCTTTATTTGATATTAAGGGCAAAGGTCATTTACCTTATAACTTGTCAAAAATGTGGGAATGAGAAGACTTCATGTCTTCCATCATTTTCTCCCATTTCTCTTTTAGGTTCTCTAGAGCCATATGCTCAAGCGTTATCTTTGAATGCGTGTCATAGATGTTGTCTGCTATAGACATCTCATGAGTTCCTATCAGTTGTCTTGCATTACTGATATGTTGTTGTAGCAGTGTAAGATTTGGCAGAAGTTGAGCTTGTAGCTCATTTACTTCTTCTCTGAATTGTGTTTATGCCTCCCATAGCTCCTGCCTTAACCTTTTTACCTCAATAGTCTTCTCATAATGTAGTTTGACTGTATTGTCTCCATCTGTGGTTAAGAAAATAGCACTGTTTGCTAGATCTGCATCTAGCTTTACTATATTGTCACTATTCTCTTTAGTGAACTTTTCTATTGTGCTCAGCTTTTGTATTAAGGTTATAGCTTCAGATATGATGGGGTCTAATTCATATATGAATTCTGATAGCTTTACCTTATTCTCTGTCACTTCTTGGCTGATGTTCTCTATGAGCTTCTGTTGATACTTCATTTCGGCTCTTTCCTCAATTGCCTTCTCAGCATCAATGTTCTAAGTTGTGATTGCGTCGGTGAGGGTAGCCAATTGATCAAGTATAGCATTGGGTACAATTTGATGTAGAATGTCACATGTTGTCTCTGTTAGAATGAATTTAGAATAACTAAGAGGGGAGGGGTGAATTAGTTATCCTTAGGTCTAGATGTACTCGACAGCAGTAGCATATGTCAACAACTTAATCATGCAGTTTACTATTTAATGTAATTAGCTTGTAGAAACATAACAGTAAAACAAACCATAAGCATTCACACAAATTGACACAAGTATTTAACATGGAAATCCAATATGGAAAAAACCACCAGTAACATGCTACCAAGTTTCACTCTTCTGAAGTGAGCTCTGTGAGGAGCCAACCCTATTAAAGGTTACAATAACACACTGTTAGGTGTGACCTGGTTAAAGGATTTAATCACCCTGTCAGGAGTGGCCTTGTTAGAGGACTTAGAGCATTCCACCTGAATGTCACCTTGCTTAGAGGATTTATACAAATGATTGTTAGGTCAACCTTGTTAAAGGATTTTAACTGATACAATGGTTAGAAAGTAATCAGCAGTTTTTATCTGATACATACAACTTACTTTGCAAATTCAGATCCAATTACAGCTCTGATGCTAACTTACTGAGTGGCTTGTATTGTCATTTCAATCTTCTGATTTGCTTGGAAATCCATCAAGTAATCACACATGAAACTTTCTGCTTCTGTGTTTAGCCTTCTCTACTAGGTCATGCCAATCAGTAAATCAACTATGCAATCCTCTTGCATACACACATGTACATCAATCTGTACATCCACACTTTAATGAATAACCCCTTGAGGTTATCATATACCTCTCTGTCTAGGTCAGATAAATCTTTGTCGCTTAATCAAGATCGTAGATCTTAGGTTAGGTAAGATCCAATAGATCATTCCATCATTACATTACATTTACTTCTCCAAAGTAGTCTCTAATTAAATCTTGAATCCATCCATTAATTACGATTATCCATACATTAAATAACGTGGATCAATCTTTAATTAACTTTACATATCCCAATAAAATTAACTAAGTCGGCCATAGATCTCAAATCTCATCATTAATCCAAATATTGCAAGTCGGCCAACATCTGTGATCTTCTCAACAATCACTGTTTCCACTCAGCAATTTCACTGGTGCTCGGCACTGAACAAACTTGCTCGGCACAAACAACTTTTCTCAACACAAAACAACCAGAAAAACTGTCTTTGAAAGATAAACAACTAATTACTTTGCCTGAGTGCCAACTAATCAAGTACCCTTTTATTTGCCTTAACTCAACCATTCACTTGGTTTTCTTGTTAAATCTTCTTCATCAATCAATAGATATGGTACTCAAACAGATAACAATAGTCTCACCAGTTAAGGTTTGGCATCAATGACAAAATAACAATTGCTTGCATTGTCACTTTCCAACAATCTCCCTCTTTGGCATTGATGGCAACACAAAATATTAAAACAATGATTTAACAAGCATAGTTACCATACAATCCAAAAATTCACCTGTGTTCCTCGATATGAACAAATCTTCATTAATGTCTTTAGTTTCATTCTGATTCTTATTTGTAAAACATTTCTCCCTCTGTGTCTATAATCACACTATAATCATCTGTGCCTTGATCATCTGTAGACTCCCTCTGAGTAGATAATCACTTCATTGTTTTCAATAGTAACTTCTTCCTCTATATAGGTAATTCTCCCTCTTTGACAACAATGCCAAAGACTTCTATATCTTTATCATGTAGATCTTCGGTATCATGCTGATCCTGTCATCTTGATTATGACTGATCTTCTTTTTTGTCCTTCTCCAACTTCACAACTTTAGTCAGCATCCTAAAGTGTGACTTACTGTGCATCAATGTGTCAAGTATTCTGAATATAATATTTGATGCAACAGTACCATACAAAACTTAATTAGTCTAATACCCACTCATATTTTGGTTTTTAGTTTGCAATGTCATACTCTTTTAGGCATTGGTTTTAGTTGATTGGCCGAATTCTTTTAGGCTACTTTCATGAGAGCTATTATTCTTTCAGTTGATGGTGATTATTGATTATGATGTCATGGATTGATCATATGCATAGATAGATGTGATGATGTTTTCATGTCGATTATTATATGCTGATTTCAGATTATGATATACTTACCCCATACTTACATATGTATGGTTGTTTTATATGTTGATGTACTTGCTGATGTGTTGTTGTGGTAGAGGACAGAGGCGTAGTTACTTGCTTTGCGAGATCCACATGTTTGATCAATCCCTATCATTGTTTGCAATATTATATTATGTATGTACATGTGTGTTCTTTTGATGACAGGATTGCAAGTACATGACATCATCTTCCCTGAATTGGCAGGAGTGAGCGTGCCTACAAACATTCATCTCAATGGTAAAGAGGGGAGGTAACATACAGATCTGAAACCCTAACCTAAGCCAAATCATCCTAGTGTTGGATGAGTTTCAGTATGACTACCCTATTCGGATCTGTCTAGGTGACAGGAATCCGAATACCCTCTCTCCTGAGTATGTATGTATTTTTTATGTGTTTGCTTTCAGGAGATTTTTGGATTATTGGGTGATTTTCCATACTCTATGATTTAATGGATTATAGTTGAATTAATTATTTAATTATATCCTAAGTTTATTTTAAATAATTAATTAAATTGAAATATTTGAATATTTTGATTTAATTAAGTATTTAATTGAAAACTATAAAAAATGTGCTTATATGATTAATTAAATAATTAAATATTTAGTTGCATGTATTATTGTGACATAAATATTTAATCTATTTAATTAAATATTTTATTAATTAGATGTGCATGAATGTGTTGAAAAAAATATTTTCAAATTTAAATATCTCAACTTGAAATTAGGAGTCAAAGTTGAGTTGTGGCAATAAAGAGTATTTTGTTTATTTAATTTGGATTTACTTTCAATTTTGAGTGGAGTAATTTTAGGGATTGACTTGGGAGTTGTCATCAAGCTTTGCATGTTTAGGGGAATTTGAATCACTTTAGGGGGAATTGGTCATTCATTCTCTCACAACAGGTTTTTGAGATTTGGAGAGCTCTTGGTGATTTAGAGATTTTTTAAGGATTGTGGATTGTTGTGGTTTCTTGTTGCTTTGAGTTTTTGAGATTTTTATTTCTTGTGTGTGTGCTCGGATCTTCATAGTTGCCAGATCTGCAGTTGAATTATGCTTGGAGGGTTTCAGATTTCCTTCCTTCTTCCAAGCCACATTCATCTGTTTATTGCATTGGAATCAAGGTAGGTTTCATTTGTCATGTATGGTTTCAATTTTGTAGATCTGAGGTTTTCATTGTTGATTTAGTGCATGTTTGTTATTTTGGCTTTTAAATGGATTTATTACTGTTTATACGTTGTCGGGTGTTCATTAGGACCCTAGATCTAAATTTATTTCATTCTATGTATTCTTAGCGTTGCAGGGTTATGCTGTCGAAATTTCGGGAAGAAATTCCCTCTAGATCTCTTAGGAAATTAAAAATTAATCCTTTGTATAGTTTAAACTATAGGGAAAAATTAAATATATAGTTTGTCTTTGTTTTTATGTTTTCGGGGTTTATTAGAAGCCTAGATCTATCATTTTCATGTTTATATATTTCTTAGCATAGTACCGTTATACTGTCAAAATTTCATGAATAGATCTCTTATAAATCTCTTATAAATTAAAAAATTAAATCTTGCCTATAGTCCTAACTATAGTGAAAATAAAATGATTAAGTCTCCTTGTATTTGCTTTGGAAAAATAAATTATTTGGAAAAAATTAAGTCTCTATTTTTATACAGACTGTTGAAGAAAAAAATTAAAATAAAAAAAAATTACATAGAAAAGAAAAAATTACCTTTTTGCTATTTCCGTTTTTGGATTTAAATATAAACAAAAAAAAAATGCTTTATAAAAAAAAAACACATTTCACATTAAATGTGAACAACAAATTAAATTTTTTTTTAAAAAATATATTTTGAGGAAGGAGCATCCCCACCAACCCCCCGTCCCCCCTTTCCTCTCCCTACCGTGCGCAATTTAAAGCGCATGGGGGAGGGTGATGGTGCCCCCACCCCCCTTACCCCTTTGGGTAATGCGCAGCATGCGCAGGGGGTGGGTAAGCCGCGTGGCCCCCCCCTCCCCCATTAATTTTGTAAAGTGTGTGTTTTTATTTGTAATAAAAACTTTTAAATTAGTTTTTTTTTGTATTAATTTCGTTTTAAAAAAATTAAGACTTTATTTTTAATTTATTTAAAAATTGATTAATTTTAAATTAATTTAAATGCATTTAATTATTAATTAGCAAATTTATGTTTTAGGATTTATTCATTAAATTATATTTCTTTGTATGACAATTTATTTAAAGGTGAAATTTATTAGTTGATTTAATTATTAACTATGACTTAATTAATACATTATATATATATAGATCTTAATTTAATATATTAATGATTAATTATGTTTAATGTATCAATTATTAATTTAAATTAATAGGTATTATTAATTTTAAATTAATATATGGATTATTAGTATAATTAATTTTATTAATATGTTTTATTAATTACTTGAGTTAAAATGTAGTTGATTAATTTAAGTTAATCAAGTTGATTTTAATTATGAGGTAACTCGAGACTGTGGAATTAGATAATTTAATTTGATTTAATGAATGGTTATCTTGATTGGATTATTTAATTACGAGAGGTAGTTTTAAATAGTTTAATGCAAATGACATTAATTATTTCAGAATGGGTTAGTAATTAAATGGAGGTTATGTTGAGTTATTTATGAATGATTATATGTTTATGGTTCATGTTTCAGTCATTTAGGACGTTTTTGTTTCTATGCATTCGTATGGATCTCTTTTGCTTAAATGTGTTACTTTTGGAGAAATTAGATGACCTAGGACGTATACAGAGGTCGAGGGGAGTGTTTTATATTTCTGTTACTTCATGGCGTGTGTGCTATCAGTTATTACCCTAAACTAACCATGTTGACCCTTTCGACTCTGTTATTTGTTAGTGTACCTATGTGACCGTTCCTGTTGTATGGGATACTGATTTGGGGTACACTAGGGTTGTGACCTATGCTATGTTAGAGTAATCATTAGTTTGCTTATTAATTAAATCATGTTAATTTAATTAATTAAGTTATTACTCTTTAGTGCTTAAGCTTTCTCTTAGGTGCATTAACAATTAATTCTTTTATTAATTTTTAATGTACAACCTAGCTTTTTTAGGCTTTAGGGTTTTGTTCACCTTTATAGATTGAACCTTGTAATTTTTTTTTCATGAATTCAGATTATAATTTTGCTCTCACATTTTGAGCAACTTCTGAGTTCTTCTTTTTCTCTCTTTCCTCTTCTCTCCTGTAACAGGTTATTTGCATGCAGGTATTCTTGGCATTCTGTGGATTTTTATTTCTTAAATCCTACATGGTATCAAAGCCACACTGCTGCTCCCTGGTCTGGGGTTTGTGAAGCTGTGATTCAAGGGAAAAAACCACAACTTTTCTAGGGGTTCTTCTTTATTCTGGAAGAGACTTTTTTTTGGAGCACTTTGAGCTAAAAAAAACACCACCATCGTGCTCAGAAGGCCTAGAAGAGTTAATTTTCATATAAATTTTGTCATTTTTGGCCACAGTAGCCTCTGGGAAACTTTTTCTCTCTCCTAGGCCGTATGGCTCAAATTTTGAGGTGAAAAATAAAAATAAAATAAAAAATCAATTTTTATTGATTTTTGTGTTAAAAAATAACGCATGCAGTGTTAAAAATCAATGCAACAGTGTTAATGGGCGCTGTTGTTAGTTAACCGCTAGTGGTTAACCTCTAGCGGTTAGTCTAACCGCCAGGGTTAACTCTCAAACCCTTTTGGAGCAGTTTTGGTATTTTGCTCATATCTTGAGCATACGACATCAGATTTTTGACTTCCTTATATCATCGAAAAACTATTTCCAAGCTCTATCTCATTATGTAGGTTTGATTTTCTGGTTTTGCAGTTTTGATATCTATTTTTCTAGTCAAAGTCAGAACTTGTGTTTTTTCACTCTCAGGGGCATATCTTTTGCGTCCGAACTCCATTTTGTGAAAACAAATAGGCGTTGGAAAGGTGTTGTAGTGATATTTCTATATTTACTGTCTATTTCATCAGAAAATTTACGAAGTAAATTTCATTCAGCTTTTTATGTTTTTACACTTTGCTCAATTACTTGGACATTCTGGCACCTACATGGGTTATGTTTGCATGGGATGGGTTATATTAATTTGATCTAAATGTAGTAAGGTCAGATTTATCAGTTTGTTTCATTTGAAGAGTTATCATGGGGTTTTCTACTCACCCTTCAGTTGTTATTCTGGAACGGGGTAATTATGAGTCATGGGCAAAGGGTATACTTACACATTGTAGGTGGCTTAATATTTTGCCTTATTTGTATGATCTCATACCCAAACCAGCCACTTCAGAGGGAAACCTAGCATAGGATATTATTCAAGGTCACATAGTAGGACTTATAGTGTCTAGTGTTGATCATGGCACTATGTTGGCTATATCGGGCATTGATTGTTCTCAACCACTTTGGACATGTCTTTGAGAGATCTATGGAGACTCTAATCTCTCTCCATTCCTAGAGGATCCTACTTTAGATTGTCTCATCCCCATTGCATGGAGAGAGAATACACCCTTTGATCATGATACTTTAGAGGAGCTTGAGTATTTAGACACCCTTACATGTTTCGATGGATCAGAGGCTTGTCTTACAGTTTCCACTCTTCAGACTGAGACTTCATTAACATCTCCTATTGCTCCTAATTCTGTGCAGCAGAAAATCATACATCTTCCAGAGATAGATACTTTGGAATCTTATGTTGCAGACATATCTTTCTTGTTTGTTAAGTCTTATATTGCAGATTTGGAGGATTATTTTGAGGATATTCATCTCCTCTACCTTGACAGTCAGGTTATCACTATTTTCCCACCATTATCGGTGCATTCTGCGATTGCATTTCAGGATTCTCCACATCAGTTTGGATTTGGCATCATTTGTTTCAGTTCAGACAGAGAGATTCTTCAGCATCCGATCATGGCACACATCTTGAGATAGATTGGTTCATCACTCTTCACAGGGTTTCTTCAACATCTTCCTTTGGATTCGTTTCTTCCCAAGGGGAGGAATATCATTTGCTGCTTCAGGATCTCCTTTTGGATTCTACATCAAGCATCTACCATTGTGATAGGAGTTTCTTCATTATGGGGGGACTTTGGTGTCCCATCCCTCTCTCATGGTGGGGCTGGTTGTACTTATGGTCTTGAGAGAGTCTCTTGAGCCATTTATTTTCTACTTTTTTCTATCTCTTTTTGGAGAGGGGTTTTTCCCACTGGGTTTTCTTCTTTGTCTCCGGTTTACAAAGATTTCCTTGTATTGGGTACCTGATTAGGGCTTGTTGCCGGGACCCATTTCCTGCTTTCATAGCTGTGCAAGGTTAGCTTACCCCTTGCGCTTAGCTTAAGGTGATGTTAGAGTAATCATTAGTTTGCTTATTAATTAAATTATGTTTATTTAATTAATTAAGTTATTACTCTTTAATGCTTAAGCTTTCTCTTAGGTGCATTAATAATTAATTCTTTTATTAATTATTAATGTGCAACCTAGCTTTTTTAGGCTTTAGGGTTTTGTTCACCTTTATAGGTTGAACCTTGTAATTCTTTTTTCATGAATTCAAATTATAATTTTGCTCTCACATTTTGAGCAACTTCTGAGTTCTTCTTTTTCCCTCTTTTTGCTTCTCTCCTGTAACAGGTTATTTGCATGCATGTATTATTGGCGTTCTGTGGATTTGTATTTCTCAAATCCTACATGCTAGACCTATTAAGATCTTTAAGCCTAGGGTAGGTTACCTAGATGCGTAGTAGGAGGTGGCTTGCAATAAGTTTTGTGTCTGTAAGTGACTACTGGATTGCTTATTGTAGAGTTTCTTAATAAGTGATAACTAAAGACATACTGAGAGATTAAAATGAACTAATACGATATGATTCTCCTCACCCATGCTTGAGTGCTAGTAAAGACTAAGATGGAGGTTGAGATAGTGCTTTCCCCCTTACGAGGTGTGGGTTCTGACATAGTTAGTGGCCTTGTCAGTTTGAGAGGTCATTGGCTCTTTGTATGGTCACTTAGGTTCCGGAATCGATTGGGATTATCAGGGCTGAACTTAAGAGTTAGACGTACATGATGACACCTTCCTTTACACATGCTAGATTTTCTACATTGTCAGTCGCCTTTGGATTAGTGAGTCTTACCTTTTTGTGATGATTTTTACACTGGATTGGAGAGCTATCAGGATCCCTTTCTTAGTGGTTATTCCTTCTTGGTTTTGGATATCCGAGTGGGGTCTGTGGTTATCTCCTCAGCATGGTGGGGTGGACCTTTGTAGTTTCACATGGATGGGTGGTAGTGATTCTTTACCCATTGAGATTCGACATCCTTGTACCAGGTGCTTGATGGTTCTTTGCAGATGAGCTCTATTTGATACTTCATCATTTGTTATGTAATTTCATTATTGTAAATCCTGTATTAGAAGTATCGCATGTGATACCTAATCTGGATATTATATATTAAGTAGATTAGAGTGATTTACACATACCTTGCGGCATGTGCAGTGGATTTGAGTGTATGGTGGTTTCATGGATACCCATGAGGATTGTAATTATGGTTATGTAAGTTGTATTTGATTTATCTATTTGAATGGAATCTTTTGTTATACTGTTAGTTGTATTTTTCTTTAAGTAATTCAACGTCATGGAACCCTTGAGTCGTGTAATCTATGTGAGTTTAAGACATGTGTATAAATGGTAATTGCTTCCGTATGATTGTATATTTCTTTATGTTAACTTTAAAAAAAAAATTATTCAGCATACATAGTATCATGTTCTAAGTTAATATCTCTTGGGTTCCCTGGCGGGGTGTTACATTTGGTATCAGAGCTCTAGTTTCTACACTAGATACTCTGAGAATTGTACGCCCATTAGGTTGTGTCTAGCTTGAACTTGAAACTTAAACATAGACATACAACATATTTGTTTTTTTTTAAATTATTGCTTTATGGTTTATTCATTCTTTAGTCTATGTTTCAAGCTATGTGGTGAGATTTGTATTTATCTCTATTTGTTTAAGGAATTATGCCTGAGACACGAGCAACTAGAGGTTGTGGTAGGGGTAAGTCTGGTGCCCGTGGGGGAGGCCGTCAGGCTAGCTCCTCCACTAGTGTAAGACAGGAGAGTGGTCAGTATCAGGACATGGCCGAGCAGAGGAGAGAGGATCAAGATGAGTCTGGGGGTTTGGATATTAGGCAGATTCTTTAGGTCATACTAGATCGCCTTCTTGAGAGAGCCAGGGTGGAGCAGGATGCATCCCACTAATCTCAAAGAGAGGAGAGATAGAGGGAGAGATCCAAGAGCCCTCGTGGGAGGACTATATCAGTGGATCTAGTAGTGGTTGCAGCCAACCACATGAGATACCTAATGAGAGGAAAGGCCATTCCTTTCGCTGGACAAGATTCTAGTTTAGAAGCAGAGATTTGGTTGATAGCTTTGGATAGAGTTTTCATGATGCATCCCTTTAGTAGTAATACTAAAGTGAGATACGTCGTGATGCAGTTGACACATTTTGCGGTGATCTGGTGTTAGATTGAGGAACATAAGCTAGGACTCTGTATGGACACTATTACTTGGGAGCTCTTTCTTGAGAACTTCAGAGATAGGTTCCTATCTGATCAGTGGAGGCAGCAAAGAGTTGACAAGTTTCATAATCTTAGACAACTGACTTTGATAGTAGAGAAGTATGAGCGTCATTTTTACAAGCTCAAGCAGTATGATGGGTATAGTGAGGATTTTGCACTATTGGTAAAACGCTTTGTGCGAAGGCTTAATGTCCGCATCGTAGGGGATGTGAAGCTCTTTGAGCCTACGGACCTAAGAGTTGTGGTTATTAAGGCCACTCTAGTGGAGGCTAACTTGGCATTAGATCATGGAGGTCAGATGGGTGCTCCTACAGGTGGTCCATCTGGTTCTGGGGTTAGAGGTAATCAGTCTCGGTGGATTGGGAATCTCAAGGAACCCCCTAGTTCCTTTGCAGGTAATCAGAACTCACAGCATAAGGTGACTCCTCCTCTTAGTCAGAGCAGTGGTACCCGCTCTAGGGATTCTTGAGGTGGTCCACGTGCCAGGCGCAATCAGTATTGTCAGCCTGCGTAGAGCACGCAACAGAGTATCGGTAGAGATGGTTTCTAGTAGTCTAGTATGCCCTCCAATGGGAGAGGAAATTTCATAGGCACCAGATGTTTCACCTGTGGTCAGTTTGGCCACATTGCTGTGAATTATCCACAGCGTGCTTCTCAATTTTCTGAGCAGAGACCTGCAACTTTCGAACCTACAGTTGGGAATGTCGGTAGATCTCATAAAGTTTATGCAGCCTTGGATTATCATCCTCTAGTGTATCATCATCTTGTGATTGAGTCTATGGGTAGAGGACCTACACGTGGGTTTCAGTTTCCTGTAGTGGGGAATGATCCTCAGAGTTTGAACCAGAGAGCATGGAAAGGTTCTATGGGATCTACACATTGAGTCTTATGTGACTCATTAGGATGCTTCATGTTTATGGGAGTTATATCCCTATTTGTTTCAGGCTTCCAGGAGTAAGCCTTATCCTAGGGGGGGGTGGATGTAATACCCACTCATATTTTTCTTTTTAGTTTGTGATGCCATACTCTTTTAGGCATTGGTTTCAGTTGATTGGCCGAATTCTTTTAGGCTACTTTCATGAGAGCTATTATTCTTTCAGTAGATGGTGATTATTGATTATGATATCATGGATTGATCATATGGATAGATAGATGTGATGATGTTTTCATGTTGATTATTATATGCTAATTTCAGATTATGATATACTTACCCCATACTTGCATGTGTATGGTTGTTTTATAGGTTGATGTGTTGTTGTGGTAGAGGACAGAGGTGTAGTTACTTGCTTTGCGAGATCCACACGTTCGATCGATCCCTATCATTGTTTACAATATTATATTATGAATGTACATGTGTGTTCTTTTGATGACAGGATTACAGGTACAGGGCATCGTCTTCCCTGAATTGGTAGGAGTGAGCGTGCCCATAAACATTTATCTCAATGGTAAAGAGGGGAGGTAACATACAGATCTGAAACCCTAACCTAAGCCTAATTGTCCTAGTGTTGGATGAGTTTCAGTATGACTACCCTATTCGGATCTGTCTAGGTGACAAGAATTTGAATACCCTCTCTCCTGAGTATGTATGTGTTTTGCATGTGTTTGCTTTCAAGTAATTTTTGGATTATTGAGTGATTTTCCATATTTTACGATTTAATGGATTATAGTTGAATTAATTATTTAATTATATCCTAAGTTTATTTTAAATAATTAATTAAATTGAAATATTTGAATATTTTGATTTAATTAAGTATTTAATTGAAAACTATAGTAAATGTGCTTATATGATTAATTAAATATTTAGTTGCATCTATTATTGTGACATAAATATTTAATCTATTTAATTAAATATTTTATTAATTACATGTGCATGAATGTGTTGAAAAAGTATTTCCAAATTTAAATATCTCAACTTGAAATTAGTAGTCAAACTTGATTTGTGGCAATAAAGAGTATTTTGTTTATTTAATTTGGATTTACTTTCAATTTTGAGTGGAGTAGTTTTAGGGATTGATTTGGGAGTTGTCATCAAGCTTTGCATGTTTAGGAGAATTTGAATCTCTTTAGGGGTAATTGGTCATTCATTCTCTCACAACATGTTTTTCAGATTTGGAGAGCTCTTGGTGATTTTGAGATTTTTTAAGCATTATAGATTGTTGTGGTTTCTTGTTGCTTTGAGTTTTCAGGATTTTTCTTGCTTGTGTGTGTGCTCGAATCTTCATAGTTGCCAGATCTGTGGTTGAATTATGCTTGGAGAGTTTCAGATTTTTTTCCTTCTTCCAAGCCACATTCCTCCATTTCTTGCATTGGAATCAAGGTAGGTTTCATTTGCCATGTATGGTTTCAATTTTGTAGATCTGAGGTTTTCATTGTTGATTTAGTGCATGTTTGTTATTTTGGCTTTTAAATAGATTTATTGTTGTTTATACATTTTCAGGTGTTCATTAGGACCCTAGATCTGAATTTATTTCATTCTATGTATTCTTAGCATCGTAGGGTTATGCTGTCAAAATTTCGGGAAGAAATTCCCTCTAGATCGCTTAGGAAACGAACAATTAATCCTTTGTATAGTTTAAACTATAGAGAAAAATTAAATATATAGTTTGTCTTTGTTTTTGTGTTTTTGAGGTTTATTAGAAGCCTAGATCTATCATTTTCATGTTTATATATTTCTTAACATAGTACTGTTATGCTGTCAAAATTTCATGAATAGATCTCTTATAAATCTCTTATAAATTGAAAAATTAAATCCTGCCTATAGTCTTAACTATAGTGAAAATAAAATGATTAAGTCTCCTTGTATTTGCTTTGGAAAAATAAATTATTTGGAAAAAATTAAGTTTCTGTTTTTATGAAAGAAAAAATTACCTTTTTGCTATTTTTGTTTTCAAATTTAAATAAAAAAAAAAAAAATGCTTTATGAAAAAAAACACATTTCACATTAAATGTGAACAGCAAATAAAATTTTTTTAAAAAAAATATATTTTGAGGAAGGGGTGGTGGGACCACATCCCCACCAAAACCCCCCCCTTTCGTCTCCCTACCGTGCGCAGTTTAAAGCGCATGGGGGAGGGTGATGGTGGTCCCCCGTCCCTCCCTTACTCCTTTGGGTAATGCGCAACATGCGCAGGGGGTGGGTAAGCCTCCCTCCCCCCCTTCCCTCCCTCAATTAATTTTGTAAAGTGTATTTTTTTATTTGCAATAAAAACTTTTAAATTAGCTTTTACAAATTAGTTTTTTTTTAAAAATAATTTCATTTAAAAAAAATTAAGGCTTTATTTTTAATTCATTTAAAAATTGATTAATTTTAAATTAATTTAAATGCATTTAATTATTAATTAGCAAATTTATGTTTTAGGATTTATTCATTAAATTATGTTTCTTTGTATGACAATTTATTTAAAGGTGAAATTTATTAGTTGATTTAATTATTAACTATGACTTAATTAATATATTATATATATATATAGATCTTAATTTAATATATTAATGACTAATTATGTTTAATGTATCAATTATTAATTTAAATTAATAGGTATTATTAATTTTAAATTAATATACGGATTATTAGTATAATTAATTTTATTAATATGTTTTATTAATTACTTGAGTTAAAATGTAGTTGATTAATTTAAGTTAATCAAGTTGATTTTAATTATGAGGTAACTCAAGACCGTGGAATTATATAATTTAATTTGATTTAATGAATGGTTATCTTGATTGGATTATTTAATTATGAGAGGTAGTTTTAAATAGTTTAATGCAAATGATATTAATTATTTCAGATTGGGTTAGTAATTAAATGAAGGTTATGTTGAGTTATTTATGAATGATTATATGTTTATGGTTCATTTTTTAGTCCTTTAGGACGTTTTTGTTTCTATGCATTCGTATGGATCTCTTTTGCTTAAATGTGTTACTTTTGGGGACATTAGATGACCTAGGATGTATACAGAGGTCGGGGTGAGTGTTTTATATTTCTGTTACTTCATGGCGTGTGTGCTATCAGTTATTACCCTAAACTAACCATGTTGACCCTTTCGATTCTGTTATCTGTTAGTGTACCTATGTGACCGTTCCTGTTGTATGGGATACTGATTTGGAATACACTAGGGTTGTGACCTATGCTATGTTAGAGTAATCATTAGTTTGCTTATTAATTAAATCATGTTGATTTAATTAATTAAGTTATTACTCTTTAGTGCTTAAGCTTTCTCTTAGGTGCGTTAATAATTAATTCTTTTATTAATTATTAATGTGAAACCTAGCTTTTTAGACTTTAGGGTTTTGTTCACCTTTATAGGATGAACCTTGTAATTATTTTCATGAATTCATATTATAATTTTGCTCTCACATTTTGAGCAACTTTTGAGTTCTTCTTTTTCCCTCTTTTTGCTTCTCTCTTGTAACAGGTTATTTGCATGCAGGTATTCTTGGTGTTCTGTGATTTTTATTTCTCAAATCCTACATGGTATCAGAGCCACACTTCTGCTCCCTAGTCAGGGGTTTGTGAAGCTATGATTCGAGGGCAAAAACCACAGCTTTTCTAGGGGTTCTTCATTTTGGAAGAGACACTTTTTTCTGGAGCACTTTGAGCTAAAACAGACAACACCATCATGCTCAAAAGGCCCGAGAGAGTTAATTTTCATATAAATTTCACTATTTTTTACCACAGTAGCCTCTGGAAATTTTTTTCTCTCTCCTAGGCCGTATGTCTCAAATTTCGAGGTGAAAATTTTAAAAAAATTAATTAATTAATTAATTTTTATTGATTTTTGCGTTAAAAAATAACGCATGCAGTGTTAAAAATCAATGCAACAGTGTTAATGGGCGCCACCATTAGTTAACCGCTAGTGGTTAACCTCTAGCAGTTAGCTTAACTGCTAGGGTTAACTCTCAAACCCTTTTGAAGCAGTTTTGGTATTTTGCTCATATCTTGAGCATACGACATCGCATTTTTGACTTCCTTATATTGTCGAAAAGCTCTTTACAAGATCTATCTCATTATGCATGTTTGATTTTCTGGTTTTGCAGTTTTGATGTCTGTTTTTCCAGTCAAAGTCAAAACTTATGTTTTTCACTCTTGGGAGCATATCTTTTGCATCCGAACTCCATTTTGTGCAAATGAATAGGCGTTGGAAAGGTGTTGTAGTGATATTTCTATATTTACTATCTATTTCATCAGAAAATTTACCAAGTAAATTTCATTCAGCTTTGTGTTTTTTTACACTTTGCTCAATTACTTGGACATTCTGGCACCTACATGGGTTCTATATGCATGGGCTGGGTTATATTAATTTGATCCAAATGCGGTAAGGTCAGATTTATCAGTTTATTTCAATTTAAGAGTTATCATGGGTTTTTCTACTCACCCTTCAGTTGTTATTCTGGAACGTGGGTAATTATGAGTCATGGGCAAAGGGTATACTTACACATTGTAGGTGGCTTAATATTTTGCCTTATTTATATGATCTCATACCCAAACCAGCCACTTTAGAGGGAAACCTAGCATGGGATATTATTCAAAATCACATAGCAGGACTTATAGTGTCTAGTGTTGATCATGACACTCTGTTGGCTATATTGGGCATTGATTGTCCTCACCCACTTTGGACACATCTTTGGAAGATCTATTGAGACCCTAATCTCTCTCCATTCCCAGAGGATCCTACTTCAGATTGTCTCATACCCATTGCTTGGAGAGAGAATACACCCTTTAATCATGATACTTTAGAGGAGCTTGAGTATTTAGACACTCTTACATGTTTCGATGGATCAGAGGCTTGTCTCACAGTTCCCACTCTTTAGACTGAGACTTCATCAACATCTCATGTTGCTCCTGATTCTGTGTAGTAGAAAATCATACATCTTCCAGAGATAGATACATTGGACTCTTATGTTGCAGACATATCTTTCTTGTTTGTTGAGTCTTATACTCTAGATTTGGAGGATTATTTTGAGGACATTCATCTCCTCTACCTTGATAGTCAGGTTATCACTGTTTTCCCACCATTATCTATGCATTACGCGGTTGCATTTCAGGATTCTCCACATCAGTTTGGATTTGGCATCATTTGTTTCAGTTCAGACAGAGAGATTCTTCAACATCCAATCATGGCACACATCTTGACACAGATTGGTTCATCACTCTTCACAGGGTTTCTTCGACATCTTCCTTTGGATTTGTTTCTTCCCAAGGGGAGGAATATCATTTGCTACTTCAGGATCTCCTTTTGAATTCTACATCAGGCATCTACCATTGTGACAGGAGTTTCTTCATTATGGGGGGACTTTGGTGTCTCATCCCTCTCTTATGGAGGGGTTGGTTGTACTTATGGTCTTGAGAGAGTCTCTTGAGCCATTTATTTTCTGCTTTTTTCTATCTCTTTTTGGAGAGGGGTTTTTTTCACTGGATTTTCTTCATTGTCTCTAGTTTACAAAGATTTCCTTGTATTGGGTACCTAATCAAGACTTGTTGTCGGGACCCATTTCTTACTCTCATAGCTGTGCAAGGTTAGCTTACCCCTATGCTTATCTTAAAGGGGGTGTTAGAGTAATCATTGGTTTTCTTATTAATTAAATCATGTTGATTTAATTAATTAAGTTATTACTCTTTAGTGCTTAAGCTTTCTCTTAGGTGCATTAATAATTAATTCTTTTATTAATTATTAATGTGCAACCTAGCTTTTTCAGGTTTTAAGGTTTTTTTCACCTTTATAGGTTGAACCTTGTAATTCTTTTGTCATGAATTTAGATTATAATTTTGCTCTCACATTTTGAACAACTTCTGAGTTTTTCTTTTTCTCTCTTTTTGCTTCTCTCCTGTAATAGGTTATTTGCATGCGGGTATTCTTGGCGTTCTGTAGATTTGTATTTTTCAAATCCTACATGCTAGACCTGTTAAGATCTTTGAGCATAGGGTAGGTTACCTAAATGTGTAGTAGGAGGTGGCTTGCAATAAATTCTGTGTCCATAAGTGACTACTGGATGGCTTATTGTAGAGTTTCTTAATAAGTGATAACTAAAGACATACCGAGAGATTAAAATGAACTAATAAGATATGATTCTCCTCACCCATGCTTGAGTGCTAGTAAAGACTAAGATGGAGGTTGAGATAGTGTTTTCCCCTTCACGAGGCGTGGATTCTAGCATAGTTAGTGGCCTTGTCAGTTTGAGAGGTCATTGGCTCCATGTATGGTCACTCAGGTGCCAGAATCCATTGGGATTATCAGGGCTGAACTTAAGGGTTAGACGTATATGATGACACCTTCCTTTACACATGTTAGATTTCCTGCATTTCCAGTCACCTCTGGATTAGTGAGTCTTACCTTTTTGTGATGATTAGTACATCAGATTAGAGAGCTATAAGGATCCCTTGCTTAATGGTTATTCCTTCTTAGTTTTGGATATCCGAGTGGGGTTTGTTGTTATCTCCTCAGCACGGTGGGGTGGACCTTTGTAGTTCCACACGGATGGGTGGTAGTGGTTCTTTACTCATTGAGATTCGACGTCCTTGCACCAGGTGCTTGATGGTTCTTTGCAGATGAGCTCTATTTATACTTCATCATTTGTTATGTAATTTCATTATCGTAAATCCTGTATTAGAAGTATCGCATGTGATACCTAATCTGGATATTGTATATTAAGTAGATTAGAGTGATTTACACATACCCTGTGGCATGTGCAGTGGATGTGAGTGTATGGTGGTTTCATGGTTACCCATGAGGATTGTAATTATAGTTATGTAAGTTGTATTTGATTTATCTATTTGAATGGAATCTTTTGTTATACTGTTAGTTGTGTTTTTCTTTAAGTAATTCAATGTCATGGAACCCTTGAGTCATGTAATCTATGTGAGTGTAAGACATGTGTATAAATAGTAATTGCTTCCGTATGAGTGTATGTTTCTTTATGCTAACTTTAAAATAAAAAAATTATTCAGCACACATAATATCATGTTCTAGGTTAATCTCTCTTGGGTTACCTAGCGGGGAGTTACATTTGGTATCAGAGCTCTAGTTTCTACACTGGGATCTCTGGGAATTGTACGCCTATTAGGTTGTGTCTAGCTTGAACTTGAAACTAAAACATAGACATACAACACATTTGTTTTTTTTTTAAATTACTGCTTTATGGTTTATTCATTCTTTAGTTTATGTTTCAAGCTATGTGGTGAGATTTATATTTATCTCTATTTGTTTAAGTAATTATGCCTGAGACACGAGCAGCTAGAGGCCATGGAAGGGGTAGGTCTGGTGCCCGTGGGGGAGGCCGTCAGGCTAGCTCCTCCACTAGTGTCAGACAGGATAGTGGTCAGTATCAAGACATGGGTGAGCAGAGGAGAGAGGATCAAGATGAGTCCAGGGGTTTGGATATTAGGCATATTCTTTAGGCCATCATAGATCACCTTCCTGAGATTACCAGGGTGGAGTAGGATGCATCCCACCACTCTTAGAGAGAGGAGAGACAGAGGGAAAGATCCAGGATGTCTCGTGGGAGGACTATATTAGTGGATTCAGTAGTGGTTGCGGCCAACCACATGAGAGACCTGACGAGAGGAAAGGCCATTCCTTTCGCTGGACAAGATTCTTGTTTAGATGTAGAGACTTGGTTGATAGATTTGGATAGAGTTTTCATGATGCATCCCTTAGTAGTAAGACTAAAGCAAGATACGTTGTGATGTAGTTGACTGATTTTGCAGCGATCTGGTGGAAGATTGAGGAATAGAAGCTAGGACTCCATATGGACACTATTACTTGGGAGCTCTTTCTATAGAACATTAGAGATAGGTTCCTATCTGATAAGTGGAGGTAGTAGAGAGATGACGAGTTTCATAATCTTAGACAACTAACTTTGACAGTAGAGCAGTATGAGCGTCATTTTTACGAGCTCAAGCTGTACGCTAGATATAGCGAGGATTCTGCACTATTGGTACAACACTTTGTGCAAGGGCTTAATGCCCGCATCGTAAGGGACGTGAAGCTCTTTCAGCCTACAAACCTAAGAGCTGTGGTTATTAAGGCAACTCTAGCGGAGGCTAACTTGGCATTAGGCCTTGGAGGTCAGACGGGTGCTCCTAAAGGTGGTGCATCTGGTTCCGGGGTTAGAGGTAATCAGTCTCAAGGGACTGGGAATCTCAAGGAACCCCCTAGTTCCTTTATAGGTAATTAGAACTCACAACAGAAGGTGAATCCTCCTCTTAGTCAGAGCGGTGGTACCCGCTCTAGGGATTCTTGAGGTGGTCCGCGTGCCAGGCGCAATTAGTATAGTCAGCCTATGCAAAGCACGGAACAGAGTATTGATAGAAATGGTTTCTAGCAGTCTAGTGTGCCCTCTAATGGGAGAGGCAATTTCAGTGGCACCAAATGTTTCACCTGTGGTCAGTTTGGCCACATTGTGGTGAATTGTCCACAGTGTGCTTCTCAATTTTCTGAACAGAGACCTGCGACTTCTGAACCTACAGTTGGGATTATCGGTAGATCTCATGGAGTTTATGCAGCCTTGGATTATCATCCTCCAGTGTATCATCATCCTGTGATGGAATATGTGGGTAGAGGACCTGCAACTAGGTTTCACTTTCCTAAAGTAGGGAATGACCCTCAGAGTTTGAACCAGAGAGCAGGGAAAGGTCCTATGGGATCTACATGTTGATTCTTATGTGACTCATTAGGATGCTTCATGTTTATGGGAGTTATATCCCTAGTATTTGTTTTAGGCTTCCAAGAGTAAGCCTAATCCTAGGGGGGTGGATGTAATACCCACTCATATTTTTCTTTTTAGTTTGTGCCATACTCTTTTAGGCATTGGTTTCAGTTGATTGGCCAAATTCTTTTAGCCTACTTTCATGAGAGCTATTATTCTTTCAGTTGATGGTGATTATTGATTATGTTGTCATGGATTGATCATATGCATAGATAGATGTGATGATGTCTTCATATTGATTATTATATGTTGATTTTAGATTATGATATACTTACCCCATACTTGCATGTGTATGGTTGTTTTATATGTTGATGTACTTGTTGATGTGTTGTTATGGTAGAGGACGAAGGCATAGTTACTTGCTTTGCGAGATCCATCACATTCGACCAATCCCTATCATTGTTTTCAATATTATATTATGAATGTACATGTGTGTTCTTTTGATGACAAGATTGCAGGTACAGGGCATCGTCTTCCCTGAATTGGCAGGAGTGAGCGTGCCCATAAACATTCATCTCAATGGTAAAGAGGGGAGTAACATACAGATCCGAAACTCTAACCTAAGCCTAATTGTCCTAGTGTTGGATGAGTTTCAGTATGACTACCCTTTTCAGATCCGTCTAGGTGACATGAATTTGAATACCCTCTCTCCTGAGTATGTATATGTTTTGCATGTGTTTACTTTCAGGTGATTTTTGGATTATTGAGTGATTTTCCATATTCTATGATTTAATGGATTATAGTTGAATTAAATATTTAATTATATCCTAAGTTTATTTTAAATAATTAATTAAATTGAAATATTTGAATATTTTGATTTAATTAAGTATTTAATTGAAAACTATAGTAAATGTACTTATATGATTAATTAAATAATTAAATATTTAGTTGCATGTATTATTGTGACATAAATATTAATCTATTTAATTAAATATTTTATTAATTACATGTGCATAAATGTGTTGAAAAAGTATTTTCAAATTTAAATATCTCAACTTGAAATTAGGAGTCAAAGTTGAGTTGTGGCAATAAAGAGTATTTTGTTTATTTAATTTGGATTTACTTTCAATTTTGAGTGGTGTAATTTTAGGGTTTGACTTGGGAGTTGTCATCAAGCTTTGCATGTTTAGGGGAATTTGAATCTCTTTAGAGGGAATTGGTCATTCATTCTCTCACAACAGGTTTTTGAGATTTGGAGAGCTCTTGATGATTTGGAGATTTTTGAAGGATTGTGGATTGTTGTGGTTTCTTGTTGCTTTGAGTTTTTTGGAATTTTTCTTGCTTGTGTGTGTGCTCGGATCTTCATAGTTGCCAGATCTATGGTTGGATTATGCTTGAAGGGTTTCAGATTTTCTTCCTTCTTCCAAGCCACATTCCTCTGTTTCTTGCATTAGAATCAAGGTAGGTTTCATTTTTCATGTATGATTTCAATTTTGTAGATCTGAGGTTTTCATTGTTGATTTAGTGCATGTTTGTTATTTTGGCTTTTAAATGGCTTTATTGTTGTTTATACATTTTTGGGTGTTCATTAGGACCCTAGATCTGAAATTCTTTCATTTTATGTATTCTTAGCATCGTAGGGTTATGCTGTTGAAATTTCAGGAAGAAATTCCCTCTAGATTTCTTAGGAAATGAAAAATTAATCCTTTGTATAGTTTAAACTATAGAGGAAAATTAAATATATAGTTTGTCTTTATTTTTATATTTTCAGGGTTTATTAGAAGCCTAGATCTATCATTTTCATGTTTATATATTTCTTAGCATAGTACCGTTATGCTGTCGAAATTTCATGAATAGATCTCTTATAAATCTCTTATAAATTGAAAAATTAAATCCTGCCTATTGTCCTAACTATAGTGAAAATAAAATGATTAAGTCTCCTTGTATTTGCTTTAGAAAAATAAATTATTTGGAAAAAATTAAGTCTCTGTTTTTATACAGACTGGTGAAGAAAAAAATTAAAATAAAAACAAATTACATAGGAAAGAAAAAATTACCTTTTTGCTATTTCCATTTTCGGATTTAAATAAAAAAAAAAAAAATGCTTTATAAAAAAAAAACACATTTCACATTAAATGTGAACTGGAAATAATTTTTTTAAAAAATATATATATTTTGAGGAAGGGGTGCTGGGACCCCATCCCCACCAACCCCCCCTTTCCTCTCCCTACCGTGCGCAGTTTAAAGCGCATGGGGCAGGGTGACGGTGGTTCCCCCCGCCTTCCCCCCTTTCCCCTTTGGGTAATGCGTAGCATGCGCAGGGGGTGGGTAAGCCGCGTGTCCCCCCCTATTAATTTTGTAATTTGTGTTTTTTAATTTCTAATAAAAACTTTTAAATTAGTTTTTATAAATTAGTTTTTTTTTGGTATTAATTTCATTTTAAAAAAATTAAGACTTTATTTTTAATTCATTTAAAAATTGATTAATTTTGAATTAATTTAAATGCATTTAATTATTAATTAGCAAATTTATGTTTTAGGATTTATTCATTAAATTATATTTCTTTGTATAACAATTTATTTAAAGGTGAAATTTATTAGTTGATTTAATTATTAACTATGACTTTATATATATATATATCTTTTTTTTTATTTGATCGGTAAAAGGCCAAAGCCCTATAAAGTTTTTTATTAATATAAAATTATTTTTACATGTGACCTCGCTCGCTGCAGGTGCTGGTAGGAAAGAGCGGGGTTGAGAAAACCTCTAGCCTTGCCCGGGACCATAGGTCCTGTACTTATACAAAATTTACGTGGGCGTACCCACGACTCAACAATTGTCGAGATTTGTTTAAATACATAGTTCCCGCAGGCATTCCCATGTCTCTAAAACAATCGGTAATTATCTAGAAATACAAACTTTCAGTGGGCATACCCACTGCTTGATAATATCGAGGTTTTAATGATACATCTATTACATTGCTGTTTTTAAGGATTCAACTTTATGTTTCATTCGAATAGGTTGAAATATAGATCTTAATTTAATATATTAATGATTAATTATGTTTAATGTATCAATTATTAATTTAAATTAATAGGTATTATTAATTTTAAATTAATATATGGATTATTAGTATAATTAATTTTATTAATTACTTGAGTTAAAATGTAGTTGATTAATTTAAGTTAATCAAGTTGATTTTAATTATGAGGTAACTCGAGACCGTGGAATTAGATAATTTAATTTGATTTAATGAATGGTTATCTTGATTGGATTATTTAATTACGAGAGGTAGTTTTAAATAGTTTAATGCAAATGAAATTAATTATTTCAGATTGGGTTAGTAATTAAATGGAGGTTATGTTGAGTTATTTATGAATGATTATATGTTTATGGTTCATTTTTTAGTCTTTTAGGACGTTTTTGTTTCTATGCATTCGTATGGATCTCTTTTGTTTAAATGTCTTACTTTTGAGGATATTAGATGACCTAGGATGTATACAGAGGTCGGGGGGAGTCTTTTATATTTCTGTTACTTCATGGCTTGTGTGTTTTCAGTTATTACCCTAAACTAACCATGTTGACCCTTCCGATTCTGTTATCTGTTAGTGTACCTATGTGACTGTTCCTGTTGTATGGGATACTGATTTGGGGTACACTAGGGTTGTGACCTATGCTATGTTAGAGTAATCATTAGTTTGCTTATTAATTAAATCATGTTGATTTAATTAATTAAGTTATTACTCTTTAGTGCTTAAGCTTTCTCTTAGGTGCATTAATAATTAATTCTTTTATTAATTATTAATGTGCAACCTAGATTTTTTAGGCTTTAGGGTTTTGTTCACCTTTATAGGTTGAACCTTGTAATTTTTTTTTCATGAATTCAGATTATAATTTTGCTCTCACATTTTGAGCAACTTCTGAGTTCTTCTTTTTCCCTCTTTTTGCTTCTCTCTTGTAACAGTTTATTTCCATGTAGGTATTCTTGGCGTTCTATGGATTTGTATTTTTCAAATCCTACATGGTATCAGAGCCACACTGCTGCTCCCTGGTTTGGGGTTTGTGAAGCTGTGATTCGAGGAAAAAAACTACAACTTTTCTAGGGGTTCTTCTTCATTCTAGAAGAGACACTTTTTTCTGGAGCACTTTGAGCTAAAACAGACACCACCATCACGCTCAGAAGGCTTGGGAGAGTTAATTTTCATATAAATTTCACCATTTTTAGCCACAGTAGCCTCTGGAAATTTTTTTCTCTCTCCTAGGCCATATGGCTCAAATTTCAAGGTGGAAAATTTTTAAAAAAATCAATTTTTATTGATTTTTGTGTTAAAAAATAACACATGCAGTGTTAAAAATCAGCGTAGCAGTGTTAATGGGCGCCGCCATTAGTTAACCGCTAGTGCTTAACCTCTAGCGGTTAGCCTAACCGCTAGGGTTAACTCTCAAACCCTTTTGGAGCAGTTTTGGTATTTTGCTCATATCTTGAGCATACGACATTGGATTTTCAACTTCCTTATATCAACGGAAATCTCTTTCCAAGATCTATCTCATTACGCAGGTTTGATTTTCTAGTTTTGTAGTTTTGATGTCTAGTTTTCCAGTCAAAGTTAGAACTTGTATTTTTCACTCTCGGGGGCATATCTTTTGTGTCTGAACTCCATTTTGTGCAAACGAATAGGCGTTGGAAAGGTGTTGTAGTGATATTTCTATATTTACTATCTATTTCATCAAAAAATTTACCAAGTAAATTTCATTCAACTTTGTGTGTTTTTACACTTTGCTCAATTACTTGGACATTCTGGCACCTACATGGGTTCTGTTTGCATGGGATGGGTTATATTAATTTGATCTAAATGCAGTAAGGTCAGATTTATTAGTTTGTTTCATTTGAAGAGTTATCATGGGTTTTTCTACTCACCCTTCAGTTGTTATTCTAGAATGGGGTAATTATGAGTCATGGGCAATGTGTATACTTACACATTGTAGGTGGCTTAATATTTTTCTTTATTTGTATGATCTCATATCCAAACCAGCCACTTCAGAGGGAAACCTAACATGGGATATTATTTGAGATCACATAGTAGGACTTATAGTGTCTAGTGTTTATAATGACACTGTGTTGGCTATATCAGGCATTGATTGTCCTCACCCACTTTGAACATGTCTTTGGGAGATCTGTGGAGACCCTAATCTCTCTCCATTCCTAGAGGATCCTACTTCAGATTGTCTTATACCCATTGTTTGGAGAGAGAATACTCCCTTTGATCATGATACTTTAGAGGAGCTTGAGTATTTAGACACACTTACATGTTCTAATGGATCAGAGGCTTGTCTCACAGTTCCCACTCTTTAGACTGAGACTTCATCAACATCTCCTATTGCTCCTAATTCTGTGCAGCACAAAATCATACATCTTCCAGACATATATACTTTGGACTCTTATGTTGCAGACATATCTTTCTTGTTTGTTGAGTCTTATACTATAGATTTGGAGGATTATTTTGAGGACATTCATCTCCTCTACCTTGACAGTCAGCTTATCACTATTTTCCCACCATTATCCATGCATTCTACGGTTGCATTTCAAGATTCTCCACATCAGTTTGGATTTGGCATCATTTGTTTCAGTTTAGACAGATAGATTCTTCAGCATCCGATCATGGCACACATCTTGAGACAGATTGGTTCATCACTCTTCATAGGTTTTCTTCGACATCTTCCTTTGGATTCATTTCTTCCCAAGGGGAGGAATATCATTTGCTGCTTCAGGATCTCCTTTTGGATTCTACATCAGGTATCTACCATTGTGATAGGAGTTTCTTCATTATGGGGGGACTTTGATGTCTCATCCCAATCTCATGGGGGGGCTGGTTGTACTTATGGTCTTGAGAGAGCCTCTTGAGCCATTTATTTTCTACTTTTTTCTATCTCTTTTTGGAGAGGGGTTTTTCCCATTGGGTTTTCTTCTTTGTCTCTGGTTTATAGAGATTTCCTTGTATTGGGTACATGATCAGACCTTGTTGCCAGGACCCATTTCCTGCTTTCATAGTTGTGCAAGGTTAGCTTACCCCTTGCGCTTAGCTTAAGGGAGGGGGGGAGGGTGGGGGTGTTAGAGTAATCATTAGTTTGCTTATTAATTTAATCACGTTGATTTAATTAATTAAGTTATTACTCTTTAGTGCTTAAGCTTTCTCTTAGGTGCATAAATAATTAATTATTTTATTAATTATTAATGTGCAACTTAGATTTTTTAGGCTTTAGGGTTTTGTTCACCTTTATAGGTTGAACCTTGTAATTCTTTTTTCATGAATTCAGATTATAATTTTGCTCTTTTGAGCAACTTCTGAGTTCTTCTTTTTTTCTCTTTTTGCTTCTCTCCTGTAACAGGTTATTTGCATGCAGATATTCTTGGCAATTTGTGGATTTGTATTTCTCAAATCCTACATGCTAGACCTGTTAAGATTTTTGAGCCTAGGGTAGGTTACCTAGATGTGTAGTAGGAAGCGGCTTGCTATAAGTTTTATGTCCGTAAGTGACTACGGGATTGCTTATTGTAGAGTTTCTTAATAAGTGATAACTAAAGACATACTAAGAGTTTAAAATGAACTAATAAGATATGATTCTCATCACCCATGCTTGAGTGCTAGTAAAGACTGAGATGGAGGTTCATATAGTGCTTGCCACCTTACGAGGTGCGGGTTCTGGCATAGTTAGTGGCCTTGTCAGTTTGAGAGGTCATTGGCTCTGTGTATGGTCACTTAGGTGCCAAAATCCATTGGGACTATCATGGCTAAACTTAAGGGTTAGACGTACATGATGACACCTTCCTTTACACATGCTACATTGTCAGTCACCTCTAGATTAGTGAGTCTTACCTTTTTGTGATAATTAGTACACCGGATTAGAGAGCTATCAGGATTCCTTGGTTAGTGGTTATTCCTTCTTGGTTTTTGATATCCGAGTGGGGTCTGTTGTTATCTCCTTAGCACGGTGGGGTGGATCTTTGGAGTTCCACATGGATGGGTGGTAGTGATTCTTTACCCATTGAGATTCGACATCTTTGTACCAGGTGCTTGATGGTTCTTTGGAGATGAGCTCTGTTTGATACTTCATCATTTGTTATGTAATTTCATTATTGTAAATCCTGTATTAGAAGTATCGCATGTGATACCTAATCTAGATATTATATATTAAGTAGATTAGAGTGATTTACACATACCCTACGACATGTGCAGTGGATTTGATTTATCTATTTGAATGGAATCTTTTTTTATACTGTTAGTTGTGTTTTGCTTTAAGTAATTCAATGTCATGGAACCTTTGAGTCATGTAATCTATGTGAGTGTAAAACATGTGTATAAATGGTAATTACTTCTACATGAGTGTATGTTTCTTTATGTTAACTTTAAAAAAAAAAAAAATTCAGCACACATAGTATCATGTTCTAGGTTAATCTCTCTTGAGTACTCTGGCGGGGTGTTATATTTGGTATCAGAGCTCTAGTTTCTAAACTGGGAACTCTGGGAATTGTATGCCCATTAGGTTGTGTCTAGCTTGAACTTGAAACTAAAACATAGACATAAAACACATTTGTTTTTTTTAAATTATTGCTTTATGGTTTATTCATTCTTTATTTTATGTTTCAAGCTATGTGGCAAGATTTGTATTTATCTCTATTTGTTTCAAGAATTATGCCTACGAGACGATAAGCTAGAGGCCGTGGTAGGGTTAGGGATGGTGCTTGTGGGGGAGGCCATCAGGCTAGCTCCTCCACTAGTGTCAGACAGGAGAGTGGTCAGTATCAAGATAGGGGTGAGCAGAGGAGAGAGGATCAAGATGAGTCTGGGGGTTTGGATATTAGGCTGATTCTTTATGCCATCCTAGATTGCCTTCCTGAGAGAGGTAGGGTGGAGAAGGATGCATCCCACCACTCTTAGAGAGAGGAGAGATAGAGGGAGAGATCTAGGAGCCCTCGTGGGAGGACTATATCAGTGGATCCAACAGTGGTTGCAGCTAACCACATGAGAGACCCGACGAGAGGAAAAGCCATTCGTTTTTCTTGACAAGATTCTGGTTTAGAGGTAGAGACTTGGTTGATAGCTTTGGATAGAGTTTTCACGATGCATCCCTTTAGTAGTAATAATAAAGTGAGATACGCTGTGATGCAGTTGATACATTTTCTGGTGATTTGGTGGAAGATTGAGGAACAGAAGCTAGGACTCTGTATGGACACTATTACTTGGGAGCTCTTTCTTGAGAACTTCAAAGATAGCTTCCTATCTAATCAGTGGAGGCAGCAAAGAGCTGATGAGTTTCATAATCTTAGACAACTAACTTTGAAATTAGAGTAGTAAGAGCGCCATTTTTATGAGCTCAAGCAGTACGTTGGATATAGCGAGGATTCCGCACTGTTGGTACAACACTTTATACGAGGGCTTAATGCCCACATTGTAGGGGACCTGAAGCTCTTTTAGCCTATGGACTTGAGAGCTATGTTTATTAAGGCCACTCTAGCGGAGGCTAACTTGGCATTAGGCCATGGAGGTCAGACGTGTGCTCCTACAGGTGGTGCATCTGGTTTTGGGGTTAGAGGTAATCAGTCTCAAGGGACTGGGAATGTCAAGGAACCCCCTAGTTCCTTTTTAGGTAATCAGAACTCACATTAGAAGGTGACTCCTCCTCTTAGTCAGAGCGGTGGTACCCGCTCTAGGGATTCTCAAGGTGATCCGCGCGACAGGCGCAATCAGTATAGTCAGCCTACGCTAAGCACACAACAGAGTATCGATAGAGATGGTTTCTAGTAGTCTAGTGTGCCCTCTAATGGGAGAGGCAATTTTAGAGGCACCAGATGTTTCACCTATGGTTAGTTTGGCCACATTGCGGTGAATTATTCACAGTGTGCTTCTCAATTTTCTAAGCAGAGACCTGCGAATTTCAAACCTATAGTTGGGAATGTCGGTAGATCTCATAGAGTTTATACAACCTTGGATTATCATCCTCCAATGTGTCATCCTTGTGTGATTGAATCTGCAGGTAGAGGACCTGCAGCTGGGTTTCATTTTTCTGTAGCGTGGAATGATCCTCAGAGTTTGAACTAGAGAGCAGGGAAAGGTCCTATGGGATCTACATGTTGATTTTTATGTGACTCATTAGGATACTTCATGTTTATGGGAGTTATCCCTATTTGTTTCAAGCTTCCAAGATTAAGCCTAATCCTAGGTGGGTGGATGTAATACCCACTCATATTTTTCTTTTTAGTTTGTGATGCCATACTCTTTTAGGCATTGGTTTCAGTTGATTGGCCAAATTCTTTTAGGTTACTTTCATGAGAGCTATTATTCTTTCAGTTGATGGTGATTATTGATTATGATGTCATGGATTGATCATATGCATAGATAGATGTGATGATGTTTTCATGTTGATTATTATATGCTAATTTCAGATTATGATATACTTACCCCATACTTGCATGTGTATGGTTGTTTTATATGTTGATGTACTTGCTGATGTGTTGTTGTGGTAGAGGACAGAGGCATAGTTACTTGCTTTGCGAGACCGATCCCTATCATTTTTTACAATATTATATTATGAATGTACATGTGTGTTCTTTTGATGACAAGATTGCAGGTACATGGCATCGTCTTCCCTGAATTGGCAGGAGTGAGCGTGCCCATAAACATTCATCTCAATGGTAAAAAGGGGAGGTAACATACAGATCCAAAACCCTAACCTAAGCCTAATCATCCTAGTGTTGGATGAATTTTAGTATGACTACCCTATTTGGATCTGTCTAGGTGACAGGAATTCAAATACCCTCTCTCCTGAGTATGTATGTGTTTTGCATGTGTTTGCTTTCAGGTGATTTTTGGATTATTGAGTGATTTTCCATATTCTATGATTTAATAGATTATAGTTGAATTAATTATTTAATTATATCTTAAGTTTATTTTAAATAATTAATTAAATTGAAATATTTGAATATTTTGATTTAATTAAGTATTTAATTGAAAACTATAGTAAATGTGCTTATATGATTAATTAAATAATTAAATATTTAGTTGCATGTATTATTGTGACATAAATATTTAATCTATTTAATTAAATATTTTATTAATTACATGTGCATGAATGTGTTGAAAAAGTATTTTTAAATTTAAATATCTCAATTTGAAATTAGGAGTCAAAGTTGAGTTGTGGCAATAAAGAGTATTTTGTTTATTTAATTTGGATTTACTTTCAATTTTGAGTATAGTAATTTTAGGGATTGAGTTGGGAGTTGTCATCAAGCTTTGCATGTTTAGGGGAATTTGAATCTCTTTAGGGGGAATTGGTCATTCATTCTCTCACAACAGGTTTTTGAGATTTGGAGAGCTCTTGGTGATTTGGGGATTTTTGAAGGATTGTGGATTGTTTTGGTTTCTTGTTGCTTTGAGTTTTTAGAATTTTTTTTTCTTGTGTGTGTGCTCGGATCTTCATAGTTTCCAGATCTGTGGTTGAATTGTGCTTGGAGGGTTTCAGATTTTCTTCCTTCTTCCAAGCCACATTCCTCCATTTCTTGCATTGGAATCAAGGTAGGTTTCATTTGCCATGTATGGTTTCAATTTTATAGATCTGAGGTTTTCATTGTTGATTTAGTGCATGTTTGTTATTTTGGCTTTTAAATGGATTTATTGTTGTTTATATATTTTCGTGTGTTCATTAGGACCCTAGATCTAAATTTCTTTCATTCTGTGTATTCTTAGCATCATAGGGTTATGCTGTCAAAATTTTGGGAAGAAATTCCCTCTAGATCTCTTAGAAAATGAAAAATCATACATCTTCTAGACATAGATACTTTGGACTCTTATGTTGCAGACATATCTTTCTTGTTTGTTGAGTCTTATACTCCAGATTTAGAGGATTATTTTTAGGACATTCATCTCCTCTACCTTGATAGTCAGGTTATCACTGTTTTCCCACCATTATCCGTGCATTCTGCGATTTTATTTTAGGATTCTCCACATCAGTTTGGATTTGGCATCATTTGTTTCAGTTCAGATAGAGAGATTCTTTAGCATCCAACCATGGCACACATCCTGAGACAAATTGGTTCATCACTCTTCACAGGGTTTCTTTGACATCTTCCTTTGGATTTGTTTCTTCCCAAGGGGACGAATATCATTTGCCGCTTCAGGATCTCATTTTGGATTCTACATCAGGCATCTACCATTGTGACAGGATTTTCTTTATTATGGGGTGACTTTGGTGTATCATCCCTCTCTCATGGGGGGGCTGGTTGTACTTATGGTCTTGAGAGAGTCTCTTGAGCCATTTATTTTCTGCTTTTTTCTATCTCTTTTTAGAGAGTGGTTTTTTCCACTGGGTTTTCTTCTTTATCTCCAGTTTATAGAGATTTCCTTGTATTGGGTACCTGATCAGGCCTTGTTGCCGGGACCCATTTGCTGCTTTCATAGCTGTGCAAGGTTAGCTTACCCCCCACGCTTAGCTTAAGGGGGGGTGTTAGAGTAATCATTAGTTTGCTTATTAATTAAATCATGTTGATTTAATTAATTAAGTTATTACTCTTTAGTGCTTAAGCTTTCTCTTAGGTGCATTAATAATTAATTCTTTTATTAATTATTAATGTGCAACCTAGCTTTTTTAGGCTTTAGGGTTTTTTTCACCTTTATAGGTTGAACCTTGTAATTATTTTTTCATGAATTCAGATTATAATTTCGCTCTCACATTTTGAGCAACTTCTGAGTTCTTCTTTTTCCCTCTTTTTGCTTCTCTCCTGTAACAGGTTATTTGCATGCAGGTATTCTTGGCGTTTTGTAGATTTGTATTTCTTAAATCCTACATGCTAGACCTATTAAGATCTTTGAGCCTAGGGTAGGTTACCTAGATGTGTAGTAGGAGGTGGCTTGTAATAAGTGTCGTGTCCATAAGTGACTACCGGATTGCTTATTATAGAGTTTCTTAATAAGTGATAACTAAAGACATATTGAGAGATTAAAATGAACTAATAAGATATGATTCTCCTCGCCCATGCTTGAGTGCTAGTACAGACTAAGATGGAGGTTGAGATAGTGCTTGCCCCCTTACAAGGCGCGGGTTCTGGCATAGTTAGTGGCCTTGTCAGTTTGAGAGGTCATTGGATCAGTGTATGGTCAGTTAGGTGTTGAAATCCATTGAGATTATTAGGGCTAACTTAAGGGTTAGATGTACATGATGACACCTTCCTTTACACATGCTATATTTCTTACATTGTCAGTTGTCTCTGGATTAGTGAGTCTTACCTTTTTGTGATGATTAGTATACTGGATTAGCAAGCTATCAGGATCCCTTGCTTAGTGGTTATTCCTTCTTGGTTTTGGATATCCGAGTGGGTTCTATTGTTATCTCTTATGCACGGTGGGGTGGACCTTTGTGGTTCCACACGGACGGGTGGTAGTGATTCTTTACCCATTGAGATTTAATGTTCTTGTACCAGGTGCTTGATGGTTCTTTGCAGATGAGCTCTATTTGATACTTCATCATTTGTTATGTAATTTCATTATTGTAAATCCTATATTAGAAGTATCGCATGTGATGCCTAATCTAGATATTGTATATTAAGTAGATTAGAGTGATTTACACATACCCTGCGACATGTGCAGTGGATGTGAGTGTATGGTGGTTTCATGGTTACCCATGAGGATTGTAATTATGGTTATGTAAGTTGTATTTGTTTTATCTATTTGAATGGAATCTTTTGTTATATTGTTAGTTGTGTTTTGCTTTAAGTAATTCAACATCATGGAACCCTTGAGTCATGTAATCTATGTGAGTGTAAGACATGTGTATAAATGGTAATTGCTTCCGCATGAGTGTATGTTTCTTTATGTTAACTTTGAAAAAAAAAATTATTCAGTACACATAGTATCATGTTCTAGGTTAATCTCTCTTGGCTTCCCTGGCAGAGCGTTACAATTAGCCTCAGCTAGGGGAATCACCCCCAATTTACCTGGCAGATACTCATGAGTATCCTTGGGTAGTACATTTGTGAATATATCTGCTAATTGTTCTTTAGTGTTCACATAATCTAGTCTTACTTCTTTATTCTGAAGTAGCTCCCTCAAGTAATGATACTTGATAGCTATGTGCTTTGTTTTCGAGTGCATAAAAGGGTTTTTAGAAATAGTAATGGCACTTGTGTTATCATAATATATGACAACTAGTTCGGTGATTTCTTCCTTCATACCTTTCAGTAGTATCTTCAACCACACAATGTTAGAACAGTTGACTGCTGCTGCCACATACTCGGCTTCAGTTGTAGATTGTGAGATGCAATTCTATTTCTTGCTTGTCCATGAGATCAATCTTTTTCCCAAAAGAAATGCACCACTAGTAGTGCTTTTCCTATCATCAACATTTCCAGCCCAATCAGAGTCAATATAAACTCTAAGTTCAAAATTGTCATTCTTCTTGTAGTATAGACCACAGTCATAAGTTCCTTTCAAATATCTTAGAATCCTTTTTACTGCCATCATGTGAGTTTCCTTGGGGTTAGTAGAAAACCTTGCAACAACTCTAATAGCTAGGGCAATGTCAGGTCTACTATGTACAACATATTGTAGTTTTTCAATCATTGATCTGTAGAGTGTTTGGTTCACTTCTTTTGTGTCATCATCTTTTGTCAGCTTCTGTCCAGTAGCCATGGGTGTACTCACTGGTTTGGACTCTTCCATTCCAAAAGTTTTCAGTATCTCCTTGATATATTTATATTGAGTGATATAGATACCATTCTTCATTTGATAGATTTGTAAGCCAACAAAGAATTTTATTTCACCAAACATAGACATCTCAAATTCAGTTTGCATCTCTGCTGCAAATGTTTGGCATAACATATCTTGTCCACTAAATATGATGTCATCTACAAAATTTTTAGCTAATAATGTACCTTTTCTTTTCTCTGTATTCAAGTAGAGGTTGTTGTTGTCATTGGTTCTTGTAAATCTAATCTTGATCAGATAATTGTGCAATCTCTCATACCATGCTCTTGGCGCTTGCTTTAGTCCATATAGTGCTCTGTGCAATCTGCAAACCATATTACCTTTGGTTTGGATCAATAAAACCATCAGCTTGCTCAATATACACTTCTTCTTCCAAGATACCATTGAGAAATGCAGACTTCACATCCATCTGATAAAATTTGAATCCTTTATAGGTTGCATATGCAAGTAAGGTTCTGACTCCTTCCAATCTTGCAACTGGGGTGACTCTTTCACCATAGTCAATTCCTTCCTCTTGTGCATAACCATACCAAAGTTCATAAGGTGTAGCATTTGTACCTTTCTTGACTTGTACTCTATTCAAGGTATAGATTGCAGCACTTACAGCTTCTTTCCAGTATTTCTGTGCAACATTCTTTTCCATCATTAGTGTTCTTGCATAGTCCATGATAGATTTGTTCTTACGTTTAGCAATACCATTTTGTGGAGGTGTCTTGGGTGCGGACATCTGTCTCTTTATGCCTCGGTCATTACAAAACCTGTTGAACTCATTAGAAAAAAACTCTCCACCTCTGTCAGATCTTAAGTATTTCAAATTTTTTCCTGTTTCCTTTTCAACTTTAGCTAAGTACCATTTAAATAATTGGAATGCATCAGATTTTTCCTTGAGAAACATTACAATCATCATCCTTCAATAATCATCAACAAATAGAATAAAGTATCTAGCAACACAATAGCTTCTTTCTCAAATGGGACCACAAAGATTAGTATGGACTAATTCCAGAATTTCCTCTGAAGTATGTATTTTACTATTGAAACTAGACTTAGTCATCTTTCCTAGTTGACATTGTTTGCACATTGCATTCTCAGGTTTCTTTAACTTAGGTAGCCCTCTAACCCTTTTCAATTTACTTATGCTTACCAAGTTATCAAAGTTCACATTACACAATCTCTTATGCCATAACCAAACATCACTGTATTGTGCAAACAAACATGTTTCTTCAGATAAATCTAGATAGAACAAGTTACCTTTAGTCTGATCACCACTTCCAACTAGTTCTCTAGTAGAGTCATAGAGCTTTTCTTTTCTGTGATGGAACTCAACTCTGTAACCAGAAGTGTTCAGCTGTGTAACACTCAACAAATTTTAATTAAGATCATCAACCCAATACACATTATCACATCTAATTTTGTCAGTCAAGTTAATCAATCCTTTACCTCTGATGAGACATGGTGCATCACTACCAAATTTTACATATCCCCCTTTACATTGGTCTAGGGTTTCAAACTTATCCTTGTCACCAGTCATATGATGGGAACAACCATTGTCAATGATCCAATGATCACCTTTACTCTTATAAGAAATTAATGAAGTTTTCTCATCATCATCAGAATCTTCTTTCATTGCAACATAAACAACTTCTATATCATTGTCATCAGAATTGTCAGTATCATTGTCAGAAGT
>MU226169.1:7175475-7199112 GCA_018584345.1 Thuja plicata
TTCATCTTTGCAAGCAGCTAGATAGCTAGCCTTCTTGCCTTTGTCCTTGTAATCTTGGGTATCACTTCTTTCTGATCATCAGTAACCTCTGTAATCTTTGTTATCACCTCTGTCAGATTTCTTCTCATGAGATCTATTGTCACTTCTGTCATCTTTTCTTTTGTTAGGACATCTTGCAACAAAGTGTCCAATCTCTTTACAATTAAAACATACAAGTGGTAACTTGCCTTTGTATTTACCTTTTCCTCTTAGCATTCTTCTTTCCATGAGTGCTTAAATTTCATCTAGATCTTCTTTCTCACTTTTGCTTTCATTATCTTTTCTAGATGAGTGTCTCTGACTAGATTTGCTTATTCTCATAGAAGACTTGAATTCAGACTCTAAACTTGGAAAGACACTATTATCAAAATTATTCATCTCAAATGAAATCAGTCTAACAATCAGGCTATCAAGAGTGACTATATTATTTTCTACTACTCTCATTTCTTGAATAGAAAAGACTATAATAGCATAAATAGCCAATAAGGTTCTTAGGATTTTACTTACCACTGTCTCCTCTTCAAGTGTACCTCCAATGCCTCATATAGCAATGACTACTTATTTTATTCTTGTGTTATACTGTGTGATGTTCTCACCTTCTTTCATTCTGAGATCATCAAACTTTCCTCTAAGGCTTTCTGCCTTGGCTCTCAGAACATTTGCATCACCTCTATGTACAAGTTTCAACTTGTCCCACATTGTCTTTGTATTTTTGCAATCTTTGACATCCTCAAATTCAACATCAAAGAGTCAACTTAAAGCTCTATAACCATGCAGTTATGTTCATGATTTACTCTTAATTGATCTACTGTCAATGGTCCTGTAGGCAACACATATGCAGTATCTAAGTATTGAGTAATATCATTGCCAATACCTGATAAGTGAAGCTTTATCGTGCTTTGCCATGAAGAAAAGTTGTCCTTGTTAAACTTAGGCACATCTCATCTGTTCATCTTGTGATCTTTACTTAGGTCTTGAAACCCTCCTTCTAAGAACGCAAGCTCTGATACCAATTCTTAGTAATAACTAAGAGGGGGGGTGTGAATTAGTGGCCTCAAAAATTTATCCTTTTAAACTTCAATCCACCAATTAATACACCTCAAATTATTAAGTCCCTACAAGATGTATGCCTTTGAAATACTTGAAATAAATAACTATCTGTCGGTTTACCTTGTCTATCCTTCTTCTCCTTAATAAACGATAAGCAGTAAAACTTATTTACTGATACTCAGTAAATATGCAAAGCATACCAGTCAATCCATAAAAGCATATGTGAAATGTAAAACAATAAAGTAATAAACCATACACACATAACACAAGGATTTTAATGTGGAAACCTTGTTAAGGGAAAAACCACTGGGACCGGTACCCCAAATTTTCACTCTTTTAAAGTGAGCCCTGTTAGGAGCCAACCCTGTTAAAGGTTACAAACACACTATTAAGTGTGACCTTGTTAGAGGATTTTTATACATAGGTTGTCACTTAGTATCTGGCTTCTACGCTACCATCCTTGAATCAGTCTCTAGACTGTCAATAGGCTTTATGGTAATCTTACTACCATCCTTGAATTAGCCTCCTTCTTAGATTATCAATAGGCTTTAGGTAAGACCAATGCTACTATCATGAGTCAACCTTCTGGTAATCTGTTAGGATATACCTCAATTACAAAAGACTGTTAAGTCCTGCTCTGTTAAGAGACTTAATTCTTCAATGGTTAAACTTAAACACAATGACCTATTTCTAATGCAACTTTGAATTGTAGATATTTAGATCTATTTACATACATTACCTTTCTGATCAATGTATCAATTCTAATCCTTTGTTCTTCATTCTTTCTGCTCTGTGATGCTGTGCTTCACTGTGTGTCAGTGTCTGCAGAGTTCTTAAGCTCTTCCCTTAGCTTGATTGATCAACACTGTATGAAGTTTAACCTTCATCAGTTTCTCTTTAGCATCTTCTCTCAATTCACTCCCCTATGTATCTGAGTGTCTCTTGAAATGAATTATACTTGTCTCTTATATAGACATGATATTCCTTAATTCTTGGTTCTTGATTCTTGATTCTTGGCATGAAAAAAAATCCAGCCAAATTGATTTATGACTTTAACTCCTGATTTATCTCATAGTTATCTTCTTTCCAGCTATGTAAATCATCTTTAAATCACTTACTTAATTGTGGTCAAATAAAACAAATAAAACAACCAGTTAAGTCTATCCTTAAGCTCTACCAGCTAGATATTTTGTCATTTTTTGATCTCTTTGTTCTATCGGTCAATTCTACAGTTCATCGTCGGTGACAACTGCCAGTTTCATTGGTACAACTTCAGTTAGCTTGAGGATCTCCATCCGTCGGGTATCATTGGATCTTGCTCATCAGGCAACCTTATTTTTATCTTGTCAGGCATCTTGTGATTTTGCTTTGTTGGGAAACACTGTCTTCTGCTCATCGGGTATCACTGTGACTTTATCTCTATCTTTACCGATGGTGTGCACTTCGCTAGTGTAGTCTGTCACTTGGTGAATACTTGTCTTTTATGCATTTCTAAAAGAATAACCTCTATTCCATTGACTCTCTAAAGTCTTTGGCATTATTTATATGACCATTCAGATGATATCAAGTTGACATTAATGACAATACAAACCATTAACTGATTTAATGTATTACATAATTTTCAACTTAACATTATCAAACATTCAATCAGTTACATGTCATCAAACATAGACCCAAAAGGTTGACCCTAACCCTGAGGTCAAAGACCTTAGATCTGTAGTCTAGGATGCCAAAAACTAGATGCAAAGAAGTGGAAAGAGAGGAAGAACAGGGGGAAAGCCAGGTCAAAGTCAGGAACCCATTCAAGGTGCTTGATATGACCCCAAAACACTTACTTGGAAGGCTAAACCAGTCTACCATGGAAGTACTTCCATTTTTTGACTATACAATCTCATCATCAGTTATGGTTGTTACTTTCAGTCCATGACCATCCCATTTGGCTCCAATCATCTTTTCAGACTCTGTTTTCAGTGGATGCTTCAGTGCCTTTACTTTATCGATTACAGGGTAATCGGTGACTGCAAGGATGACATCTTAGGTTATTTCCTTCGGTTCATCCAACCATAACTTTTTTTTATGCATTTTGCTCAGTACTAACCGAATCCAATAAGTTTTGAAGACCTTCAGAAACATTAGGGTATTGGTGAGCCCTTTCACCTCAATGTGTTTGTGCTCTTCTTTAAGTGTTCCATCATCATTACAAAGATTCTTGTAAGATTCTTCTACCTCTAACATTCCAATCTCTGAAATCTTGTAGTGTATGAATGATCGAACGTCTTCAACCATCAAAACCCTAGCTGGAATGCGCAAAAACACACCAACATTGTCGGGTTGTGAGGCAACCTCTGGATGGATCTTATAATTAGGTTCCTCACATGCTGTGTTCTTGATGAGTTTGAACTCATCTTTCTTTGCATTATTAGATTTCACGGATCATGAAGTTGATGCCATTTTTAGAAAATTAGGGCTTCTACATAATGCATGAAAATGGAGTTTTCGGTCTTGAAGAACTTACTGTATGTGCTTGCAAAGATCTCTGAACTACTTTGGAGTACCGGAGGTCGAGTCATGATCACTCTATGGCTTGGTTGCTTTCTTCTAAAAAATTGCCTTCGCTCGCTCTGATCTGGGTGTTGTGACAAATGAGTCATTCTGATGCCCTATTTATAGCTATTGCCCTAAAATGAATGTCATAAATGCTCACCAACTCGTCGGTGTATAAAGACTATTTTTGTTGGCGAAGACTTTACTTCCATCAATGAAACTTACAATGTTTCAGAATAGTCAATGTTCATTTTTCTTTTACTGACAGGTTTCGATAACACTTGAGATCTTGTTCATGTGCTTGTTTACCGATGAGGCTTGGTCTATACTAGCAAATTTTGCTTTCAACTGATGCTTCTCAGTAAATGTAGGCAGTCTTAATTTTGAGAGTATACCGACAGGTTTTGGTATATATTCCCAAAATCACAGTTATCACATATTTCAACAAGTACAACCATGATACATCTTTCTTATGCTAATTTGGAATTATTTCAACATATTATGGAACTAATGTAAGGTAATAACTTGGGGTTGATGCAGTTCCATACTTACTTATTCTGCTTAGGTGGGGTTGGTGATGTCACCAGATCCATTGGATGGGGTGTTACCATTTGCATTTCTCATTCCATCTTCATCATTGCTTGAAGTTTTTCTCCACATTTTGTCTCTAGCCCTCGAGATATCTTCAATGGTGTTTCCATTGGGATATGTGCTTGTATCTATCATTTGGTCTCTGCAGTCCTTCTTGAGATGACCAACTTTATGACAGTGTAAGCATGCCATTCTGGGGTTAGTCCAACCTCTAAACTTTCTAGTCCATAGTATCATAGCATTTTTAGAAATGTGACCATATCTTCCACATGTTGTACAATTTGTCCAATTATTTTAGTCCCATACATACTGATTACCGATATTCTTCGGTTGATAGGGAGTTTCTTGACCTTTAGGCTTCCATGCTTGCCTTTTCTTTTTCTAGAATTCAAGACTTGTGTGCCCATTCATTTTGCATGTAGGATAGTATTTTTCCATGTAGGTTTCCTTCTTTGGTTGATCCATATTAGACTTACATTCATATGCTTTATTTCCTTTCTTGTTACATTTATAACAGAATCCTATGAGTGAAGATGTAGATTTAGGAATACCTTTCATTTTTGCCTCTACATACATTTGATGTGTGGCCTTGCTTTCCATAGTGTTTTCATGTAAGCTTTCTTGGCCTTGGATTTTCATAGACATTCTTTGGATTGGATTGATTTGACAATTCTCCATTTTTGTTAAAGCCTAGACCCTTGTTGTTATTGACTCTTCGTTGTCCCTCAAGAAAATCATCCATTCTTTTATTTCTTTCTTCATCCTTTTTGATAATTTCATTATGTTGTTTATGTATTCTTAATTCATGCTTTAGCTTTTCATTCTCATCCCTTAGTTCACTGATAGCTTCTATTCTTTCAATGAGTTCAACATTTATTCTGTTTGCCTCTTGACTCATGAGAATAATATGATTTGTTATCTCATGGTGATGCTCTGTAAGTCTCTATATTTCAGTCTCCTTTTCTTGTAGCTTTTCTATGATCTTTCTTCTATCATCAATATCTAGTGTTCTTTCTTGTTCAACCTATCTAGCATTGTTCATGACATCAATCATCCTTACCATCTCTGTCACTTGACCAATTTGCAGAGATTTAACTTGTCTAGTCAGATGTAGATTGATTTCAGTTAGGTTGTTTTCTTTTGATGTGTCTAATGCTTTGCTTGTAGTTGATCCTGAAGACTCAAAGAAATCTAGAATCTCTTCCTCATGATAATATTTTTCATTGCTCTGAGTTTCTATACCTTTTCTCTCATCCAAAAACTCTCTCATCCTGATTCTTGCTTCTTTATACTGTTCATAAAACATCTATATTTCAAGCTTTTTATTCTCAATATTTTTATCAAGTTTGTACTTCTCCATTGTATGATATTTTCTCTTAAGCCTTTAAGCTTTCCAAGAAGAGACTTAGCTCTGATACCAATTGTTGGGATTAATGGGAAGTATGTACTGAGTGGGGAGGCGTGAATCAGTACCTCTAAATCTTTTTTTATCTTTTAATCAATTAACCTTTGTAATCAATTGCATGTCCATTCAATCTGATCTAAAATATATTGGTGTGAGTTATATCAATTCATAACATTAATAAATATGTGAATCATTCATAGAAACATTCATGAACATAATTGACACATAACACAAGATATGATATCATAGAAAACTCATGTTAAAAAGTAAGAACTACGGTGGGAATGACACCCACAAAACTTCACTATCTACAGAATGGAAGGGAGACGGTAAAGGCTTAAAATTGATCACTTATGATGATCTACCCTATTAGGAGTATTAAAGTGGAGACCTATTAAAGTCTACTCTGTTAAGAGCTTTAGCAACACTAATGAAGTGTGCACTCGGTTAAGAGATTTATAATAGGATGGTTAAGTCCACCTTCCTTGAAAGGATTTGTACACTTTGCTCCACTTGTTAGAATAATAGAAAATTATAAATTGACCTGATAAATGCAATCTCCTATTGTTGATACAGATCCTATGTAGTTCACATAAAAATATTATCAACTTAACTATGATTGAATAATACCTCTGATTATCGGTTTCCTCTGTTCTTGGTTCTGCTAACCAAATTCTTCTTTTGTTGTTCTGGTTCTTGAAACTCTCAATTCAATCCATAGATGTTCTCATTCTGTTCTCCTCTTTCTTTTTCCTTCTCACACACATTCTAAAGAATGATTACATCATCTATTTATAGATGTATTGACTTCATCGAGTTGTGATAAAAACAATGTTAACTCTAAGATCAGGTTTACAACTTACTCCTAGATCTCCTAGTCTATGTGTTTTAAATCAGTTAGACTGATTAAAACACTTACATTAATGTTTCTTGTCCCTAAAGAAATGGATTTAAAATAATTAAATATCCTATAAATAGAATACACTTGCTTTATCTGATGTGGAAGTTAGATCCACTTTTTGCGGGCTGCAACTGACTTTTGGTTCTGTCTGTCCATCATGCTTGACTGTCCTTTAGTTTCTACTATCAGTTGCACTGTATCTGTCTTATCGGTTTGCACTGTAACTTGCATTTCTAGTTCCTTTGTCGGGTTCCACTTTATCTTTTTGCTTTGTGATTTTCGGTTTACACACTGACTTGTGTCATCGGTTCTCTCTGTACTTAGTCATTTTTGATGATCTCCTAATCTGATCTTCAGTTTGGTCTTTCCTGTCTTTCAGTGTAGGCTTACCGAAAGTGTTGTTTGTATACTAATGACAAATTAATGTCATCAAGAATGATCATAATTTTTTCTCAGGTAGTCCCATATGTACATGGCTAATTCTATTAAGGAGAAGCTTAAAGAAAATTAAATAGTATTCTAAATTATATCCCTAAAACAATCAAGCTACTGAATTTGTGTTCAACTTGTTTTCTATTGTATATATTTTTAATTTGTTATGAACATTCTATGTCATCTGAATGCACATTTCCATATGCTTCATTTACTCTGGGTGAGTTAGCAGTTGGTGAGATGCTACCAGTGACAAAATGTGTTGCTGAAAAATATCTCAAAAATATATTTGGTAACTTTTGCTAGGAACATCGACCTTAATTCCAAATTCTAATAGTATCCAAAGGCTTATTTTATCTTATATCCTAAATTTTTAAAGTAGGATTATTAGGTAACTCTGTTGAGGTGGTTGAATGACCTAAATTTACTTGAAGTTAATAATTTGGTTTTGAGTTTTTTATCCAACTATAAAAAAGTATTTGCAACATCCCTATTGAACACTGCTAGTTCCAAATGCTCTTTGTAAAAGTACACCCGAGTGTCCATCAGTGTTGCCTAATTTCCATTTCTCGGTACATCATCATGTCAGTTTTATTGTTTGTTTATTATTTCTAAAAATGCACTCACATCAAATGATCAAAGCCTCAAAGGTAATTTTTTCAAATTTGAAAAACATGGTAAGTATATATCACTTTTGTCTGCAAATGAGGTGATAAGGGGATTCATATTTAATCTCTCTAAAAAGAAACCAGCCTTGAGTTCAAGTCTCTTAACTTATTTTCATCTATTTTTTTTTTTTAAAATTTGAACTAGATTGATGCAAGAACATCTGGGTCCATAGGCATTCTTGTATAACCCAATAATAATTCTAATGCTTATTATAATTTACTTTAGTTTGTTTTGCAAGTAATTGTTTCTTCTTAAAAGTAATTCCAATATAGTTTTTACCATTATCAATTTACTTGCAGTTTTATAAAGTCACTATTTCTATAACAACTTAGAGGTAAATAACATATCAAGATAAATTATTTTAATATATTTTATAACATGGAATATTGTGTCATACATATTTTCATATCAATAATTGATTTGCAAGATTAGCAGATGGAATCTATGACAACCTGTTATGACAAAGCATCAAATAAAGAGAATATTTAACAAAACAAGCGGAATAAATCTTAAACACCCCAATCAAGGTTATTATTCATACATTTTCAAGATTTAAAATTATTAAATGGTGATAGTTACAAAATGGGCACAAGAATGTCATTGGGAGGCTATTTTAAGCAAATCTAATTCAAAATGAGGGAGAAAAAGTATCAAGGATTTTTTAAACAACCAAGATGTGTGTCGGCAAGTAAAAAGAAAGATATTAGAGTTTATTTATAGGTTGGGGTTGTGCATGAAGAAAAATTAAGATGAAAATGCATGATGGCTCCAACAATGCATAGCTTTAACTTGTAGGTTTTCTGCATATAGTTTGATGTTCTTTGGTGTTGTATTCCAGCCTTTGTAAGTCTAGTATTTCTGTAGTAAAACTGTCTATGTTACTACAACAAGAGGTTTAAAAATTTGTATGTTGAAGAGAACAAGGTTTTACATCAAGAGGATCACCTGATTTAAAAAAATTTAGCTGTGAATTGCAATGAAGTTGCAATTTGAGAATTGTTGTCCCAATCCAACTTACTTAAGGGTTTTTTAGGAATCTTAGTTATCAAGAGGGGATTTATATTTAAAGAGGAATTATATTATTTGAGTGAAACAATATAATTATGTTATTCATAGATTTAAGTTAGATGGTATTATAGCTTATTAAGAGTGTTAATAATTTTTTTTGGGAATTCAATCAATGAATATTTTATCATGCATAATTGTTTCATATTGTGTTTCTTAGTTCCATGTAGTGCATCATTATTTTATCTACTAAAAAAATTCATGGTTCTTGAGTATTTGACCTTACGACGAGGGTTCCTTGACAGGGTATTAAAACTAGTATCACATTTGCATTAACTATTATCACCTTTGGATTGATTTGACATTTCACTATGATCTTATTCATGGGCTTCTCAAACTATATTCATTTCGTAAGCTTGTATTATGACTATATTTCCTGTTTGAATGATGCTCCATTTTGCATAAGATATTGGTTTTACTTTTCATTTTGGATGTATAAATATCATTTCTCTTTTGGCTAAATTGTGCCAAGATTTTAGTTTAATATTCCATCTTGAAAACTTTACTGTCAACTACATGATATCATGAGGGTTTCAAAAACTGCTCTTGATGGGGACTCTTTATTTTCTTCATAATACTCAAACTACTAATATGTATTTTGATCTGTTTGATCACTATCATGTATTACTTTGCACTCATAGCATTTCATTGTTCAATCACTTCTTTATCTTTTTGTATATTTTTCCTCTCCATCATTAATAGTTGAAACTGTATAACAATGACACATCCTTACAAAAATGATGCATTTGATATATCATTTATAGTAGTCCATGTCATTATCATTAATTAGTGGTACTATGTGTTGTACCCCAATATTTAATGCCTTATCTACATGTTGGTCTCTAAGATGTTTATGTAATGCTATGTGCCCTGATGGCTCTTTTCCTGACTTGAATGATGCTCTTTTGTTGCTTTGTTGTTTATTTATTATTCCTGTAACTATATGTTGTTCATGTAGATTTAATTTTTATATTGTAGCTATATGTTGTTCCTATAGGTAGATGTTGTTCCTATAGCTTTATGTTGTTCCTGTAGCTAAATCCTATAGCTATATTTTATTCTTGTAGCTTTATATGTTGTTCCTATAGCTATATGTTGTTCTTGTATCTTTAAATTGTCATCTTGTAGCTATATGTATATCTTCCAACTAACATAATATATTGATCTTAAGTTCTTTTGAAGATTGTCCATTATTTTAAGTCTGTAAGATCATAATGACCATATTCTTTGCTTTGCATATGACTTTGAATAGAAATTATTATTTTTGTATTAGGATTGATTTCTAAAGTCTAATCATTCATAATTTTCTAATCTACATGATCAATACAAGAAGCTTGGAGATAATGTAACTAAAATATACAAACAAATATTTTGAAGGGGAAACTTTTTACCTTTAGGACACATCTTGAATATTTTTCTCATAAACTCAAGGTTTCATTGTCTATTTTTTAAGTTTTATCAAAGACTTGGAGTTTTTCTATGGATGGAGATGCTTTATTTTGCAATGTTTTATTATTTTTCCACTCTCATAAAATTATTTCATGATGATCACAACACTACCAAAATTTGGAGAAAGATCCAAAAAAATCAACAAATAATAAATTATTGTAGTGGTTTTGTGCCATGATTATGGAAGTACTTATTATTTGCTTATGTAGTAGCCTAAGATAATTTTATCACCATTACATATTTTTAACTCCCAAGTCAAAATAGCCTTATAATATGATACAAAGGGCCCATGATTCACACAAAAACGCAGAGAAATGATCATTTGGCAATGCATTAGGAAAGCAACCTTATTGGCTCTTTAAGCCATTCCATAGCACCAAATGAAACTTCATCTTAACAACATAAATTTTATTTGTGACAAAGACTATTTCAACTCCCACACTTTTAGTCACAAGTCACCATCAATGACAAATAGGACTTCTAGTTCTCTCAAGACCTAGGCAATTTCAAAGTCTTCCTGTAGCAACCAACCTTATACACAAATCAATCACATAACTTTATATGCTTGACAAGAAACATTCAACTTGGTTTTTAGACTTCCAACTCTTACACAAAGGAATTCATATGCATGTAAATACAACAAATTACTCTCTTGAAAATTCAGAGGAATCAAAGATGTTTCTACTATCCATTCTGATACAAAATCAGGCTTCAAAAGGCTATTAGGCATTTCCAATAAATAATTGATCACAATCCCCAAAGCACAACATCCAACACTTTTAAAGGTTTCTTTTAGATCAACTCAAAATAGTAACAGCCCATTCCTTCTATGGACTTACCTTAAACTAGAAGACATAGTCTTAAATGGAGAAATACAACATTAAAAGAAAGATAACGTTTGAACTAGACTGTCAACACATAGTTGCTAATCACCTTATGATATTAAATTAATTAGTACCTTGAAGGGGTTCTCCAAACACCTTGGCAATGGATCATTAAGTTCCATTCCTTTCATACATTGACTAAACAAAAAAAAAACTCAACAACTTGCTACTCATGTAGTCTAATCACAGTCACTTTAGGAGGACACAATATGTATTTTTAATTTTTTTTTTGGGCCCCCAAGGGTTTAAATAGTTTACTAAGTACTCACCAACCATGGGTAACATATCTTTACAAAAATGAGTCTCCCTTTTGTTTACAAAGACAACTTTCATTGCAGATTGTCATAAATTAGAACTATCAAATAATGAATACAAAGGACTCAATACTTAGAACTTTACCAAATCATAATGTGGAAGAGGCCTTAATTTATTCCTTCAACCTTCTTCAGTGATTACACTCATGAAAAAATGGTTAAGTTTACCCAAATCAACAACATTTCATTTATTTTTGTTATTGACAGTTTGAGATATAAATACAGTCACCTAAGGCCTCTTTGGAATGCCACCAGACCATGCTCATTGAATTTTACATTCTACCACATTAAATTATACTTATATAGATTTTATTTCACCAAAAATCATATGTTTCTACCAGTCACATTGGGAGATCCACATTTTTAAATGTTCTCTGATTACCCTCGCAAGGGTTTCTAACTGTTAATGGAAAAACCATTATAAATTGTACAAAACTCCATCAAAATGTATGGAAAAGGATTCAAATGAAAGCTATTTCATTAACCTAACTCCAAAAATAAATTACACATTGAAACTACATCAAATTTGAGCACAAATGATGATGATCATATTTTTTCATTAGTATACAAAGGAAATATTTTTTGAACTATCGGTAACATGATCACCAAAAGATAGGTTTATAGTGTAACCCAACACAACAGTTCACAGATGTCACTGAAAATGTTAAGTGTAAAAGAACACCAAACCCAGTCTTCGCCGATAGAGAAGTTCACAGAAGAACCCGACAGACAAGCTCACAAAGGAACCCGACAGACAAGTTCACAGTGTAAACCAACAATTTAGTCTACAGAACAAATCGAGAAGTAGAATGTCTACAGAGACATCACCGAGGAAAGACTACAGAGAAACCCAAGCACCAGTCTACCAAGAGACAACTTTAATTCTGAGAAATGTGGATCTAAGTTACACGTCAGATAAAACACTTAAGTTTTATATTTAGCTTTAAAGATTATCTTTAAAACCATTTCTTGAGGGACAAGTAAAGAAAATGTAATTTTTTTTAATCAGTCTAACTAATTGAAAACATGCAAACTATGAGATCAAGGTCAAGTTGTAAACCTTTGATCATAGATTTTTCATAGTTAAGCGTGAAACCTATTTAGGTCAATTTATTATATAAATAGATGTGTAATCAATCAGAACAGAGGGATGTGATGATGCATATAGCCATAATAGACATCTATGGATCAGATATAGAGTTTCATGCAAAAGGACATCAAAAGATAAAATTAGTTATAAAGAAAAAGATTCAAGGCTACTGAGTAGAACAGAGGTATTAATCAATCACTATAGGTGATATATTGTATTATGAACTTAAAGGATCTGTACTCAACAATTCAAGATTTCATATAATCAAGTCAATAAGTATTTTTGACTAAATTCTAACAAGTGTAGAAAATAGAAGAAATCCTTTAAGAAGGTAGATTTAACAATCCTTTTGTAAATCTCTTAATCGAGTGCACACTAAATAGTGTTGCTAAATCTCTTAACATAGTAGATCTTAACCAGTCTAAAAATGTTACTCCTAATAGGGAAAGATCATCAAAAGTGATCAAACTTGTAAGCCTTAACTGACACCTTCCATTCTGCAGATAGTGTAGCTTTGTGGGTTCCATACCCACCGCAGTTTTTACCTTCTAATGAGGGTTTTTTGCATTACCATTTCTTGTTTCATGTGTCATTACATTTCATGAATGTTCCTATGAATGTTTACATGCAAATTAAGTTTATGGTTTGATATTACATGCACAAAGATAGAATAGCATCTATGGTCGGTAATGCAAGGAATTGATTACTAAAGGATTAAAGGTTAATTGATAAAAAAATTTAAGGGTACTGATTCACCCCTCCCCTCTCAGTACACACCATTCCATTATTCCAACAAAATGACTCTTCAATAGTCATAGACCCTCCAAAAACATGTCAGTCAGAGGATTTCTTGAGTGCTCTTTCACAAACTCCCCTCCAAAATGGACCACTACCCTTATTGATGACCATACAATATTTATAAACCCTATACTACCTCATAAACTATTTTAATTACCCCTTTATGACCTAGATCTTCCCTTTTCTTCTGTATTTGCAATTCTTGCAATGTTGCAACTTTTGCACTCTTTTACAAAAAACACTACCAAACCTTTCCAAATCACTCTTGGATCAAACATACCAAAATGGACTAAATAAGCCCAATTAAAACAATTCCAACCCCTTTTGGGTACTTTTCACCCATTGACCACATTTGACTCTATCAGGACTTATAGGACTATTATGAAAAAATGGCTCTCATGGCCTTAAATATGATTTATCTTGACTTAAATGGTCCTTAAGACCTTACATAACATTTATGAAACATTACAAACAAAAACAATTCTATTTGGCCTTATGAGGCATCTCAATGGAAATGTGCTCCTACATCATAATGTGTCTACAACCCTAATCATAGCAAAGGTTTTAGTTTTCTTTTAGTTTGTTGTTTAGAGAAAAAACAGAGAGTCCCCTTGATGAGCCATGATTTTAGTTTTTTGTTTAGCCATTTCCTCTAATTAATGCCCATTGAAAAATTGGTAAAATATTCAAGGCATTGAAGCAAGTTTCTAACATAAAAGTGGTTGGTATTACTCCAACAGTTATTAATTCAAGTGTTGTAGGTGTGATAGATTTACAATGGTACTAGGAAGGCTATCTAAGTCATATATTATAGGATTTGGTTTTTCCATTCTTTGTTAACCATGTGAACATGGAGATTATGTAAAATGTGAAATGGATATGCCTTGTGTTTAAACAGGTAACTTCTTACTCTACAAGTAACAAAACTAGAGAAGTTGAGAGAACTGATCTAGAATCTCTGACTTGGCTATTTAAAAATGATATAAAGGCATAAAAAAACTTGTACCACTCACATTGACATGTTTGAAAGTTTACAAATTTTACAATAATACTTCACGTTCTCTCATTATCTCTGAAGTGTGTCCTTCATGATATTCTAATTGACTGGTTCTTCTAGCTCCAAGGTCTATAAGTTTATCATTTGGGGTTGTTTAATCAACAAATTAATGAAAGTGTTCTTGGATTTTGGCCCTTGGGAACTAATTTTATGTGACTTGACCTTTTACAAATTGGTATGCAAAGAGAGGAAATTTCTAAATTAAGAGCTCTAATCTTAGTATTAGTGAAGGGGACAACACTGAATGTGATATCAAAAAAAAAGTTTATGCTATTAGTAGTATTTATGGTAACAAACAATCATAACACACTGACTACACAATGGATTAAGAAATATAAAATATGCCAATTATTCACAAAGATGTACTAAAGTTGCACTCAATTTTTTAAGATGATCAGTTTCAGAATCTAAGGAGTTCTACATACGAGAAACACTAAGAATGTTGATACATGACCGATAGGCTCAAATTGCCTCTTAGATCTATTGGATTATTTGCAATGTCAAGATATATATGACAAACATTTACTTTCTTGATTTAATTAATATATAAATAAACACCATATTTATGATTTTTTTAGTCATGAGTATATTTTTCATTACTTTGAAAAAAGAAATTATGCCTATTTTGAACACACAAAATTAATGGACGAGAGGATTTCTTTTTACATGCAGTGGCACCCCAGTTGTTTGCAATGTCAACAATTACCTATGATGCTTCTTTGAAAGGAATTATACTGATGTACATTTGGTATGATCCTAAAGTGCCATGCACACTTAATATATTCTTCATCACATTGACATTAATCCTTCTTCAAGTAATGAATAGCATCTCTCTACATTCAAAAGTAAGTTTAGTTTTTTCTTCCAAAATTAAAGGTTTTCATATGTTTTATAGATTGACAAACATTAATTGAGATAAAGGAGGTGCATTAGTTCTATCAGTAAAGAATGTCAATATTTTGGGATTCTTCAATTTACCTATGTTGCAAAATATAGGTTAATGCGGGCCTTATGACAATAGGACTAATGTGACTTTACGTTGTATTCCTTTTTCGATCTTCTATTTGAAGATTGTAGACACCCCAAAATAGACAGACTTGTGACCTTACATTAAAACACTATTTTTCATCTATTAATTAATAGTTTTTTTAATCACTAATTAATCATCCATTTCTTCTAAAATCCATTCCCCAAATCATTTAATCATTTCCCCAAAATTAATTAAATAGTTAATTTTATTTAATTAATCAGCCTTAATTAATTAATCTTTATTCATTAATTAAATTCAATTTCCTAAAGTTTAAAATCAAATATTTAAACTGATTAATTTATTCTTCTAATTAAAATAATTTCATTAAATTAATTTAATTTCACTCAAAAATTCTATTTAAATCAAAATGCAACTCAATTATCTCATGTTTGAATAATTTAATTTCAAAAATCAATTGAATATTGAAATAAATCTTCTCTTTAGTTCCAAAAAGAGAACTCTTGACTAGATCTCTAAGATTGCTAATTTTTTCCACCTTCTCTTTAGTTCCAATAGGTAGCTTGTAATCAACTCTTTAGTTGACTAAACCATTCATTCTTTTGTTTAGTTGAAGAGGTAGAGTTTACTGAGTGCTTCTCCAGTTCCTTTTGATCTCAACCATTCATCCTCTAATTTCTGGGATTGATCTCATCCATCCATATCATTTCCATATTCTATATAATCAACCCTTCTAAAAATTTTGAAGGATCCAAGATTTCAAGCTTTGTGCACTCTTACTCTGCGGGATTCTTACGAAGCATCAAGCATTCTTGTGATCATATCAATATCATTTTCTCAACACTCCCAAGTCACAGACATTGTTGATACCAATGCTGAGCACCATTTATCCAGTGTTTCTGAAGGAGTAGAGAGAAGAAATAGAAGATTTAAGAATTATGGTTTGCATTTGTTTATTTTCCTCTATCTTTCTTATTATTTTATTGTTCATAGATTCATTCTTAGTAGTTTTGATTGATTTTCCCCATTGCAAATCAGTGCTAGTAACTCTCGTTATCGAGTGCACAGGATTGGATCTACACATTTGGGTGAACCTGGCATGAATCAAATATCCTGATAATTTCTTGTAGACAACAAACCAAATTTCCCAGCCTCAGCCGTATGGTCATAGTTTCATTTTTAAATTTTTTTTGATAAATTTTGTAATTTTGCAATTGACGAAAGTTTTTCGCAATTGACAAAAGTTTACCGCAATCGACTGGTTTATTACCATAATCTCTCTCTCTAATTTCACAGTTTCCCATTGTATTTTGCAATTGACTTTTGTAAATCTTTAGTCTCTAGTTTAGGTACTTTTTCACAATTGACAGATATATTTTGCAATCGCTAGAGAAATTTCATAATCGCCAAGAGAATTTTGCATTCGCCAGCACATTGCCATAATCGACAAATAGTTTTACAATTGATAGAATTGTGCCGCAATCACCAGGAGAATTTTGCATCTGATAAAGAATTTCATATCTGACGGGAGAATTTCACAATTGTTCTATTTCATTATTTTGTTAAATTTGATCTAATTTTTTCTCAGTTTCTATGCATGAATGAACAAATGACATATGGAAAAAAGGATGATCAGATGCACCCTAGGGTTTAGGTCATGAAAAGAATCCATAAGAAGAGTTTCTCATTACCACATGCAATGAAAGGCAACCTTGGCAATCACAGTTGAAGATCAAAGTGAATCCTTGAACAAGTATATCAATTATCTCAAGCACTTCTTACCATGAGCCTTAATATTCTTAATAATCCAGGCGTTTCTGAGTATAATTCATTTTGATTGTTAGTATATTTTGGTACTAATAGCTTCTTGATAGCTTGTGGTGTTGAAATAGTTTTTAAAAGCAACCTAAAACCAACTCATTTGTCTTTTTGGTGCTTAAAAACAAAATTGTATGCAAAACATCACCAATCACTTTTTCAATTTGGTGCTTAAAATTGACGCGTGGTTAAAAATTGAACAAGGCAAAGAATATTTGAATTTAGTTCTTCTAAAATTGAACAATCAATCATCATTTGGTTTGGGCATAAAATTGAACTTGCGTGCATATATGGATGATAGCTCAGTTCACACTTGATGTTTTGGTGATTAAGCGATTAATCTTGTGTCTTGAGTCTTTGGTGCATTTGCATAATCTATTAGAATAAAAACCTTTACACTTTTTAGAGAGGTATGTTTGGGGAAAGTTCTTCTTCCTCAGAGGATGACCTTAAATCGATAATCCTTCCGATCAGTATATAAACAAGACGTGGGCCAAAGATTTATCTTATATCTAGCCAAGCTCAGGCGAGGTGTGTTGATGATAGCCTAGATTGGGTGAAGTATCCCTAAGTAGCTAGCATGGTCAACTAGGCTCTTAAGTGAGTCACACACATACAAACTAATTAGATAGACTCCAAGAACCTTACTACAACCCAGTTAAATAGAGACCTACTCATTTCTCCTCTGAACAAGTGTCTTATTATAGTGAAAGGGGTTATAGAATTTCCCCTAAGATTCCCAACATATGCATTCTAGGATATTTTTATTGATGAAAGAGATCTTCATTAGCAAGGAAACAATATCTAGGAAAGGCAAAAACATGGGCACCTACATTATGGAAATTCATGTCCTAGTAGCATGAAAATTATTGTGTGAGATGACAAACATCAAAAGCATTGGGCCTATTATATTGCATCTTGAAGCCAATCAAACGTAGATTAATATGCCTATCTCTATTTCGACCATGTGAAAATATTGCAACTTGGAAAATTTGTAGAACATACACTTATTATTCTTGGATCTTCAAAACATTGTGTTTATTATGCTTGCTTGTGTGATCAGTTCTCAAAATGTAAAACCAACATCTCACACTATTAAAATGAGTCAAACATGTTCACATTCTAGGGGGTCAACCAAAGTCTATTCCAGAATCAAATCACTATTCGAGAAAGATCATTTTATCAGACAGATTCCCAAATTGCAATAATTTTTCAAAGAATGTTGTACTTTGTTGTAATTGATGGGAGTTGTCACAATTGACAAAATTTTCCTGCAATTGACATAAGTTTACCGTAATTGAGTTCCTTATTGCCATAATTGATCCCTTTATTTCCACAATTGTTGAGATTTTACCTCAATTAACCTTGCATTCTGCCATAATCGATGAAATTATGCCGCAATTGACCTATAGACATGTGCTTTCATTCTATGAGAACAAATTTGATTCCTCTGTCAGAACTCAACATTTTTATCCCTCTGAAACCTTGGAAAATATTCTTTGTTTCATGTGAAATGTCAGTGTACACATCTAAGGAAATAATGAAGAATCAATGTGAATCTCAAAACATCTAGGATCATCCCTCTTTCTTGGTTCGACTATTATTTACCATTGTTAATTCAAAAGTTCATATTAGACTATCTTGATCCCATTATCTCAACTTCATCAATTTCTATCAGTGACTTTGTCCCATCTAAGGCAAGAGTCAAAATCAATATATTACATCACCAATATTTGAGATCAAGAGAAATCAAAATTTTTTCTTAGAATTACCCTTGTCAAAATAGGCACTCAGACTCTCTTCGAGAGGTTATCCCTTTTGTTTTCTTTATATCACTCATTTCAGTTCAAAAACTGGATAACACCATGTATTTCACACCTAGGTCAAAGGCTAGAACCAAACCAGATGAATCCTACATTAACTAGTCTCCCCCATGGGAAAAAGAGCAAGAGGACTACCCATTCAAAAAAGCTGATCTTTCTCTCTACATTGAGAATGTGCATACAATTCCTCATGGGTCTCGTAGACCAACTATACTTCAAGATGTCATAGAAGAAGAAATTGAAGACATAGAGAAAGATTCTTATTCCACATAAGTGGTTGATGTTGTGGAAAGAAACCCTAAAAGATTTCTAGCTATGTTGATAAAAAAGGGAGTCAAGCTACCTGCTGAATTCAATGTATCAATGATATGGCTTGAAAACCCACTTGAAGGACAAATCACAACTCAAAACTCTCAAATGAATCTTGTGGTGTCTCAAGTCTTGTCTCTGCCATCATCAACAACCACAACATCAACACAGACTACATCTACCAAAACTAGCTCAACCAATCAAGCTAGTACATCATCCACCCAAAACATGATGGGATCCCAACTAAGTGCACCCCTAGTTACCAGTTTATCTCAAGCATCTTCCTCATGAACTTTCACGTCAAGTTCTCAAGCTATATCATCAATTCCCCAAATGAGAAATAACCCATTTGCTACTACTCAAACACTACAATCTATCCCTACTATCTTTGGACTTAATACTTCCCAACCACACAGATCAATCTCTGTAGGGCTGACCTTCAGTCAAAATCCACCAAAGGCTATGTTAATCTCTAAGTTTTGTTGATGATTAGTGACCAAAACTTAGTCATTCAATTAGGCAATTTTAGTTGGTTATCACTGTGGCTGAGCTAAAACTATGCAAGGCCGAGCAACATTCCTGAGCAGTTTTCAGTTTTCCTAGTTACATTGCCGAGCCGAGTAGGATACAGAGATGTTAAATGCTGAGCGACAGAGAAGTCAAGTGCCGAGCAGAACAATTTTTTGTATACATGTTAGGAATGATACAAACTTCAAGGATAAGTGATCCGACTGACTTATATAAGCATTTTGGGCCGACTTATGTATGCATTTAATATTCTTCTACAGAGTTAGTTATGCATTTAATTGTTTTATCCTATGCATGACTCATCGAAAACATTAATTGTTTTACCATCAAGGTATAGGTATTGGATCTTGATCATTGATCTAGATCTCACTATCATATTTGAATAAGTATATTAGATTGCTTCAAAAACCTATTTTTTTTAGTGTATGAGGAGACAGCAAAGGAATTGTCTAAGTGACTGCATTTTGAAGTGAAATGCACAGAGGGTTATTTTGTTTAGAAGCAAAGATCAAGCAGAGTAATAACACAGTGAACAACAGAGAAAAGCTATACCAGATTATAAGATCATAGAAGGTACTGAAAAGAGGAGATCCGTCATCAGCATCAGAGTGCATATCAAAGGAACAATACTTGAGACATTCTAATCATTGTATCAGGTGAAAATCTCTTAACAAAGTGGTTCTAGTAGACCTTTCTTAAATCTCCTAACAGAGTGCTTACTTCATTGTAAGTTTCAAATCCTTTCACAGGGTAGATTGTAATGATCTTAAGCTCTTAACAGGGTAGACTTTTCATAGGGTAGATTACATTTTGTAATCAAACATTTGTAACCTTAACAGGTACACTTTATTATTGCAGTAGTGGAGAATTTTGTGGGTGTCATCCCCACCCTAGTTTTAACTATTTGGGTTTTTGGGTTACCAAGTTATTGTGTTATGTGTTATTTATTTCATTGTATGATTACTATATGAGATTACTGAGATTACTTTAGATTCATATATGTATGAATTTGGATCAAGTTTATTTTAAGTGTTTAATTTTGAAGATCTGATTCACCCCCCTCTCAGTATCTTTATTTCCCATTATTGTATTTCCAACAATTGGTATCAAAGCTTAGTTCTCTAAAAAGGTCATAATCAGCTTGAGAATACAGATCTTGAGATGGAGATCTACAAGATGGGTAAAGTCATTAAGAATCAAAAGATTGATATTCAAATAGCACTACAACAACTTGAGACTGCCAGACAAGAATTATAGAAGTCCTTGACTGCAAGAAAAGATTTGGCCAAACTAATGAATGACACTCATTATCAGGAAGAGGACACCACAAATCTATTTTAGAATGGAGATTCTACTAAGAGTGACGCAGCAATAGAAGATCTACTAGAAAAGAACAGTGCACTATGTGAAGAAGTCAAAAACTTGAAAAAGGAACAAGAAGCCCAATCAATAAGAATGTGTGGAGTTGTTGAATAGAAAAAGAAAGCCGAAGATGACAAGGCTATGGCAGAAGAAGACAAAATAATGATGGCTACTAGACTTGATGAAAGAACACATGATGTGAAAACAATGACAGTCAATCAAGTAGACATGGCAAATCAACTACTACTTGTGAATCAGGAGATCAGTAGGAAAGACTTGGAGATTGTAAATCTTAGATCTAAGAATAGTCAATTGAAAGATGAACTGAGATCTAAGAAAGAACTTAATAATAAAGTGAATGATCCAAGTGTAGCCATGAGCTACTTTGAACAACTGGTGGAAGCATCAAGAAGACCTAAAGATTCTTCTGGATTAGGTCACACTAAACAACATACAACCATTGAAGAAGGAGAATCATCTAAGTCTGGTGAAAGAAAGAATGCAAAGCTGAGAAATAAGAAACCTGTTTGTCATCACTGTGGGAAACCAGGTCATACAACAAACATTTACCGAAGCAAGAATGGTAAGTCCAATCTGAAAACTAACTTTAATGGTTATTGCTTTAGCTGTAATAAGTTTGGACATCAAGCGCATGAATGTAAAACAAAGGCAAGAAAAACACCTAGACTCAATGGTAATTGCTATAATTGTCACAAATATGGTCATAGAGCACAAGATTGCAGATCTAAAGGTAAACAACAATGGACATCAAAGGTACAAGAGAAATCACCAAGGAAAGGCAATACTTACAATTGGGATTACAATACATGGCATAGTTGTCATTACTGTGGTGAGTTTGGACATGTTCCAGAAAACTGCATAAGGACATATTTCAGAGGAAAATCTAAAATTTGGATGAATGGAAGCCTAGTTTGTCACAATTGTCTAAAAACTGGACATACAAGGAAAGATTGTAAAACTAGAGTACCTGCTCCTACAGTTGAGAAAATTAGAGCACAGATGAACAAGACATGGGTTAAGAAGTCTGAACCATGCAGTAGTGAAGCCAATGAAGCCGAGGTCACCCAATCCAATGGATCAGGTGATCACATCATCTCCAACTAAGAAAAAGAGGTACGTAAGGAACTGTATTTAAAAATTATTATCTTACATCAGTTCCTAATATGAAATGTACAAAAGTCCATATTTGCATATGTTAAGATGCACCAGGACATATTTTGAAGACAAAATGTTGAGATAAGAAAATTTCACTATAGGTGCCGAGCATCAATCATGGACACTAAAGCCGAGTTCTTTAGTGAGTGCCAAGTCTTGTTGGTTGATCAAGTTTTATGATGGCCGAGTTTAGTGAGCTGAGTGGGATGCAAATTGTGTTAAAGAAAAGGACAGCTGGCTTGCACTAACTCAATAGGCAGAACATTCAATGCTTACCTACCTTGACCTTTCAAAGCTTATAAAGGATGAACAGTTGACATCTCATTTTTACCTTGCAATTTTTACTATTTAACAGAGAGATTAAAGTAATTTTCAAAATTGATCTTAACTAAGTTTAGCATCGAAGATTTCATCAGTGTGTCATTGGAAATCCTAAGGTGAACATTGAACAGTGCAAAGCATTACTTGTTGAGGTACTCTGTTTTTCATCTCTCGAACCCTAATTTTGAAGATCATGGCTGCAAGTTCTTTCACACTAGCTAAGAGTATGGAGGCAGAACTAGAACAAATTCAGCTAGTACAGAATGATGAATGTGAACCTCTCAACTTTCAAGCCATTCTTGAAAGTGTGATTCAGAGTGTTATGTATGTGGAGCCTAATCAGACTCAGTTTCTTTCGGTGCAGTTTCCCCCCAGACATATCTTTTTGGGCCCCATGCTCAGGGTCAAGGGGTAGAGCCCCTTGCGGGGTCCTGGGGTAGCGCCCCAGGTGGGGTCAAGGGGCAGAGCCCCTGATGGGTTGACCATTGATTTTCTATTAGTCAGAGTATTTTTTTGCCCTAATTAGGTTAGGTCAAATATTCTTGTGAAAAGGGCTTAGGGTTTCAAGATTTCATTGTATGAGGGATTTTTGTAGCTTCCTGTGATGGTATTGAGTTGTAGGTTTCAGATTGTAAATGCTGGATAATAATAATAATAATAATATTGGACTCACTATTGGTGGACATAGCCCAGGGATTGGGTGAACCACATTAAATCTCTATGTCATTTGTGTTCTCTTCTGTGTTTATATTTGCATTATTCTGCTTATTATTTAACAAGTGGTATTAGAGTGAGTTTTTTTCATTCATTCTTTCATCTATTCTCTGAAGTAGGTCTCACGAGTTAGTGGGAGAGTCTCTCGGTTAAGTGGGAGAAATGGTAGATGAGGGTAGGCTAAAGGTTGATAAATTTAATGGGCAGAACTTCCAGTTATGGAAGATGCAAATGGAGGACTATCTCTATCAGAAGGATCTATGGCAGCCATTAGAGGGAATAGCCAAGAAAGAGGTAGCAATGTCTAAGG
>MU226169.1:7204180-7230796 GCA_018584345.1 Thuja plicata
AAGTAATTTCAATAGCATAATGGGGAGATATTTTGTAGAATTCAAGAAGAGAATGAGATTAAGGACTAGGATTCCTAAGTCACTAGTGGAGAAGCACTATGAAGAAATCTATTTTCTAGTTGATACATATAATACTTATATCAAGGTAGTGACTCCTAGGATAACATGCTTAGAACCATTTCCATATGAAATCAATATTGATGAAGCATCAGCTGCCATCACTGCACTCCTAGCTGAGGCAATTGATACTACAGCAGAGAGATTTGGAAATTTTGATGAAGCTAAGGCTAAAATTTTTAGAAGCTTGAATGAGGGAACTATGGAGAGGAAAAAAAAGAAGATTGTGGAAAACCTAAAGAAAATGGTTGGCTTAGGTAGTGATGAAGAACCTGAGGATGCACCTTTAAGACTGACCACTAGAAAAAGTGAGGATATATCTATAGAGGATGAAGTTAGTGCATCAGAAGAAGCTACTAAGAAAGCCAAGGGCAAGAGACCTTCAATTTTCATAGTAACCAAGCCGAGTAGAGCCAAACCTAAGGTCACACCTCCTATAGCTAATCATCTAAGGACTAGATCATCTACTGTTACTTCCCTAGTAGAAGTACAAACTAAAGTATATGGTAAGAGAAAAGTTGTAGAAAGTAGTTCTGGAAAGGAAGCAAAGATTGCTCCTAAGGCTGAGCCGAGTAAGCCAGCAAAGAGACCAAGAAGGAGATTAAATTTGGGGACAGATAGTGATGAGGAGAAGATAGAAACTAATGAACCCAGCAACATACCTACAACTCAATTCAAGAAACCAGCGAGTATTGATGAGGTATGTGACACTTTGAGGAATTCAGCAGGGTTAGCAACTTTTAAGTTCGTTAAGTATGAAAAGTTGAATAAAGCAGATAGGCACAAAGTACATGAAGCACTCTTGGACATGATGAGTACTTTTAAATTAACTCCTATAGAGATAGGAAATCATGTGCCAGATGAAATTTATGATTTTCTATCAAGCAAATGGGAATTTGCATTGTCCACAGAAAGACAGATCAGGGAAGGAACTCTAGCCCAGGTGATACTTGACTTAACCTCAAAGCAAAGAGCCAAATTCATTGAAGATTACAAGAATAGGTTTGTTCCTAAACTCATAGGCTATGCTATTCTGAAAAATGACATTGAAGGTGTAGTACAACAAAGCACAAGTATTTGGAAAGAGATATTTGGACTGGTCGTTCCAAAAGACAAGAAATCTGGTGAAGGGACATCTGAGCAAAAAGAAAAAGAAGTTGAAGTGAAGACTACCCCTGAACCATAGATAAAAAAAGATCCAATTGCCATAGAATAGGAAAAAACCAAAGATACATTAGATGCAACAAACTCTGTTGATCTGACTGCAGACAGTCCTTTGGATTATATAATTGATGATCCAAGCAATTTGAATGCCGAGGAACAAGAGATTCCGAGTGGTAAAGGCACTAATTTGCCTATTAAGGCAACTAATACTGAAGAAGAAAAGTCCACAACATCTGATGAGAAAATTGAAGTTGTCAATAATTAGCAAAGTGAAGAGAAACAACAAACAAATGAACAAGAGGTAACTTCATAGAGTCCGCCTATTTTAGAAATTGTGAAAATAGTTTTAGATAGTGGAGTAGCGATAAAGGATACTGGTGATAAGCCTAAAGAAGAAGAGGCAGTGCAAGTGTTAATTGATCTACCACACTCTGCATCATCCACTCCTATAGGTTCTAAAACTGGTGGTATGCCCAATCCACAGATAGTATTGACATAATTAAAAGAGGCATTGGATATTGATACTGTCAAAGGAAAAGATATTATGCTACCGAGCATAAGTTCTCTAGAATTGAAGAAGAAGTCTCAGATTTTAGATGTAACATTAGATGAAGTCATTGTAATTCTAGAATGGGATCCCAATGAATTATCTTTTGAACAAATAGGGACTCTTCAAGAATTGCTTAAGAGGAAGAAGAGACAGGAAGAGTTGAAGATATAACAAAAGAAAAAGTAGGTGTTGCATGACATCAAAGACATATTTGCAAAGGCTTTTGACTTAGAGGATGAAATACCTCAAGCTCCAATCATTGATCAGCTAGTCAACATTGTACGAAAAGTAACAGATGAGGACATAGACAACAATGAGAAGCTTCTACAATGGTCTAGGGGAAGATTTGAGAGAAAAGTTCTAGAGAAGATCTCAGAAGAGATTGCCACTAAACAGGTTGAACTTTCTGTTCTTGTAGAAACTTTAGAGAAAGTTACAGCCAATGTTTATTCTTTGTACAGAAAATTATGTGATGTTGAATTTTTCACAAAGGATAATCTACAGCTTGTTGAAAAGCTACAGTTAGATTTGAGATCAAATGGTACTACTTTAGGTAAAGATACTACTTATTGTTCTTTACATCTTAATAAGTTGATAAATGCACAAAGGAGAATAGCCGAGCTTATGGTTGAAGATGGTCAAATAAGGGCCAAATTGATAACTATTTAGACAAGCCTATTGCCTCACTTGGAGGTAATACAGAAGGAACTTTCAAAAGCAAAGGAGTTATTATAGAGCAGTGCAAATCTATCGACTGCAGAAAGTTTAGTGAGTCTAGCTGCCAAGCTAGAAATAAAATTGGAAGTTATGAAGATTGCAAAGGAAAGCTGGGATACTACATTTGAATCCACCCTGCAGCTTCATAAACAATTTTTGGATAAGTACAACTTAACCCCACCAGCAATCAGTGACAAAAACAAGGGGGAAGTTAGTAAGGAAGTTGGTAAGGAAGTATGAACGGATATAGAATGATACATTAGTATAGTACAGGTACACTTGTATATAATTTTTTGAAGGCATTGTAAACTTTTTGTATGAGTATATTCCTAGGGGGAGTACTTAGCGTACTTAGGCAATATTTTGATGAAATGAACAAAAGTAATGATAAGTGTTTTTGCCACTAATATCAAAGAGGGAGATTGGTAATCTCTAAGTTTTGTTGATGATTAGTGACAAACACTTAGTCATTCAATTAGGCAGTTTTAGTTGGTTATCACTGTGGCCAAGCTAAAACTATGCAAGGCTGAGCAACATTGTCGAGCAGTTTTCAGTTTGCCTAGTTACATTGCCAAGCTGAGTAGGATACAAAGATGTTAAATGCTAAGCAACAGAGAAGTCAAGTGCCGAGCAGAATATTTTTTTGTATACATGTCAGGAATGATACAAACTTCAAGGATAAGTGATCCAGCCGACTTATATAAGCATTTTGGTCTAACTTACGTATGCATTTAATATTCTTCTACGGAGTTAGTTATGAATTTAATTATTTTATCCTATGCATGACTCATTGTAAACATTAATTATTTTACCATCAAGGTATGGGTATTGGATCTTGATCCTTGATCTAGATCTCACTATTAGATTTGAATAAGTATATTAGATTGCTTCAAAACCCTATTTTTTATAGTGTATGAGGAGACAATAGAGGAATTGTCGAAGTGATTGCATTTTGAAGTGAAATGCATAGAGGGTTATTTTGTTCAGAAGCAGAGATCAAGCAAAGTAATAGCACAGTGAACAACAGAGAAAAGCTATACCAGATTATGAGATCATAGAAGGTACTAAAAAGAGGAGATCTATCATCAACATCAGAGTGCATATCAAAGGATCAATACTTGAGACATTCTAATCATTGTATCAGGTGAAAATCTCTTAACAAAGTGGTTTTAGTAGACCTTTCTTAAATCTCCTCATAGAGTGCTTACTTCATTGTAAGTTTCAAATCCTTTCACAGGGTAGATTGTAATGATCTTAAGCTCTTAACAGGGCAGACCTTTCACAGGGTAGATTACATTTTGTAATAAAACATTTGTAACCTTAATAGGTACACTTTATTATTACAGTAGTGGAGAATTTTTTGGGTGTCATCCCCATCCCAGTTTTACCTATTTGGGTTTCTGGGTTACCAAGTTATTGTGTTATGTGTTATTTATTTCATTGTATGATTGCTATCTGAGATTACTTTAGATTCATATATGTATGAATGTGGATCAAGTTTATTTTAAGTGTTTAATTTTGAAGATCTAATTCACCCCCCCTCAATATCTTGCTTTCCCATTATTGTATTTCCAATAGGCTACACCTTTATTCCAACAGGGATTCCAACAATAGCAACAATAACAACCTTGGACCAATCAAATCCCCCAATATCAAAATCACACACTGGGAAATCAATATCAAATCCTAAGGAGATCATATGTCCCAATACAAAGAACTCAAAGGCGAAGCCTTATACCAACCATGGCATAGATATTCAATGTCAGGAATGTTCCTCAATTTCCAATAGACATGCTTAAACAACAAGTGTAGAATCTATAAACACAAATGATGGACATGCAAAATCAGGGACAAACCAAGTCTTATATAGCGGAGGAGTTGTACCCATACCTATTTTATCACTCATTGCACATGTTGCCATTTCCCACACACTTCTTGGTGCCTAAATTTGACAAATACGTAAGCAATACCAATCCTGTAGAGCATACAAGGTAATTCTTTGCTAGCTACATTGAAGTCGCACATGATGAAACCTAACTAATGAAATTTTTTCCATAGAGTCTAGCCAGACCAACAATGGAATGGTTCTCACACTTACCCTATGACATTCAGTCATGGGGAGAATTGACAAAAAATTTTATTTCTCACTTCCATCATTAAATTGAATGAAAGGTCGGCATCAAGGACCTCTATGAAATTAAGCAAAATATGGAGAATCCTTTGTTAAATTCTTACAAATATGGAGAAACATTGCAAATAGAATAATGTATGATGTGCTCAAACAAGACCTAATAGTCATGTTTGTTGATAATCTGATCCCAGACATGTCATTCATGACAGAGCTCCAACTCACTCCAAATTTCAAGAAACTTATATAGCGAGGAGTTCAATGTGAGAAAAACTTGGTCAAGAGAGGAATAATTGCATATTCTACCCAAAAAAACATAAACAAGAATGTAATGAATAAATCTAAATGGTGGAATAAGAACAATAATGTCACCAATGATGGTGTCATTGATGTCAAAATAGTCAATTATGCTCAACCCAATGTTTCATTACAAGGAGCACCCATGACAAATAAAAAACCCATGGTGCACAATCAACAGAAAAACACGCAAATTCAAACACCAACTACTCAAGCAGTAGTTGTGTCCCATAACCAACCCAACACACAATTCCCACAAAGGTTTCATTTCCCTAAACTCGACTACACACCATTAGGAGAGTCGATAGAGTTAGCACTGAGAAAGTTGATTCAAACTGATAATATCACTCTACCATAAATTAGAGAGTACGAACATGGTGCTATGAAACCCAAGTGGTGGAATGAATGTGACTTTTGTGAGTATCATTGCATAAAATGATACAAGACATCCAACTGCTACCGATTGAAAAACACCATACAAGACCTAATTGACCAAAGGATAATTAATGTCACAAATACCTAGTCCAAGGGTACAACTGATCACACTATCTTCAATGATATGTTTCATGATCATAATATTTAGGGAAAGCCTCCATGTCTGGTGGATAGTCTAAGAAAGTGAACTATATGTATGCCAACTCTAGTAGCACCATAAATTGCATAAATCCTTCAGACAACCAAGTTTCTATGTTTACTATTAGAGATAACAATGCCAAATGTGATGTCACAACATGAAATTCTAAGGTTTTTTTTCAAGGAATTCCTTCCACCTCCTTTACTCCAGCTAATCCCAGAACAACTTCCTATCCACAATCTAGTTTAGTGGGTTAGCTAAAGTACACACCAGCCCAAATATCCATGTTTAAATTGTTGTGCATATTCCCGTAGCATAAGAAAGCTCTGGACCAAGCCCTTCAAAATGCAGTAGTCCCATGGGAAATAACTCAATAATATTCCCAAACCATGGTCAACTATATTGCAGCCAATAAAAATTCCATGTTTACAGACCATGATGTGCCACCACACAAGCCGCTACACAAAGATCCCCTGCATCTATTTATCCAAGTGCATAAACATACAATCCAAAGAGTCCTCATTGATGGAGGGGCTGGGTTAAACATATGTACTCTTAAAGTGATAAAAACCTTGGGCTATTCATAATCTAGCATTGATGTCACCAGGATGATAAATATTAGGGCATATGATGAAGAAGAAAGGTCGTCAAAGGGAAACCTCATCTTACTAGTCAAGATTGAGCTAGTCATAAAGAACACTCCATTTCAAATCCTAGACCTTAAATTAGGATATAACATGTTTCTTAGAAGGCCATGGATAAATGAAATGCAATCTATCCCTTCAACTTATCACTAGTGCATAAAATTTCCCTATCATGGAGCAGAAATCATCATTGTGGGAGATCCCAACCCATTCTAATATTGCAACACCATAATAGGAAGTATAGATAATGAGGTACCTCCAAATTAGGAAGTAAGCATTCCTTCCTCTTCTAATTCCATTCCTAAGAACATACCAAGAAAGGCGGGTAGGATATCAATCAAAGACAAAGGGTGTGGTGAACACAGCTACAAGGAATCCTTTACCATCACCAACATGCCTCAAACTCCTAGATCATATAGAATGCCTTGACCAGTGGAAACAAATAAAACTCTGGAACCAGTGTTATTCAAGTGTCCACTAGCCACATTTGTATAATGGTGAGACATAGCTAAAGAAAACCCCTTTGATCCAAACATCAACACTTGGTTGTATAAAGATTCTCAAGAGGCACCTCAAGCACATATACTTTTATCACAATATGGAGCTAGCTATACTATGCTGTAAAAATATGGATATGATGGTAAGACTGGTCTGGGGGTAAGATAACAAGGATTAATGGAATTATTTTTACCGCCAACCCAAAGAAACAACAGAGAGACAATCTTTAGTCAAAACAAAACTAGTACAACCATCCAAGATATACCAATAGGTCGACAACAGATTGCAAAATTGAAGTGGGGGAAAAATCCAGAACATGAGCTAATCAATAGTATACTCCAATGATGATTGGCATCAAAAGTTGTAATGTCCCCAATTTTAGTAGGTCATTGAATTGATGGTTGCAGATCATTATTGCAATTCTCATGGTCTGGCGAGGTGTTTAGAGGGTCATTGGTGTGAACTTACTATTTATAGTAAGTCAATGGATAGTTTTGATGAGCTTAGATGAGTTAGAGGAGTTGAATGATGCTCTCAGTTTTCATTTCTAGCTTCCAGATTGGGCTCCAATAATCTTGGAGAGAGCATCTATTTTTAGTAAGTCACCTCATCAGGTTCATTCATCATCTTTCATCATTCACTCCTGTGCAGATAGATTTTGATTCAGATGCTTCTTCAATTGTTTTTGCAAGATGGGTGGTTTATTATTATTTAATTAAATTTGCTAAGATCGCCATTTTTGTTGGTATTATATGCTGGATATCTTAGTGTTATAGCTCATTGGAACCAGGATGAAAATTTTTAAATCTTTGGCACAAGAAACAGGGACCTTGCGTGTCATAATTTCATGATATTGGTGAAAAGGTCATTTTTGGAGCCAAATGAGTTAATAAATTATATTATTCAATATGTTCCTAAGTATAAAATGTGTTTTAAGTGAAAAGTGTGTGACAGAAGAAACTTTTTAATTATAAAAGAAATGCTTTGTGAAAGGCAAATCATCTATTGAATATTTTATAATTTTTCTTCTTGAGCCTTGGGCTAGGGTTTCTGAGTTCTTGAATACTGCAATTGTGCTAAGGTAAACAATTGCAAGATCTCACTACTGTATTTCTGTGGCTAAGGAGAGAATTGGATTTATTCTGTAGATTATTATCTAAGGAAGATTACTGGTAATTAATTAGCACATGGAGAGTGCAATTAATTCTAAAATTGGTTTTCACATTGAATTGGGACCTGCATTAAGAGGTCGATCAGATTGGAGCTTGCTGGAGATTGAACTAGAGATTTATTTTTTCATTTATGGAATGAGATCTTACTATATTGGAGCTGAATACTTTTTGGCACTTGTGGAGTTTGGTTTTCTGCAGACATTTCAAGGGTTTGGAGGTTATATTTTGGTTGAGAACGAATCATTCTCAAAATTTGTATGCACTTTGAAACAATGTTCCATGTTGGTGAATTGTGCTTGTATGGTTCAACATTAGGAAGTGGAAGTATTTTTTTTGGCTTTGACTGGTTTACAGTCCCTTCCTCAGCATGAGTTTTCTTTGGTTGTTTATGATGGTTCATGGAGTGGTAATTTAAGAGCAGCCACGTAGAGAGATAACATGGTGGTATTTTTGAAATCTGCTGGCAGTCGCTTGGTTACAAGGTTGGAATTTATTTATATCATTACCATGATGTATCTATTTGATAGATGTTGTATTTAGTTTGACAAATCCATAGGATGGAGTTAGATGCTATTTCTTTTTCCTATGAAATTGTATTGGCTATTATTCATATTGAAACATTGGATTAGATTCATCTTGGATGGTTGTTTTCTTACTTATTTGGAAATTACAAAAATGAAATTATATAATTGTTCTGGAATAATATCAAATCTCTTTATTTTTTCAGAATTAGAAAAGTTGTTCATATTGGATTATCTAGAAGGATCCAATCGGGCTCATTATAGTGGTATCATAGCAGTTTTCTTACCATCCTATGGGGATTGTAAAAGTTGTATGAGTGATCAGCACTCTATTTTCCCATATGGACAGGTACATGAAAAGATATAGTAGTAGATAGAGGAAACTATTAGATAGTTTGGTTGAATTCAAAAAGAAAACTTATGCCTTGGTTAGATACTTGGATTGTAGTCAGAATATTCAGAACATGATTTGTGAACAGTTGTTAGATCCGGCTACCATTGACAAGGTGACTAGATACATGGTTTCTTTCTTAGGTAGATTTTCTTCTTGCAGGACACAGGATACAAGATAGGTTGACATGGTGAGGGAGGTCAAGAGAGATCTGCATGATGATTTCATAGCTACACTTTGGACTAGCACATTAGTTCCAGGGATTAGTGTCCCTCCAGTTGAGTTACCCCACACTTTGATTGCAGGGTCATTACCTATCTCAGTGGATGAGCACATGACAAATACATAGGCTGACAGTTGCATGGAGACCCAATACTTAGTTGATGATCTGGTGATACAGCAAGAGTTGACACCTACAACTGATTTATCTAGCACACCAGATTGTATTATAGAGATAGACAGTGACTTATGTATAGATTTCCATGATGATAGTTCTATGGTCGATGTTGAGGGAGTTGATAATAGTGGGATTTTTGTAGTGCTGGAGGATAGGATGGTGGACTTTGGATCACCAGAGGAGGAGGATACCACTTTTGAGGACTACCTTGAGGATATGGAGTTAGATAGTACATATATGGATAGCGGTAGTCCCAAGATAAGGCTAGTGTAGGAGATACCAATATTCTCCTATGTTGAAGATTCGAGCATGGAGTCCGCATGTGATGATATCAGTATTGAGTCAGAGACAGTAGAAACAAACTCATGCCAACATTACTCAGATTCATTTGTTAGTAGGGAGTTAGAGGAGGTTTAGTTTGAGCCACTAGAGGAGGTAGAGCCTTTGTTAGCATCTTGGTTTTCTACCAATACTTTCTATATGACCCCTGCGGGTGACTCCATCAGTGGTGAGTTATGTATGTATCAGACCCTAGGAGAGGACTCTGAGTTACTAGAGCATGCATATAGGTCCCAAGATCTGGATTATTTAGTGGTTACAAAGGATGAGGTAGCTAAGAGTGTTGAGGAGGTATATTCTATAGCATCTTCCTTGGGTATAGAGGAATTTGATGGAGATGTGTCAGATGCTAGTACTTCATTAGAGGTTGTGAGTTCAATTGTTATTTCAAAGAGCTTAGATGATATCACACTGGGGGATAGTGTTTCTAAAAGGAATATGTTGGGTACCACTTCTATTCATAGTATGAACAGTGTGCCAAAGGTGATGCATAGGAGGCCTATTATTCACAGTCATCATGTGTCTAGTCAGTTGAGAGTCAGCGAGCATGATATTGTTACCGCATTCAAGAATTTTGATGCTGCTAGCTATTCATGGATGTGGTACTCCTATGGATGATGAGCATGGTAGTTTTTACTTGTCTCTAACAAAGATTCATGCCTTACAAGAGGCTGTCAGAATTTTGAGAGAGGACTTTTTTTTGGTTGGTAGCCGTCCGAGATCACCTATTTGAGTGGGGAAGTATAGCATATGAGGTACTCTTGGATAGAGAGGATGAGGTGATTGAGATTACTTGGGAGCTCATGATGACTTCTAAGGTTTTAGAGAGCACTCATTTGGCTCTCTAGGAGCCGCTGGTTTAGTTAGCAGAGGTGACTGTGGAATTGGAGCTGCTTCAGTCTACACTAGCACCAGATCTAGTGCAGTTACATATTGTGGTGTCTAGTGATTTGATGATGTCCACACTTGGGATTGTTGGATGTGATGGTGTTGGGGATACATCCACCCTTGATTCTATTGTTGGAGGTATAGGTTCACTTCCATTAGATACTTGTGTAGTTGAGTTAGGCACTATAGTAGAGGGTTGCAATGTGCCTAACTTTGGGGTGGATATTCAGGTTGGGATGGATACTCTAGTTGGTAGCAATGCATCAGGTGATATAGTACAAGAAATTGTAGGTAATGTAGTGGACTTTTCAGTGTTCATTGTTTCTATTCATGAAACTACTCCTTTGATTGCTCAGTAGGGAGGCAGGGTATCACCTGAGTTGGTTGTTAGTGATCACATAGCTGGTGATGATAGGCAGTTGGATATGTCATAGTTACACGATGACCAATTATGGATATAAGGGGATCAGATGGATGCTACCACCTATAAATTTTACTACATAGAGTCATTCTTGGATCATCTTCTTGAGAGTTCAAAATTTCATGAGGGATCTTACCGAGATTCTGAGGGTGTTCTCATCCGGGGTACTGGCATGATTTGATGTTTGGTGAGAGAGATTGTAGGTACCTTGACTACGATGCTCCCTCATAGAGATTTTGAGGTTGGGTTTTCTAAGAGGGTCACCAAGGACCCTATCCAAATAGTTGTGTAGAGTTTGAGATTAGAACCATCTTTGGGTTCATGACTGGGGGATGATGAGCCTCTGACAGAGATCAGAGAATTTTATCGTCATTACACAATGAGGAGTGCTCATTATTTTTCCTTTGACCCACATGTTGATGAGTTGATGGCACATAGATGTGGGTTGTCTCCTAGTCTTTATCATCTGTTATGTGATGGGTTCACGCCATCAGCAGTTGATGGGAGTTTTGGCTGCAAGTTAGTAGTAGGTAACTTGTAGAGTTATGGTGACTGCAGAGATTATACAGTGGGTGGATATCTGAGACCTGATACAAATTTGTTCAGGGGTATTCATCACTGTTGTGTAGATGGTCTACACACTCAGTACATGCTATTTGGGTGTGCAAGGGGAGTTCAGTGTGTATGGGATCTGAGTCACCCATACATCTTGGGTTTTGATGGTCCTGAGATTTATTTCTCTTGGGATCTGAGTAGAGATAGATTCAGTATGGGAGTGTGGGTGAGTGGTTTTTATGGATCTTTTTAAAGAGTCATCCTGTTTGTTTTTTAGGGGATGCTATAAGAGCCTGCACTTTGCACCAGAGGCATGGCCTACAGTTTTCCGTGGGATCTAGGTGGATTGTGATGTTCCTTGTTCCAGTGATTGCTTGGGGACAAGCAATCTTGGGGAGGGAGGACTGTAATATCCCCAATTTTAGTAGGTCATAGAATTGATGGTGCCATGTCATTATTGCAATCCTCATGGTTTGGCGAGGTTTTTAGAGGGTCATTGGTATGAACTTGCTATTTATAGTAAGTTAATGGATAGTTTCGATGAGCTCAGATGAGTTAGAGATGAATGATGCTCTCAGTTTTCATTTCTAGCTTCTGGTTTGGGCTCCAAGAATCTTGAAGAGAGCATCTATTTTTAATAAGTCACCCCGTCAGGTTTATTCATCATCTTTCATCATCAGGATCACTCTCGTGTAGACAAATTTCAATTCAAATGCTTCTTCAATTATTTTCGCAAGATGGGTGGTTTATTATTATTATTTAATTAAATTTGCTAAGATTTCCATTTTTGTTGGTATTATATGCTGGATACCTTAGTGTTATAGCTCGTTGGAACCAAGATGAAAAGTGTTAAATCTTGGGCACAAGAAACAGGGACCTTGCATGTCATAATTTCATGATATTGGTAAAAAGGTCATTTTTGCAGCCAAATGAGTTAATAAATTATATTATTCAATATGTGCCTAAGTATAAAAAGTGTTTTAAGTGAAAAGTGTGTGAGAGAAGACACCTTTTAATTATAAAAGCAATGCTTTGTGAAAGTCAAATCATCTATTGAATATTTTATAATTTTTATTCTTGAGCCTTGGGCTAGGGTTTCTGAGTTCTTCACTGCTGCAATTGTGCTGAGCTAAACAATTGCAAGATCTCGATACTGTATTTATGTGTCTAAGGAGAGAATTGGATTTATTCTAGATATTATTATCTTAGGAAGATTACTGATAATTAATTGGCACACAGAGAGTGCAATTAATTCTGAAATTGGTTTTCACATTGAACTGGGGTATGCATTAAAAGGTTGATCACTTGCTGGAGATTGAACTAGAGATTTATTGTTTGGTTTATGGACTAAGATCTTACTATATTGGAGCTAAATATTTTTTGGTACTTGTGGAGTTTGGTTTGCTGTAGACGTTTCAAGGGTTTGGAGGTTATATGTTGGTTGAGAATGAATCATTCTTAGAATTTGTATGCACTTTGAATCAACATTCTATATTGGTGATTTTTGCTTGTATGGTTCAGTGTTAGGGAGTGGAAGTATGTCGTTTAGCTTTGACTGGTTTATAGTCCCTTCCTGATCATGATTTTTCTTTGGTTGTTGCTACTGGCTTGTGGAGTAATAATTTACTAGCAGCCACATAGAGAGATAATATGGTGGCTTTTTAGAAATCTGCTAGCAACCACTTAGTTAGAAGGTTGAACTTTATTTATATAATTTCTGTGATGTATCTATTTGATAGATGCCATATTTAGTTTGACAAATCCATAGGCTGGAGTTAGATGCTATTTCTTTTTCCTATGAAATTGTATTGGCTATTATTCATATTGAAACATTGGATTAGATTCATCTTGGATGGTTGTTTTCATACTTATTTGGGAATTACAAAAAGGAAATTATATAATTGTTCTGGAAAAAATATCAAATCTCTTTATTTTCAGAATTAGAAAATTTGTTCATATTGGATTAGCCAGAAGGAGCCAGTCATGCTCATTATAGAAGGGGAACCCTCTAATTCCCAATTGAACCTTAATCTGACTATCGAGGACAATGCTGAAAGTGAGACATCTAACAAACATTCTAGCATGACTGATTCCCATGAGTATGAGTGGTTATCCCTCCATAACTCTAAGTCTTCCATCCCTGACTATTCCCCTTGATCCGTTAGTACCATACACCTTGATGAAATTTTTGACCAAATGAGCATAGAAGATCAACCTTGTATTGATAAACATGTCGATGTCAATTCCTTAGGTGGTGTGTCTATGTCCCATTCTAAGTTTTTTGGAGCTATCACTGTGGTTCCATTCACCCAAGCTGAGTCATCCTCCCACATAGAAATTTGTCTAGTCTACCCAAAACTAATAGAATGAGACAAAGAATGACAACCTGACATAGATATTTTTGAGAATGATGAAGTTTGTATTTTTGGGAATGATGAATCCATTGCAAACTTCATGGGGCTTCGAGAAGCCATACCAATAGGAGATCACAAAGTAAGAATCTCCTTTAAACTAGACAAATCAACATACTTTGGGGAGGAGACTCCTCTTTCCAGTTGCAAAATAAAAAAAAAAAAAAAAAAAGAATATTCAGTAAGTGAAAACTGAAAGGCGCTTTCTGACCATAAAAAAGAAAAGATAAAGGATGTATCTTGTGAAAATATCTCTTAGGTGCCAAAGGATGGAAAGCTGGAACTCCTCCCCTTAACAGAAAAAAGTCAGTGTTTCTAGTGGAGGAAACATAGGAAGTCAATCTAGGGGATGAGAAGATCCATAAAAATATCTATTTGGCTAAATCACTTACACCTGAGGAAAGAGAACGATTCATTAGTTTCTTCAAAGATAGATGAATCAAATTCATGTGGTCTTATGTAGACATGCCATGTTTAGATCTGGAGCTAGTACTACATCATCTGCCCCTATTTCTAAATTGAAAACTAGTTAAACTAAGATTGAGAAAGATACATCTGCACATTGCTTTACTTGTCAAAGTAGAATTGAAGAAACTCTTAGATGCAAGCTTCATAAGACCCATTTCATATGAAGATTGGATATCAAATATGGCTCTAGTTAAAAAAAATAATGATCAAATCTGTATATACAAAGATTTTAGAGAATTGAACAAGGCCCTTCCCAAGGATGATTTTCCTCTACCAAATATTGACATGATAGTTGATCTAACAACAGGACATCAAATGTTGTCACTCATGGACAGTTTCTCTGGATATAACCAAACAAAGATTACACTAGAGGATCAACATAAGACAAAATTCACATATGCATGGGGAGCTTATTGCTAGAATGTGATGCCATTTGGATTGAATGAGCAATGATAACGATCTTTCATTATTTCATTCATAAAACAATGGAATATTATGTCGATGACATACTAACCAAGTCAACACTTAGGGAAACTCACCTACAAGTTTTGGGTTTGATATTTGTTTGAATGAAAATATACAAGGTATGACTCAATCCAAAGTAGTTTGCATTTGAAGTTACTGTTGGAAATCTCCTTGGATTCATTGTATTGCATAGAGGAATCAAAGTAGACCTAGAAAATGTTAAGGCCATCCTTGACATGCCATCACCTACAAATATGAGGAAACTACAAGGTCTACAAGGCATATTACAATCTATTATGTGATTCATCACTCAACTGGCAGATAAGTGTCACCCATTCCATCACCTACTGCATAAAGATGTAATCTTTGTATGGAAAAAACAATGCAAACAAGTGTTTCAAACCTTGAAATATTACCTATTGAAGTCCCCTATATTGGTGCCATGAATTCCAAGAAGGCCACTCCTCTTGTATATATCAGCAACAGAGTCAACACTAGGTTTTCTTTTGACACAACATGATGACTAGGGAAAGGAAAGAGCTATCTACTACCTCAACAGAACATTGGTTGGCTACGAGCTAAATTATTTAGCAATTGAAAAGTCATATCTACTCAGACACACGCACATTTCATCTTCCAAATAGAGAGTGCATGATCACTCTCAAGGATGTTTACCACATTCTTCAAATTCAAATCTAGGGTGTGCTAGTAGAGTTCACCCAGAAGCCTGACATTGGTGCTTTATCTGAGTTGACTAGTTTTCCTATTGACCAGTTAGGGATGTACAATCCCTATGATATCCCATGGTCTAGATTTGGCATGGGTTTAGAAAGGTTGACTACACTGTTAGGTATCCTAATCTTTGGGATTCTATGTCCCAACCATAGGCAACATAGATTCTTTGTTGGTTGGGGAATTGTTCTTCGAAGTATGGTGAGAGAACATACCATTTATGCTTGGGGGACTTATATGCTAGCCCACATGTACTATCATATGTTCTACATGACTTACCAGGATGGTAAGTCACTTGGATGTGACGTGACCTTGCTCCAGATCTGGGTGTGGGAGCACATAATTGTCTATAGACCTATTGGTTGTCATGATCTTCCTGTAGTGAGACCTTATGTCTTTATGTATGTTGGAGTTGTGGTGCAGTCCCATATGGGGTATCTTATATATTGAAGGTAATAGCTTGACATGATGCCTTACTTCATCTAGAGATCCTATAGGTCTTGTCCTATATAGGATGATGAGGATGCACACCTTCCTTTTTTCCAATAGAGGAGATTCCTAATTGGTCTTGTTACAAAGCATATCCACATGATTGATTTTCACGACACCAATTGGGTGTTATAGCATTTTAGCGAGCGTCAGGATGTGACAGATTCTTATGCTTAATTTTCTTGTAGATCTAGAGACATTATCCTTTGGGGTGATGTGGTCCCTCTCCATGTTGCAAGGACCGGGTTTGAGGGTCTACGATCTATTTTGTGGCTGTGTCGATCAACCCCTATTGATGCAGGTAGATTACCTTATATTCTATTTTTGTGATATCATACTTTCTTTATTGTCCTTTTGATATAGATGCTCTCTTAATTAGTCTCTTATGCTTTCTTATCCATGTGATATTGATTTTGAACCTTATTTTTGTGCAGGCACTACTTGTGAGTTTGATGCTTGGTGGTTGTCATTCTGACATATTTCCCTGATAGATATTACCCAGCTTATTATTGGGGTTTTGATGAGGAGACCACAATAGAGAGGTGGTGACCGGGGGAGAGGTGGATGGAGGAATGGTGGGAGGGATGGGGGCTAAGGGGGATGTAGAGATGGAGGCCAAGGGGTTAGGAGAGATGGAGGTTGAGGGGGAGGTAGAGATGGAGGTTGAGGGGGTGGGAGAGGTGGAGGGAGAGGAGAGGGTGATGATCCTGATCTTGGGAGAGGAGGAGAGATAGTTAGGACTAGACGAGGTAGACCTAGGGGGAGCGGGACTAGTCGGTTTGGTCTAGGAGTGATCCTAGAGGATGAGGAGTGGATGGAGGAAAATGCCCCTAAGCTTGTGAGGAGGGTGCAAAGACGGTCTGGTGAGGCTCCTACAGAGAGAGAGGAGGAGATGGTTGAGGTAGAGGAGGTAGGATCTAGCTCCTCAGGTTCTAGCAATAATGAGAGTGATAGTGATAGTGAAAGTGATACCAGTGATGAGGATGATTCTGGGGTTGTCAGAGATGAGGGAATCAGAGGAATTTGGGAGGATGGGGATATGGATGTGGTGATGGGAGGTATGGAGGAGGATCCCACCGAGCTCCAACATATGTCTCAAGAGATTGTAGACCTTAGGTGTAGGTTGGTAGGAATAGAGGAGAGGGTTATAGTAGTAGAGAGTAGGGTTACAACAGCCTAGGGTAGGGAGAGACAATCTCATAAAAATGTTAGAGCCTTCATAGATGGTGTATAGGATCTATCCTATAGGGAGGTTCTTGACCCAATTTTGGAGATTAGAGCATGAGGCCCAGAGAGAGATTGAGTAGTATTGGTGTCACTATGAGGGCATTGTTCCTTCTACTCAACAGGTTCCCAGCTACACTGCATCACAAAGAACTAGCTGAGATGAGTGGTCATAGGGTAGTGGTGTGGTATCTCCTTTACAACAGTGGAGGAAAGGATCTAAGATGCCACCCCCTTGTCATCTTGGTGGCAAGGGTGGGGGTAGCAGCACTTGACTTTTGTAGCATCATTGTATCACTTGTGTACTGATGTTGTACCAATTTTGTATCGATGATGTACCAATATTTCTAGACATTGTGTTGATCACCTTTATGTGAGACTTGCAACTGTCCATTGTCCTCAGACATATGATATATGAGGTGCTTCTATTTATGACATGGTTTTATATGATGTGAAACTTATTTCTATATGTTTTGTACATGTTGATGCACTTTATGAGATGCTTTATGGTTATATGCATTCTATATGGTTTAAAATATGTTTGTCTTATGGGCCAGGTGAGTGAAAGTTGGTTATGGCATAAAAGGATTAGGCATTTTAACTTTGATAGCTTGGTAAAGGTTAGTAAGCATCAAAAGGTAAGAGTTATGCCATGTATAAGTAAGCCAAATAATGTTATTTCTGAAGGGTATCAACATGGTACACAAATAAAGGCATCTTTCTCTTCCAAAGAATATTTTGCTTCTAAACCATTACAGTTAGTACATAATAATTTATGTGGTCCTACAAGAACAATGCCATTAAAAGCTGAAAAGTACTTCATGCTTTTTATAGATGATTATACAAGGATGACATGGGTAACTTTCTTAAAGTATAAATTGTAGCACTTGACTTTTGTAGCATCTTTGTATCACTTGTGTACTGATGTTGTGCCAATTTTGTATCGATGATGTACCGATATTTCTAGACATTGTGTTGATCACCTTTATGTGAGACTTGCAACCATCCATTGTCCATAGACATATGATATATGAGATGCTTCTATTTATGACATGGTTTTATATGATGTGCAACTTATTTCTATATGTTTTGTACATGTTGATGCACTTTATGAGATGCTTTATGGTTATATGCATTCTATATGGTTTAAAATATGTAGACTCTTGATGTATGATGTTTACTTTCTTATGATATTGACATATGTATTTAGGATGGCTCTTATGATGAATGCATATTTATATGATCTATTTATGATGTATGAATGTGTTTAGTTTTCTTTTCTTATGCAAAATGAATGCAAATCTAAAATATACCATGTGTCTGAGTAAATGCATGTGTTAGTTAGAAGAAAGTTAGTGAGAGTTTAGTTATTTAAGTGAATGAAAGAATGAGTGATGAAACCAAGTCACTATCATAATTTCCAATTGTATTCATCATTGCACCTTATTATGAAAAGGAAGAGAGTCAAATGCACCCAGATATTGACCATCTAGATACCTATATGATCTTTGATAACAAGAAAGAGAACTAAATGCACCTAGATATTGACCATTTGGATATCATTATGATCTATGATAAAAAAAGAGAGAACCAAATGCACCTAGATATTTACCATTTGGATACCGCTATGATCTCTACAGAAAATAAAGAAAACCAAATGTACCTAGATATTGACCCTCTAGATACCGCTGTGATTTTTTTGATAACAAAAAATAGATAATAGATAAGGATTGTTCAATTCTTTTCTAGGGGTTAGCTCAAATCATGGAATTGTGTGGTTTCTAGATGCGTGATAGCTCCTACCGTATTTATCTTGAATCATCATTGCCCCAAAATTGAATTGAAACACTCCACAAACAACAATCAAAGAAAACAAAATCACAATCCATCATAGCTACTCTCATCACTCAGTGGTATCCTTGAGTACTGTAAGAACATAATCATGAAAGATAAATAAATGAATAACAAACTGACATGACTGACGTAGTAAATAGTTTACTGTTCCTTGATTTACTTGATTTTTGATGTTTGATTGTGTCTAGTTTTAGGAATGGATGACTCATATAAGACTGATCTATCTAGTTTTGAGTATATCAGTCACTATGTAAGATAATTGATAGTTTGATTAATGATTGATTGAATCATTTGATTGATGACAAATTGGATTGTTGATAAAGCCGCGTTATATGAGTCCATTGTCTATTTGTGAACCTTATAGTTTTGACATTTGATTGATTTTTTGATCACCATTCAATTTTTGATAAAAGAGATGATTTATTACTGAGATTTTGCAATATTTGATTTTTATTATGATTGGTTTCTTCAGGACATTTTTCTCTTTTTAGGATTTTTTAATGAATTTTTAAAGATTTTTAGTTTTTTTTAGGAATTTTTGGAATTCCCCTAGTCTGGTAAGCTAGTACAAGACATGGATAAGTGTGACATCTCAAAGGGGATTTTACTTCTTTAATAAGCTCGGGTACTTGATCTTGCATGTGGGGAGCATAAGCTTTAATGTTTTGGAGTTCATTTATGGTGAAGCGGGACCTTAAATGATGGGGAGCCCTAACTCCTAAGACCTTTATTGATATTTTCAAGACCTTCTATTTGGTATTAATAGGGTACCTATCTCTACCCTAAATAGGGGACACTCATATGGTCCCCTACTCCTTTTAGAGCTCTCAACCAACTTCAAACTCCCTTCATATCCTTCTCAATCCAACTATGCACCCATAGGCTCAATCAAGCCAAATTGCTCCCAATTTGTTCTTGGCAATAGGAATATGTATCCTTACTATTCCTTTTTCACTTTAAACTAATTTTGATCCACTTTTATGGACTCTTCGAAAGGTTTTCCATCAAATTCTTCATTTTCTTGTTTTTAGGGCTTGTAGCTTTTTAGCCCAATTAGGCCTACTAGAAACTAAAATATTTGATTTCCTCCCAATTATCCTTAGTAACCCACTAAACTGACTATGGATTATTTATGAGGTAAACCTAGGCTCTAGGTTTTTCTAGGTTTTAAGTCCTCAAGTTGTCTGTACATAGGACTTCCATAAAACCCCTATTTTTAAGGGTTTCTAGGGCATGCAATCCAGTCTAGTTTCTTTTCTCTCAAAAGATGCTCTAATGGCATTCTCTGATCTTACCCTTACATAAAAATATCAAGGACACATGCCCCTAGACTTTTCCACCATTTATTGGCTCAAACTAATCCATCTAGCAAGCTCTCTTTCCTCTATACTGAACAAGCTCCTAACTAGAGTACCATTGTACTCGCCTAGGGATTGATGAAAAAATTAGCTCCCATGCACACAATGACTCTAAAATACATATTTACACTACTTACATAGTCCCATACTTGATTCCAAGTGGCCATCAAATTTCAACCACAGGAACTCAAGTGGGACTCATTTTTACATGACTGGCTCTGAACCAGACAATGAACTAGTGAAACTTAAAGAATTTACAAAATGATTAACAAAAGTGCCAAACTACAAAACTAACTCCACATAGAGTAATTACATAACAAGCATTCAAATATCAATACATTAGGTCAATCCATTCAATCCATTAAAGGTCTGGATGAAGGCTCTGTTACAAAAACACAGTCCAAATCTCTCCTTTCCAAAACATAGTCCGTACAATAACACCCCAACTCTTAGATAAGGTTTTTTTTGGGCTTACATAGTCTATCCACACATTTTTGGACCCCTAGGTTAGGATTAGAACACCATTAAATCCATTTCCTAGATTTTAGGAAATGTTGTCATGGCACTTTGCAAAATTGCAAAGTTGTCATGAGCAACTTTTACAACTTTTGCTCATTTGATGTTCCGCTAACCTAGCTTGCTCAATTTGACTCTAAATGATTCCATTAGACCTTAAAACACTTAAAAACATGAAAATAGAAATTTCCTCTCCAATTTGGGGTCTTGTCCAATTTTTCACCAACGTTGAGTTTTCTTAGCACTATAAGCATTAGACCCTATTGGACTACACCAAAACGTGACTCTTAAGACTCTTACCTATAAAACAACCTTCTAAGCAAACTTGGGATTTTTAAAGTATTTATAATTACCTTGGTGGTTGGCTAAAACCACCTACAAGCCAAAAATTGTCATGATCTTCACTAAGACCTTAAGGTGCTCCTCCACCATTGTCCCCCTACAACAAGAAACTCAAGGTACCCGAGGTGTGACAAACTCCAAACTAATGCCATGCTTCTTAAAGTTACTCTCTGCTATCCAAGTAGCCTCTGACTCAAGTTTTTGCTCCTATTTGACTAGATCCTCCATGTATGGCTTACTCCTAGTCTTCTTCTTCACCCTTGAATCCAGAATTCTCTCTACTTGTGGCTTGATCTGATCAGGTACTTGGAGTTCTACCACATCCTTAGTCACCTTTGTACTTTACTTTCCCTCATCTATCTCTGGACCCTTGTACTGAACCAAGTCCTTCAAATTGAAAATGGGAGAAATGGAAATCTCCTTAGGTAGATCGACTTTGTAGGCATTGGGGCCATACTTAGCCAACACCTTACATGGTCCAATCTTATTCATCTAAAATTTTCTTGGTATACCCTTCTATCTCCTGGCTTCGTTCAAAAATACCATCACCAAGTCTCCTATCTAAAACTGTAAGTCTCTTCTCCCTTCATCCTTCTTAGCTTTAAGATTCTCATTTGCCTCTGTTAGGGTCTTCTTCACTTGCTCATGGACCTCTCTCATTGATTGATAAAATTCATCTACATGACCATTGATCCCTTCATAACCTTTTATATCTCTAAGCTCAAAAACACCCCTCGGATGTACTCCATACACAATCTCAAATGGACTCTTACCAGTAGTCATGTTTGCACTGTCATTATAGGCAAACTCTAATTGTGGGATGACTTGTTCCCATCCTTATCCATAATCCTTGGTTAAACATCTCAACAAGTTTCCAAGAACCCTGTGAATTACCTTTGTCTAACCATTTGTTTGAGGATGATATGCAGAACTATGAGACAAATTAGTACCTAGTCTTTTCCAGAGGGTCTTCCAAAAGTGTCCCATAAATTTCACATCTCTGTCTGCAACTATGCTCATTGGAAAACCATGTATCCTTACTATCTCCTTGAATAAAAGGTGGGCAATGTGACTGGCATCATGTGTTGTTTTACATAGGATAAAGTGACTCATCTTATTGAATCTGTCCACTACCACAAACACACTATCCAAACCAATTGGTGTCCTAAGTAGCCCCACTATGGAATCTATAATTATGCACTCCCATGGTCTATTTGGGATGGGTAATGGTTGGTAAAGACCTGCATTTGATGATGTCCCCTTTTCCTTCAAACATTCTCCACATTGCTCAACATACCTCCTTATATCCTTCTACATTTTAGGCCACCAATAGAATCTCTCCACTAGGTCTAGGGTCTTGTTTAACCCAAAGTGTCCACTTAAACTGCCATTGTGCTTCTCTTGGATGAGGTTCTCCCTCATGGAACCCCTTGGAACACATATTTTTTTCCCTTTAAATAGTAAACCATTCTGTAAAGTATAGTCAGCATATTTATTATGAAAATGATTTTCAAAATCATTACATACCTTATAGATCTCTGAGAAATCTGCATCTCCCTCATAAAGATCCTTGAATCCTTCAACCCCTATGCTCTGCAACTGCATCCCTTGAATAGTAAGCTGTATGCACCCTAAAATGGTCGCCTAGACTATGGGCCCCTATTCTTCAATTTATCAAATGACAGAATCAATTTATCAATTTTCTGAATCAATGCCTTGGAGCATTTTTTTAATTCAAATCAATTTCCTTGATCAAATTGTAATTAATTCAATTATTTCAATATTTCCTAAGGTTTGATCATTTCATCAATTATCTTATTTAATTAAAAGAAAACAATCCCTTTTTATTAAATAAAATAATCTTATTTAATTAAAATATCTTTTAATTAAATAATCTTATCTTACTTAATTAAAATCTCTCTTAATTAAATAATCTTATCTTATTTAATTAAAATCTCCCTTTTAGTTAAATAAAATAATCTTATTTTATTAAAAGAAAATCCCTCTTTTAATTAAATAAATAAAATCCCCACTTAAATCCCTCTTTGTGTTGAAAAAAGGAAATAAATTAAATAAAAACTCCTTTTTCCTCTACACTTTCCAAGTGGTGGGATTTTTGCCTCTTAATCATAGCCTTTGATTTTGCCTTTTGAGGATATGAGCACATGGATCAACCAAGATTTAATCTCCACCATTGCTCATTTCTTTTTACCTCTTAATCTCTACCGTCCATTGCTCTTTAAAAGGAACCCTCTCCTTCTCATTTTGATAGACACTTTTATGCTATTGTTATGCTGCAGGTTTGGAGAGCGATTTTGGAGGAGAGTTTGAGCATTTGAGCTTGAACCATGCAACTTCTTCTTCTTTTCTTCTTCTCTCATGCATCCATGGCAATCCATTTAGAGTAGATTCATGTTAATTAATCTTGCATATTTCCTTCATAGATTAATTTGCATATTTCCTTTCATGCATTGTTATCACATAGATTAGTTTCCTTCCATGCATTGTTATCATATAAAATAGCTTTTATTCTCATTTGCAATGCATATTTGGTGATCATGGAGACTAGCATTCTTTCTCTTTCTCTTTGAATCTCTCATTTCATGGTGTACTTGCATGTGCATAACTAGGTCTAAACTAAGGGCCTTCATCACAAACCCTTGCACTCCATGAATAGGGAGCTATGAGTCCCCATTTGAGACCTCATTCTTGAGCAATCTTGAATATAATGACTCATAGAAGTGTGTCACATTTTCAATGCACATTTTTGTCACCCACCATGGGGCAGTAAGTCCCTTTGACATTATTTTTTTCGTCTATTTTCTCTCATTTCCATCGGAATTTCTAGATCAGCGTCTACAATTTACACAAAGGTGTCTGCGCAAATGCTGGTTCATCCTAAACTATCGTTCGGTGTCTCTACTAAACCAGTGTCTCCCCCGACAGAATTGGCATCTCCGCTCTGTGTTAATTTTTGAGATTTTTTAGAAACCCTACTTTTTATTTATCAAGTTTTCGATGCTTTCCGCTACTTTTGGTTATTTAGCATCCTATTTTTTAGTGGAACTTAGTTTTACAAGCAGTCGTAATGCCAAAAATTTTACTAAAAAGAAATACTTTTTGATAAGGAGCATTAAATCTCAGGGTTTTAAAAGTCTTAGCATAGCTATTTCTGATCAATTTGAGAACTAATAGAGAAAGAGAATAACTTGTTTTTTTGTATTTACTGTGTTTTTCTGGTCTTGCAGGTACAACAGTGTCTAAGCAAATCCAGCTTCACATTTCAGCATCTACGAAAACACCGATTCAGATTAACTGTCGATCGATGTCTCCACTTTGCAAATTGGCGTCTGCGTGGTATAGCTTTCTTTATGCCTTTTCGACATTTTTCTAGTGTATTTTCCCACATTCTGTCATTTCTTAAGAAAAAAACACAGATCAACGTCTGTGCCTTGAACTGGCATCTGCGCTGTGGAAGACTTTTATTTATTGTTTTCTAACAATTTCTTGAGTGATTATTATGCTTATCTCACTTGTCAAAGGCTATTTTTGTGAAACTACTAACTAGTTGTGTTGCAACACCGCTTGCCAAAGATATCATTTCAAAAATTACTCACACTTGTCTTGTAGGTTGCCTTGATTGATAACATGCTAAACATTGTGCTTGCATTTTGTTTTGTTTTATTCCAATAGGAACCCACATGCAAGACTTCTAAAATGAATTTCTATTTTGGTATTGTAAGAATGGCAATGATGTTAGGAAACTATGCTCTCACCCTTTTGGGATGATAAAAAATCCAAAATCATTATTGTCATTTTCTTATGTGTTTGAAGTGTCTTTTAGATTGTAATCCTAAGAATTATATGAATGTATCCTCTCCCCTTGCCTTTGTGGATCTTGGGTGTAAGAGAAACTCATATAATTCTTCTAGTGTGGCTACCTCCCAAGTGCTTTAATAGAGCCAGTGAGAGTGGATTGCCCAACCGGTAATAGGCTAAAGCCAAGCCCTTCCAAACCGGTATATAAAAAATGCCAATGTGATTAGTCTCAAAGTGCACAAGTGTGAATTTGTTGTGGCAACCAAAATCTCCTCTAGTACCCTATTGGTGCGTTAAAGTCCCTACATTGTTAAGGTGAAAACCTTGCTTTGAAAGGATTGGGACAGCCCCCTTAATTGGGAAAATGACTTGATCACAACCACCTGAATGGATACCTTGATTACAAACTTTGTTTTAGTGACCAAAAACCCTCTATTTGTTGGCATGGAAGGTCAGAGACCGACTAAGACATATCACATTTTCACGGCTCTTAGTAGAGACAATAGTCCTCTAGGAAGTGATTCCCTTGGGATTTGAAGCATGGTGTGCCTGAGAAGTGAGTGCACTATAAGGAGGAGCATGTGCCTCCAAGCTTCTAAGTTATCTGCTATGAGTAGACGTGGCTAAACTTTGGTTCAAGTGGGGACTCAACAGATATTTCCCTGGCTTACCTAGGTTGTGGAGTGACTATTCTATTTACAAAAAACAATCTTCTTGATGTGTCTTGCATGAGTGAAACATCAAAACATACACCAAACATAAAGACAAACATCAAAACGATCAACAAATCTACATTCTTAAGTGTCAAACTGTCCACTTGCCCAATTTTCTATCCTATCATTTTCATTCTTCCTTGGTTGATCCAGATCAGATTAGGTCACTTACCCCACTATTAGAAGCTTGTTTACACTTTGGATTCTTTCATTTTCACCTCTTGAACTAGTAACCTTTGATTTCACAAGTGATCTTGCTTGGAGTTGGTAAGATGGAAACTGTCCTTGTTGAGAAGATAAACCTTTAGATTCTTTGATAACACACTTGGAGAGTTTTGGTAATCTCTTGTCCATTCACTTTCATACAAATTCCAATTCAATCAATATAACTTGGGTAAACCATCCTCCTAATCCATATGTGTTAGGGTATTCACCCGTTCAGTGGGCACCTCTGTGGCAGTGTTGGTTTATACCCCTTGCAAAATTCTATCTTATCACCTCTCTTTTGGACAAGTGAATACCTTTACTATCCTAGTTTGGTACCAACATTTCTTAGGCTCATACTATCACCTAGTAACTTTTCTTTCATGCCATTTACAACAAGATATAAAGTAGATCAAGGAATATGACCTCAAGTAGTCTTTAATCAATTACCCTTAGTTCAAACTTGCCAAAAATGTAAGGGAAAAGAACCCATATTTGATCAATCACCTAGGAACAACTTGTTGGTACTCCTAAATTTGGAACAAATTTGGAGTGACCATGTTAAAATTTTTCAGTCAAGCAAATTCAGTACCCTTGAAAATTTGTGTGAGAAGACTTAGTTGGAGTACTTGTAAAGGGTGTCCGGAT
>MU226169.1:7241005-7262619 GCA_018584345.1 Thuja plicata
ATTGGTTTCTGTCATATTTAAGATTGTGATTTGAATGGTTAAATCCTGTATATGATTATGCTTGGTCATTTACAAGGTATTTTATAAGCTAGTTCAATAGAGATACATGACAAATCAGTGTCCACATCAATAAATACTGTGTTAATAGCCATCTTAAAAGGTAAAACCTGCCTGAGCATATGTGGAGCTCAAAAATGAAGAAGGACCTTATCCAGTCCTTAGCAATTAGGCTTTCCTTGTCCCTGAATCAGTATTAAAGGGTATGGTGTTCAATTAGTTATTTCAAGCACTGTGATTCATACAAGAAAAATCCCTAACACAACTCAGAAGTTTATTTTGATTCCAAGAGTCACCTTAGTGAGTTGGGTAGACCCTTAGCATATTTTCGCTCAGATATGGATATGAGTTACAAATTGACTAAACAAGAGAGGGAAGACATGGATAAACACCTTGATGACATATTTGCAAAATATAGAGATACTATTTTGTTTGGCGGTTCCTTTCGTGACAGTTGACCAACTTCACCCCTCATCTCAACTAGATATCTAGATGCACACCAAAGGGTTGAGAGAGGTAAGAGGCAAGCCTATCAAGATGAGAAATCACAACATGAAAACCAATATTATGAACTTATGACACCCGCGTAAACGCAACATACACCAATAATTTGTTTCGACATTCAAGACCAAGTTCACCACTCAAAACATCTTCAAGATACACAAGTGAAAGACTTAAGAGAATCAAGCATGAAAAGAAAGCCTTCCTAGATGAACAAGCTGAAAAGGAAGAGAAATTTAGACTCCTAGAGTTGGAGAGATAAACCTTGTTGGAAATAGAAAAGAAATCTCTCTAGGAGGAGCAACATAGACTCTTGGCTCAGCGACTTAATGACCAATTTAATAACATGCATGTTAGTGGTAGAAATAACTCTCCTCCACCCACTCCTCCTGAGACTTCATGAAGTGGAAGACATTCAAGGATGCCATCATGATCTCCTAGCCCTAGAGGAAGAAGGGCTTCAAGAAATGATCATTATAGGAGATGACCACCTCCTAGGAACTCAAAATAACCTTCACAATGTGCTCATCATGGTTCATAATATGGGGGTAGTAGCTTGAGTTTTGATCTCACCTCCCTGGACTTCATGGAAATGCAACAAGAACCACTCTTCCAGAAGTATGTGGATAAATATCTAGAGAAAACAAAGACAAGTTCCTAGAGATTTTAATCAACAAGGGTGCTAGAGTCTCCTACAACTTTTATGTGGACAAGAAGATTAAGAAGCAAGGTCCATCTCAAGAAGAAGAGAACAAAAAAATTAAGAGCATGATGGAAAAGGTGTTAGCACCCAAGAATTCGTTCTCACTTGATTCAATTTTTCCTAATCCTTTTGACAAAAGTGTTAACATGAAAGACTTCCCTAGAAAGGTTGAGATCCCTCAATATGACATGTATGATGGGAATGGAGATCCACATGATCATGTGCGCCAATTTTATACCATAAGTTTTGAGTTCCATCAAGATGAATCATACCTCATGAGATTGTTACCAAGGAGTTTAAGGGTCAAGCAATGGAATGGTTCACCAAAATAACTCCTCCCATTAAGACTTTCAAAGAGCTTGTCCATAGATTTGTTCAACACTTTGCATACAACCTTTCAAGATCTATCACCATGTTGGACTTATGCAACTTAAAGAAAAATCAAGGGGAATCCTTTGTCACTTTCCTACAAAGGTGGAGACAACAATGCTCTTGCTACTCTAGAACCATTTCTAGAAATGAAAAGATTGACATCCTTGTTAGCAACTTGGTTCCCAAAATGCAGTATGAAGTTAGGAAGATGGTTTTTGATTCCTTTGACACCATGGTTGAAACCTCATGTAGGATTGAGGATGTTTTGAAAGAACAAGGAATTTTGACCAAACATGGAAACAACAACAACAACAATGGTAAAAAAAACAACAAATCTAACAAGGATAAAGGAAGGAACCCACACTGGAATAGGAAAAAACAAGTGGTCAATGATGGATTTGTGGACTCCTCTCAACCCAAAGATGAAACTATGCTCCACTTGTCTAGTGTTGTTCAAGCCATGAAGCTCAATACATCTAATCAACAAGAGAGAAAGCCAAGATAGGCCTAAGAAAGAAAGACCTCAATTTTCAAAACTTGGTGACTCATATGAGGATGTCTTGAAAAATCTCATTTCCAACAACCTTGCACATCCTCAAGATCCCATGAAACATCATACACCTGATGTTAAGTGACATTGGTGGGATGAGAAGGCCTTTTGCAAGTATCACAATCGTATTGGACATGACATTGAAAACTGCTAGAAATTCAAGCATATTATTCAAGATCTCATTGAGAATGGAAAACTTAAGATAGATGGATTGAACACCAATGCTGATCATTAGGCATTCAAAGAACCTTTTCCCAAATATGAGAAGGGGGAAACCTCTAAAGCTAAGAATGGAAAAGCAGAGATCAATTACACTTACACAGATGTGAAGAATACTATCAACATGCTTGAGATTGCAGAGGAAAATGTCAACATGATGAGGGGTAAAGATCTCTATGGTTATGATATGGACATGGACTCTCCTCCTATCTTTGATGAAGAACCCATCGTGGTGCTAAGGGGTTCCAAATTTAGAGTGTCCTTGTAGGACCTCAATGCTGTCACACAAAGTCAAGGTCCCGTTGTCATTAGAGGACCCAATTTGAGTCAATTGAATAAACCTAAGCAAGTGACATCTAAGAATGTCACCTCAAAACCAACAGTTAATCCAAATTCAAGCTATAGTCTTATTGATTAGTTGTAAAGTACCCTAGCTCAGATTTTGATCTTTGAGCTCTTAGAGTTGTCCCCGAGACATAAGCAAGTCCTTGAGGATTCTTTGTGCATGACAAACATCCACAATAACTTAGATGTTGATCAATTCCAAAAGATGGTTAACCACATTGCTAGCCCTCATTACCTTACCTTTTTGGAGGATGATGATAAATCTTTGAGCCACCTACACAATATTTCTCTTCATATTGAGGTCATGATCCATAGAACCTGTGTTAGGTGCATGTTGATAGATGGGGGTGCTAGGCTTAATATTTGTTCCTTTAGCCTTTTAAAAGAGTTGGGTTATTCTAAAAAAGTCATAGATACCAGAAAAAGGATCACTATCAAAGCCTATGATGAGGTGGAAAGGAGTTCCAAGGGGTTGGCCATCCTTCCTGTTAGGATTGGCCCTGTTGAAAAAGACATTTTATTTCAAATAGTTGATGTTGGCCCCCTTGCGTATAATATCTTACTTGGAAGGCCATGGATTCATGATATGCAAGTGGTGTCGTCTACCTATCATCATTATGTTAAGTTCCCTTACAATGGAATAGATATTTGTATGCCTGGGGATAACACTTTATCTGTTAACTCAATTTTAGCAGGAACTCATGTTCCCCACAATAGAGAAGCAGAAGATTTCAATGAGACCTTAGCTGAATGTAAAGACAAGATCAAGTCAGTAGACCTTGGCATGGGGGGTATCAACTCAATTCCCTCACAACATTACCAGTTTCACCTTGGTCTTACGGAAAACCTTCACAAGAAAAGATACCTTCCTCTTTAGCTATGACTTTATTTGTCACATTTGTAGAATCCTCAGTGCCTATTCAAGATGAGAAAGAAGAGACATTTGTTAGAGACTGGATCTTTAGAGAAGAGAAATATATGCATAATGAGAAATTATATCCCTCTCCTAATGATTACAGATGAGGGTACACTTTTGTTTGATATATGGGCCATCCCAGACATGGCCCTCTTAATCAAAGATTGGATGCTAGAGCCGAACCTCTTGATCATGGTCTTTTTGAACACAAGTCTAAGAAGCCAGTTGGCCTAGGCTTTGTGAATCACAACAAGCACACTAATCCTATCCTTGATAAGTCAGATAGTGAAGATGAACTGGAATACATACCTAGTTTGAAAAATTAGCAAGACATGTGTGAAGATTGGGTCCCTTCCACTAAACTCCTCTAGGGAGATTCAGATATTTCAGCCACTCATGCGTCGGTTACAACTTTAGAAAAAGAATCAGATGTAGAAGATCCTTTTAGAGAGCGTCAACAAAAGAATCTTGTTTGTTTAATGGAAAGAGAAGGTGCTACTCTTGATGACACTAGACCTTCCACATTAAGATGTCCCAAACCTTCATGGTGTAAAAATCCTAGTCGTAGTTCAGACACAAGTTCATATGAGTATGAATGGGACTCCTTCTCAGATCCTTCCATAGTTGACATGGATATTGATGTCATCCACACTTATATTTCTCAACCTGAGGTAGCTGATGAGTCACGTGTAGGATTAGAGGATTTGAACCCACGTGTTTCTTTAGTGGATGATTCTTCACTTGTTAGGACAAATCTTGATTTGGGTAGCTTAGAAGGATACTGGACAGAATCTGACTCTTTGGTCACCACCAATAATATCATTCACATTTATAACCTTGAGCCAATTGTTGACCTGCCTCTTGTTCACCCTAACCTCATTGATTGGTCCCAATGCTATTAAGAACCTGAACTCTTAACATTTAAAAATGATTATGAGATAGCCTATTACCTAAATGCCATTGAACCTGTAGTCTCCTCCAATAGTGAACCAACTACCAACATGATAGAGCTAGACATCAAGTACCTTAGTCACAAGATAAAAAGAAAAGAAAATCAAAAGAGTAGGAGTTCTGATGGCGAAAACCACCGTGTGGCGGTGTCAGAACCAAAAAAAGTAAAAAGAAATGTTGTATCCAAGGGTGAAAACCTCTCTAAGGTGCCTAGGGATGAGGTACTTGATCGTCTCCCTAGCTACTTTCAAGATAGATCTTCAGTGCTTATTGAACCAACACAAGCAATCAATTTGGGTACAGATGAAGCTCTGTAGATCATACACTTGGCTGAGTCTTTGTCACCACAAGAAAATGAAGCCTACACTAAGTTCTTATAGAAAAAGAAGATCGAATTTTCATGGAATTATTCAGATATGCCAGTGTTGGACATTAATATTATCATGCATCATTTGTCCATAGCTTTGGATGTTAAACCGGTTAAACAAAAATTGAGAAAGATGCATCCTCACATAGCTCTCCTAGTCAAAGCAGAATTAGAGAAACTCCTTGGTGAAGGATTCATAAGAGCTATTGCCTATGTTGAATGGATATCAAACATTGTACCAGTTTCCAAACATGACAAATCCATTCAAGTTTACACAGATTTTAGAGATGTCAATAGAGCATGCCCAAAGGATGACTTTCCACTTCCCAATATAGACATGGTAGTGGATATGACTGTGGGTTATGAGATATATTCCTTGATGGATGGTTTTTTTGGGTACAATTAGATTAAGGTAGCTACTAAAGATCAAGAAAAGACTACATTCACTTGTGCATGGGGTACCTATTGTTGGAAAATTATGCCTTTTGCATTGAAAAATGCAGGAATCACCTATCAATGAGCTATGACAACCATTTTTCATGACATGATGCATAAAAACGTGGAAGATTATATGGATGACACCTTGGCTAAGTCTAAGAAAAGGGACACACACTTAGATGATTTAAAAGTCATTCTAGATCACATGGAACAATTTCCAACTCAAGTTAAATCCTAAAAAGTGTACATTTGGAGTTACCTCAGGTAAACTGCTAGGATTCATGATTTCAGCAAGAGGAATAGAGGTAGACCTTGAAAAGGTCCAAGCGATCATAGATATGCCACCTCCTAGAAACATTAGTCAAATGAGGAGTCTTCAAGGATGTCTTCAATCCATAAGGAGATTAATTTCATAGTTGGAAGATAGAGCTCAACCCTTCAACAAAAATGTACACAAAAGAGTCAAATGTGTTTGGAATGAGGACTGTCAAAAGAGCATAGATCAAATCAAGAAATACTTGGAAAATCCTCCTATTTTAATGCTTCCTATCCTAGGGAAACCACTTATTTTATACATTTCAGTGAAAAAATCTTCCTTGGGGGCATTACTAGCTCAACTTGATGAACATGTGAAAGAAAGAGCAATATGCTACATTAGTCATACTCTTGTTTCATATGAGGTTAACTACGCCAGCATTGAGAAAGCTTGCCTTGCAGTTGTGTTTGCTTCCCAAAAGTTGTGACATTACATGTTTGCACACACTATACACCTCAGAAAAATAAGATCCAATCAAGTATTTGCTAGGTAAGGCTTCCCTCATAGGTAGAATTTCTAAATGGATGATGATCCTTTCAGAATTTGACATAGAGTACATTGAGCTTAAAGAAATCAAAGGAAAAGCCATAGCAGATCAATTGGCTGATTTCCCATTGCAAGATACTGCACCTATTCAAGTCGACTTCCCAGATGAGCACCTCATGTATATGACTAAAAGAACATGGAAGATGTTCTTTGATGGATCTTTTATGCAAAATGGTTCAGGAGCTGGCATGTTTTTTTTCTCTTCATGGGTACACAATTCTTAAGTCTTACAAGTTATTGTTCCCATGTACAAACAACATTGCTGAATATGAAGGTTTAACAAATGGAATTAAGATGGACATAGAATAGAGAATCATAGAGTTACACATCTATGGGGATTCACAGCTAATAATCAACCAAGTCAATGATGAAAATCAAACAAAAAATGAGAAAATGGTACCTTACAAGAAAATGGTTGATTCCTTGAAATGGTACTTCACATTCGTCACATTTCAGCAAATCCCTACAGTAGAAAACAAAGTAGCTGATGCTATGTCTACACATGCTTCACTCCTTTATTTTGAGCAACATGAATCCAGATTTGAATTCCTGGTGGAAGAGCTACATCACCCTATCTATGACTCCCAGGAAAGCCATGTCATTTGTACCCTTGTTGGTCGTGAGTCATCCTGTTATGGTGCCATTTACTCATACCTTTGTGATGACATTATACGTAAAACCTTTAACCAATCTGAACACAGAAACCTTACCTGAAACGCCTCTCACCATTCCCTTATCTCTGGTGATTTTTATAGGAGTCTAGATGGAACACTTCTTAGATGCTTAGAAAAGGAAGAATCTAACCAAGCGTTAATTGACATCCATGAGGGCATCTGTGGGGGACATTCCAATGGTCTTTCCATGGCCCACATGTTTCTTAGGGTGGGGTACTATTGGCCTATGATGGAAATTGACGTAGTAGATTTTGTAAAGTCATGTGAAAAGTGTCAAAAACATGGTAACTTGATACATGCTCCAGGCAGGGAGCTCATTCCTTCTATATCTCATTGGCCATTTTAGTGTTGGGCCTTTGATCTTGTTGGGCATATTCATCCTAAGTCATCAGGTGGACACAAGTTTATTATCACTGCTACTAATTACTTCACTAAATGGGTAGAAGCTGTCCCACTTTCTGTTGCCTCGGGAAAGACAGTCTCTCTATTCATTCTGAACCATATCATTTGTTGATATGGAGTGCCTTCTGAGATTATCACTGAAAATGGAGGCCAATTTAAAAATAAGGACCTTAAACAACTCTGCAATAAATTCAAGATTAAACAACATTGGTCCTCCATTTACTTCCCGCAATGAAATGGTCAAGTAGAGGCCTCAAACAAAACCAATCTTAAAATCCTACATAGAACAACTTTTAAGAATGGTAGAGATTGACACTTACAGATAAATCTAGCTTTGTGGGCCTATATAACAAGTATTCATACTCCTATTGGGGCTACTCCTTTTTCCCTTGCATATGGAGCTGAAGTAGTGTTACCTTTGGAGGTTGAGATTCCTTCACTTAGAGTTTCCCTCAAAGGTCTAGTTACAGATGAAGAATACCACGCCATGAGACTTCAAGAGTTAGAACTTCTAGATGAAAAATGTCAAGCATCATTTGACCATATGAGGGTTTATCAAAAGTGCATGTCCAAAGCCTTCAAAAAAAATGTTCACCCTAGAGAATTCCAAGTGGGAGATCTTGTCCTACATGAAAATCCTAAGAATCAACAACATAGAGATCAAAAGGGAAAATTTGAACCTAATTGGCTTGGACCTTACATCATTACAACAAATTTTGGGTCAGGTGCTTATTTAGTGTCTATAGTAGAGGGAGAGTAGAACCCTGATACTATCAATGTCTTGCACCTGAAGGAGTTCTATCCATGATGCCCATTCTGTCTGGGGGCATCCTTTGTACATAATTATTGATCTTGAAAAAATCCAAAAAAAAAAAGTGATATATTGTCAAAAAATGCTAAAAATCAGAAAATGTCTTGAAAAAATGATCATCTTAGTGAAAACCTAGCAATAGGTGCTTTGATGTATCTTCAAAAAAATTATATATTCCAAAAATACAAAAAAATAAAAAAAATTCAAAAATTCAAAAAAATTAGAAAAAATGCCTTGGTGAAAACTTGGAAACATGCACCTTGGTAGTGAAAAATTGTAATAAAATCCAAGTGGTGAAAACCTAGAAATGGGTGCTACTTGAGGCCTTTGCTCTCCTATTTCTTATTGCATGTCCTCAACACTTAGCCTTTCTCCATCATATCTTGTCCTTGTTGCCTTGGTCTAGAATTGGTCTTTGTCTTTGTCTAGGGGGCGTAACTGTGTTAGCTTTGGCCTCTTGGATGCGTTAGTCTTTAGGACGCCTCACAAACTATATTTTTTAACACCACCCCAACTATATTTTTCAATACAATCCCTGGCATTGAGTGTTTTTCAACACTTATCAGTTTGGTCTTACCCAGTTTTGTCATGTGATCTTACCTGCTCGCAAGAATTTGATCCTTATCCTTGGAACTCAGTATCAGTTAACACACTTAAACTTTTAAACACAACACTAAATGCTTGAGCTATGTCATGAACTTTTCTTTGTGTGCTAACTGTTATTGATTTTCATTGAGTGTCCTTGTCTAATAAGTCTCTCTGGGATGCATAGCTAGAGGAATTGGGGCATGAGCATGTTTTTATTTGCTTTCTTCTTGTGGGTGTGGTCTTTAGCCTCTTGAGTGTCTCTTCTTGTTCCCTTGACACATTTAGGATATTTGAGGCTTCATCCTTGACTATTTTTGCACAACCATTGTGCTGGTCATCTTGGCATCTATGCCTTGATACGAGCATGGTTTTTGTACATTAAATTGGGTAAGCTAACATTGAAGTCATCTTGACCTTTATGTCTTTTATGCTTATGTTATAATCTTTCCACATTCCAATATGATATAAATCACATTCATATCTTCATAGTTGCGCTTGTGACTAGTGATGATTGTGTGATTTTCTGATGTCTATTAATAATGGCCCAAAGATGAAAATAAGTTCCTTAACATTCTCTAAATGAATGATGAACACAAAATCCTATGTTATAGTTTCTCTATTGCAAGTACACCTTTGCATTTTCATGTATCTTGTATTGTTAGACCTCATGTTAGTTTGCATTTTAGGCTGCATTATGAGTTTGAGAGGGTTTTTCCTTCATCTTGTGTGTGGAATTTTAATCAACTGTGGTCATGTGTGATCTTCATTTCCTTATCTTCTTTCTTGATCTCAATCAAAATTTTCTATCTTAAATAGTTGATTGATTTTGGGGCATTCTCTCTTTTAAGGCAAATTCTCTTTCTTCTCTCCATTTCTTTCCACCTCTTCCAAACTTCTATCTTCCATTCACTTTCACCCCACTTCTTTTCTGTTAATTCAACCTTGGGGCATAATATTTCATGCTTGACGATCTACCTTGGTTCTGTGACCCTTATATCTTTCATCTTACATCAAGAACCTTATCTTTAGTTCGATTTGATCAAATTTATCAATTTTTTGTTTCTCCTCTATCTCATTTCGATTTCAATCACGAACATAAGGGGGCAGTACCTATCAAACTTAAATCCTTGATTCAACTTTATCAATCCTATCAATTACTCCGCTTGGGGAAACCTTGCTTTAGATTCTTATCTTGGACATATCAATTACTTATTTAGAGGGGTGTTGACCTTGTCTTTTTCAATCAACTTATCTTTGTCCTGATGTGTTCTGTCAATCACATGTCTGGGTTGTTTTGTGATCCCAAATCGATCTCACACTTCAACCACATTCTTTGACTACATGTGTTCCCATAAAGATCACACATTATTCAAAGAGGGGCAAATGTATGCACCCTAAAATGGCCGCCTAGACTATGGGCCCCCATTCTTCAATTTATCAAATTCCTGAATCAATGCCTTGCAACATTTTTTAATTCAAATCAATTTCCTTGATCAAATCATAATTAATTCAATTATTTCAATATTTCCTAAGGTTTGATCATTTCATCAATTATCTTATTTAATTAAAAGAAAACAACCCCTTTTTATTAAATAAAATAATCTTATTTAATTAAAATATCATTTAATTAAATAATCTTATCTTATTTAATTAAAATCTCTCTTAATTAAATAATCTTATCTTATTTAATTAAAATCTCCCTTTTAAATAAATAAAATAATCTTATTTTATTAAAAGAAAATCCCTTTTTTAATTAAATAAATAAAATCCCCACTTAAATCCCTCTTTGTGTTGAAAAAAGGAAATAAATTAAATAAAAATAAATAAAAACTCCTTTTTCCTCTACACTTTCCAAGTGGGTTTTTTGCCTCTTAATCATAGCCTTTGATTTTGCCTTTTGAAGATATGAGCTCATGAATCAACCAAGATTTAATCTCCACCATTGCTCATTTCTTTTTACCTCTTAATCTCTACCGTCCATTGCTCTTTAAAAGGAAACCTCTTCTTCTCATTTGGATAGACACTTGTATGCTATTGTTATGCTGTAGGTTTGGAGAGTGATTTTGGAGGAGAGTTTAAGCATTTGAGTTTGAACCATGCAACTTCTTCTTCTTGTCTTCTTCTCTCATGCATCCATGGCAATCCATTTAGAGTAGATTCATGTTAATTAATCTTGCATATTTCCTTTATAGATTAATTTGCATATTTCCTTTCATGCATTGTTATCACATAGATTAGATTCCTTCCATGCATTGTTATCATATAGAATAGCTTTCATTCTCATTTGCAATGCATATTTGGTGATCATGGAGACTAGCATTCTTTCTCTTCCTCTTTGAATCTCTTATTTCATGGTGTACTTGCATGGGCATAACTAGGTCTAAACTAAGAGCCTTCATCACAAACCCTTGCACTCCATGAATAGGGAGCTATGAGTCACCATTTGAGACCTCATTCTTGAGAAATATTGAATATAATGACTCATAGAAGTGTGTCACATTTTCAGCACACATAAGCAACCTCCTACTAAGTGCATCTGCAACCTTGTTGTTTACCCCCTTCTTGTGCTTGATTGTAAAGGTGTATGATTGCAGAAACTCCATCCACTTTATATGCCTCAAAATGAGCTTTTCTTGTGTATTTATGTAGCTTAAGGCCTGGTTGTTAGTGTATACAAAAAATTATTTTGGTAAAAAATAGTGCCTCCACTTCTTAAGAGCTTGCACCGATGCATAAATCTCTAGATCATGGGATAAGTATCTAGACTTTGCATCATTTAAATTTTCCCTAAAGAAGGCCACTGGTCTTCCTTCTTGGCTTAGTACTGCACACACTGCTATGTTTCTAGCATCACATTCCACAATGAATAACTTATCAAAACATGGCAACACCAGTATAGGTTGGGTAGCCACTTCCTTCTTCAATCTTTCAAACCCTTCATTGGCTTCCTTGGTCCATATGAACTTTGTCTTGAATCCACCCTTTATGGTATCTAGGACAGGTGCACAGATTTCACTGAATATTCTCACAAGATTCCTATAGAATTGGGCCAACCCATGGAAGCTTCTTACTTCAGTCCCTGTCTTAGGAGTAGGCCAACTCAAAATGGATTCAACTTTACTTTTATCTATCTTCAAGTCACCTTGGGATACTACAAATCCTAGATCGACTAGTTTTGGTTTCATAAACTCTCTTTTCAAGATTTATGATGAGCTTCTCTTCTTGGAGTTTCTACAACACAAGTTATAGGTGCTTCATGTGTTCTTCCTTTGTTTTTATAAAGATGAGGATATCATCTAGGCATACTACCACAAATACCCCTATGTAATCCTATAAGACTTCGTTCATGACCCCCATAAAAGTACTAGGTGAATTTGCAAGCCCAAATGGCATTACTAGCCACTCATATAATCCCTCTATGGTTTTAAAAGATGACTTCCACTCATCCCCTTCTTTCATCCTAATCTGATAATATCCACTTTTAAGATCAATATTTGGGAAGTACTTATCACCCCTTAAACAATTCATTAAGTCTTCTATTCTAGGAATAGGAAATCTATACCTTATTGTTATCCTATTTATTTCCCCAGAGTCACTACACATTCTCCACTTACCTCCCTTCTTAGGAGCCAATACCACTGGAACAACACATGGATTGATGCTCTTTCTTATAAGACCCTGGTCCAAAAGCTATTGCACTTGCTTTGCAATCTCCTTTTTCTTCTCTGGTGTCATCTTGTAGGCAACCTTGTTAGGCAATGATGCCCCTAGTACAAAGTCAATTTGACTACTGATTTCTCTTTTTGGAGGTAGTGTAGCTGGTGTACCTTTACATATGATATCTTGGAACTGATCTAACAATTGTCTGACTTCTGTAGGCATAGGTGCTTGATTGGGTGTCTCCTCCTCCTTTGGTTTCACCAAGATTGCATAACCAATTCCTTCTTCCTCCTTCATGTCTTTTAGGAATTCTTTCCCACTCATTAGAGGAGTATTGGAGTCCATCTTCTCCACTATATCTTCCTCTATCAAGGACTATATCTGATATGTTACTCTATTCTTCTTGAATGAGTGCTTATTCTCCTTGCTATGGTGGACTACCTCCCTGTCATATTTACATGGTCTTCCTAGCAACATATGGCATGCATCCATTGGTAGCACATCACAAAGCATCTTGTCTTTATACTTGCCTATGGAAATGCACCCATACTTGTTCATTTACCAATATGTTTTTCCCCTTATTCAACCAAGTTACTTTGTAAGGACAAACATGAGGTATCTTAGTCAATTTTAACTTCTACACTGCTTCCTCTGAGATCACATTATTAGTAGACCCTGAGTCTATTATGACCCTACACACCTTGCCAAGAATCTTACACTTGAACCTAAAAAGAGACCTCCTTTGTTTTTGTTCATCCCTTGAAGGTTCTTTGATCAAAATCCTCCTAAGCATAAGGCTCTCTCCCTTCTCCAAATCTAGACTTATCTCATAATGTTTGGTCATGTCTTCTTCTTGCACATATGAAAATTTATTTTTATCTTGTGAAGATGATGGCTTACCTAGACACCTATAGGTAGGGTGACCCATTTGGCCATAATTATAACACTTCATTGAAGAAAAATGTGAGCTTCTTCAAAAACCACCGGATCTACTTCTTCCACCACTATGAAAACCTCTTCCTTTGCTATATCCTCCTCTATTGTTTGAATCATGGATTTTTTCAAAAAACTTGGAGTCTCCTTGGCCTCTGATCTCATTTCTTCTACCACTAGAACCTCTTCTATGTCCTCCTCTGGAGTCTCTACCTCTTCCCCTACCCCTAGAGTTTGAATCTTATTTCTTTCTAAGTTTTTCTTCCACCTTAAGGGCCATTTGAAAACAACCATGAATAGAAGTTAAGGTAAAGAGGCTTAACTCTTCTTGAATGTTCCTTCTAAGGCCATTGAGATACCTAGCCACTTTAATGCTCTCTACCTCTTGCACTCTGGACCTAAGTCATAGCTTTTAGAATTCTTCAGTGTAGGACGCAACATCTAAATCTTTGTGTCTAAGAATCTATCTCCTTTTGCATAGTTGGATGTCATAATCCTTTGTAGGTAGCTTTACTTCACCTTAGCCACCATAGATTTCCAATTGGCTATTATCTTCTTCCCTTCTCTTTCTCTTTCCTCCTGCAAGAACTTCCACCAAGTTAATACTTGTCCTCTCAATCTTGATTTGGCTATCTTTACTTTCTGTGCCTCTATGATTCCATCACACTCAAAGTGATTTTCCATACCCTCAATCCATTCCATCACCAATTCTACATCCATTTGGATAGAGAATAAATGGATTCCTTCCAATGCTTTTCCACTTAGTGCCTTGAGGTCTTTGAGGAAAGGTTCCTCAGGTAATGGAGGGTTTGGTTCTTGTTCTGCCTCTTCTTCAACTTGACTCTTTCCTTTGTCTTTATCCTCTCCTATCTATTCTTTATTCTTGCTTGTAGTCTCTACAACTTCTGCTAGCTTATGCTTCATCTCCTCCATAGATTCTTCTAGAAGTCTATTATTGACTTGTTGCTCTGAAAATTCTCTTTCCAACTCTACATTGGTCACCATGGTACTTTCTCCAATTGACTCACTTCCCTCTATCATACATAATTTATTTCCCAAGCCTTTCAATGGCTCTGATACCACTTTGATGAGGAGCCCTAACTCCTAAGATATTTATTTCTCTTTTCAAGACCTTCTCTTTGGTCTTCCTAGGGTACCTATCTATACCCTAACCAGAGGACACTCCTATGGTCCCCTACTCCTTTTAAAGCTCTCCACCAACTTCAAACTCCCTTCATATCCTTATCAATCCAACTATGAACCCATAGGCTCAATCAAGCCAATTTTCTCCCAATTTGTTCTTGGAAATAGGAATAGGAATCCTTACTATTCCTTTTTCACTTTCAACCAATTTTGATCCACTTTCATGGACTCTTCCAAAGGTTTTCCATCAAGTTCTTGCTTTTCTTTTTTTTAGGCCTTGTAGCCTTTTTAGCTCAATTAGGCCTCCTAGAAACTGAAATATTTGATTTCCTCCCAATTATCCTTAGTAACCCACTAAAATGATTGTGGATTATTTATGAGTTCAACCTAGGCTCTAGGATTTTATAGGTTTTAAGTCCTCAAGTTGTTCGTACATAGGACTTCCAGCAAACCCCTATTTTTAAGGGTTTCTAGGGCATACAATCTAGTATAGTTTGTTTTCTCTCAACAGATGCTATAATGGCCTCCTTTGATCTTCTCCTTGCATACACATATCAAGGACACATGCCCCTACACTCTTGCACCATTGATTGGCTCAAACCAATCCATCTAGAAAGCTCTCTTACCTCTGTACTGAACAAGATTCTAACCTGAGTACCACTGTACTTGCCTAGGGCTTGATGGAAAAATTATCTCGCCTACACACACACAATCTAAAATACATATTTACACTACTTACACAGTCCCCTACTTGATTCCAAGTAGCCACTGAAGTTCAACCATGGGAACTCAAGTGGAACTCATTTTTACCTGACTGGCTCTGAACCAGGCAACGAACCAGTGAAACTTAAAGAATTTACAAAATGATTAAAAAAAGTACCAAACTACCAAAATAACTCCACACTCAGTAATTACATAAAAATTATTCAAATATCAATGAATTAGATCAATCCAATCAATCCATTAAAGGTTTGGATGAAGGCTCTGTTACAAAAACACAGTCCAAATCTCTCCTTTCCAAAACATAGTCCGTACAATAACACCTCCAACCATTAGATTAGGGTTTTTCTAGGATTAAATAGTCTATCCCCACATGTTTGGACCCCTAGGTTGGGTTTAGAACATCATTAAAGCCATTTCCTAGGTTTTAGGAAATGTTGACATGACAACTTTGCAAAATTCCAAAGTTGTCATGAGCAACTTTTACAACTTTTTCTCATTTGATGTTCCACTAACCTAGCTTGCTCAATTAGAATCTAAATAATTCCATTAGACCTTAAAACACTTAAAAAAATCAAAATAACAATTTCCTTTCCAATTTGGGGTCTTCGCCAATGTTTGACCAATGTTGACTTTTCTTAGCACTATAAGCATTAGACCCTATTGGACTACACCAAAACATGACTCTTAAGACTCCTACCTATAACACATCCTTCTAGGAAAACTTGGGACTTTAAAACCAGTCCTTATTACCTTGGTGGTTGGCTAAAATCACCTACAAGACAAAAATTGTCAATATCTTCATTAAAACCTTAAGGTTCTTCTGCACCATTAACACTTGGGACCTGTTTACCAGATTTGCACCAAGGTACCTCCCCAATAGTTCCTATTTTCCAAGTTCTAACTGAGAGAGTTATTTTGTTTCTCTTTAATTTTTTTTTTAATTTTTAAATTTTTTTTGTTGTCACCAAGGCGCCTATTTGCCAAGTTTTCACCAAGGTAACCTTTTATATTTTTTGTATTTTCTGGACTTTAGATATGTTCCCTTGACCTTGAGACCTCATGCATAGAACCTTTTGAGGTGCATGTTGTTGATATGACTAGGGAGCTTATCTCCTTCTTGAGTTTCTAGTTGATATGCCCCACTGTTGCATGATGTTATGATGACAGAGGGTCGTAGCCAATTAGGCTCAAACTTTCCTGGTTTAACTCTTTCTGCTTGATTCTTTTGATTTTCCATGAGGTCGAGATCTCCTACGTCAAAGGTTCATGGCCTAACTCTCTTGTGAAAGTTTATTCTAAGGCCATTCTAATAGTCTTGTAAGTGATTCAGTGTATTTTGGGACCTCTCATCTAATAGTTCTAGTTCATTGAGTCTAGCAACTTTGTAGTCTTCATCTGATATGATATTCGTCAGTGAGATTCTAAGGGATGATATTTCAACTTCAAGGGGTAGGACCACCTCTGATCCATATACCAAGGAGAATGGAGTTTCTCCGGTAGGTGTTCTCACACTTGTTCTATATGCCCATAATGTGAGACTCAGCTGCAAATGCATGTCTTGACCAGATTCGTTGACTGTTTTCTTCAAGATCTTTAAGACGGTTTTGTTAGTGGCTTCAACTTGACCATTCCCTAGGGGATAGTAGAATGAAGAGAAACCTTGCTTTATTTGGAATGTCTCATAGATATTATCGACATCCTAGTTTTGAAGAGGTGTACCATGATTAGTGAGTATTGTTTGAGGGATCCCATATCGACAAATGATGTGATTAAGTATAAACATGGATATCTATTTACCTGTGATGTATGTGAGAGGAATTACTTCCACCCATTTGGTATAGTACTCTGTCACTGTAATTATGTACTTGTGACCATTAGAGGATGTTTGTGTAATATTTCCCACTAATTCAAATCCCCATTTTGGAAAAGGTCATGGTGAAGTAATGGGGTGGAGGTCTTGAGCTGGTGCGTGAATAAGATCTCCATGTATCTAACTTTATCGACACCTTTGCACATATTTATTAGCATATGTGTCTATAGTTGGTCAATAGTATCCCATCTTGATGATCTTCTTTGCTAAACTATTTCCCCCTATGTGGTCCCCACAAATTCCCTCATGTACCTTGTATAAGGCTCTTTGGGATTCTGTGGAAGTGAGACATCATAAAAGTGTTCCATCTAGACTTATTTTATACAAAGTATTAGCGAGAAGGGTGTACCTAGAGGCTTGTCAGATAATGTACTTTTTTTGGTTTCTAGATAGGTTGGGTGGTAGGGTATTGTTTCATAGGTAATTATATACATCATGGTACCAAGGGAAATTAGGATTAACAAGGACACACACTGACTTTGTTATTGGAGCCTTATATGCTGGTATCATCAATTGTTCTACTAGAAATTAGAATTTAGTTTCGTTACCTAACATGTCGATCAAGAATGTTATAGTAGCCATTGCACCTGTTGCCTTGTTTTGAACTCTCAAAACCTACTCAAATACAATGTAATGAAAATAAATTTGTAGTTTGTCCATCAGCTCTCTATATGGGATCAATTTTTCATCTTTGGTCATGTAATCATTGTTGACTTGACTGATAACCAACTATGAATCACCATATACTCTTAGGTTCTTTATCCTCCATTGTATAGTTGTTTTCAATCTGATGACCAAAGCTTCATACTCAGGTATGTTGTTTTTACATGGAAATTTGAGTAAAAAAGACTTAGGGATTTCATCATTATGTGGAGTAATGAGTACTATTCATGGTCCTGCACCATGGTTCATATATGACCCATCAAAGAATAACTGCTAGACTTCTATTTTCAGTTGTAATGTAAGGATCGATTAATCTAGAAAGTTGGACACTATAGGTTGATGATCTTGTATTAGTGCATCTACTAGTTGATCTGCAGTTACTTTCCCTTTGAAATCCTTTTGATCCATGTATTCTATGTCAAACTCACTTAAGATCATAACCCATTTGGTGAGTTATCCTGTTAGTGCTGCTTTAATCAACAAGTATTTCAATGGATCTATGTGTGCTATGAGCTTTGTTTGATGAATCAACATATAATGTCTTAACTTTTGAGAATCAAAGACATGCAAACCACCTCTCAAGAAGAGTGGAGATCAGACCCCTATTGATCATGACGTCAAGCATGTAAGTGATCTAGTATAATCCTAAATGCCTAAGGACATCCCTCTCATCCTCAAAGATCTGAAAGCGATATACCAAACTTGGTGGTCTTGACTCTCGACATCGTAGAACATGGCCAGTTATCTGCAACAAAAAAGTGAAAATAGCTATCAGTGTCAGGATCAAAAAACAATTAGACATGTGCAAAAACACTAAGCATAATGTACAGTAAAGCAATTACAAAACACAAACAACAATTGCGACACATTTAAAATGATTGCAGAAGTAAAACAACAATTGTGAAACACAAGTCACAATTGTGGTAATAAAATATTTGAATGAAACACACTTATTAATTGTGAAAAGGAATCAACAATTGTGACACGCGCTCAACAATTACAAAAATATCACCGATGATTGCGGCACATATACAAAACATTCAACAAACCAAATGACTTTAAAGCATTAATGACAAGAAATAAATGCACACGGGATAAGAAACTCACCGCACCACTTGTGCCCTCTAGATGACAAAAGATATGGACTCGATCAGACATGTACATGACTCCCGGAAGGCTCGCCATCACCTAAAAAAAAAAAGAAAAGAAAATAAACTTAAAGGCGAATCTCACTAGAGAATCAAGATCTCCAAAGTGAAAAGTGGAAAATGAAAGGGCCCACAAGCTATATATAAATGATCAACATAAATCCTAACTCCTCGAGGAGACCTATTTTATCATCTCAAGCCCCAGAATCTTTCACAGCTAATATCTGGAGAAATTTAACTATTTTCATGAACTATTGGATGCCATGACAATTATTTGGCAGTTTCAACAAATTGATGCTCCTGTCTTGACTTTTCACTCAAATTTGTTGAAGGGGCATAAATTCACCTGCTATCGTCGGGGCAAGCTAGGGTAGGATCAAAATAGAAGATTGTTTGACATAATGTGACAAGCCACAATGTATCAAAGAGGGGCAAATGTAGACACCCCAAAATGGACAAACTTGCGATCTTACATTAAAACACTAATTTTCATCTATTAATTAATGGTTTTTCAATCATTAAGATACTGAAGAGAAACTGATGAAGGATAAACTTCATGCAGTCCTGATCAATCAAGTTAAGGGAGAGCTAAAGAAATCTGTAGACACCGACAAACAGAAAAGCATAGCATGACAGAGCAGAAAGAGTTAAGTATAAAGGAATTGAATTGATACATTGATCAGAAAGATATTGTAAGTAAATAGATCTAAAAATCTGCAATTTAGTTGCTTTAGAAATAGGTCATTTTGTTTCATTTTAACCATTGAAGCATTAAGTCTCTTAATAGAGCAGGACTTAACAGTATTTTTTAATTGAGGTATATCCTAACAGATTACTAGAAGGTTGACTCATGATAGTAGCACCGGTCTTACCTAAAGCCTATTGATAGTCTAAGAAGGAGGCTGATTCAAGGATGGTAGTAAGATTTGCATAAAGCCTATTGATAGTCATGAGACTGACTCAAGGATGGTAGTGTAGATGCCAGATACTAAGTGACAACCTATGTATAAAATCCTCTAACAAGGTCACACTTAACCGTGTGTTTGTAACCTTTAATAGGGTTGGATCCTAACAGGGCTCACTTTAGAAGAGTGAAAATTTAGGGTACCGGTCGCAGTGGTTTTTCCCTTAACAAGTTTTCCACGTTAAAATCCTTGTGTTATATGTGTATGGTTCATTACTTTATTGTTTTACATTCTACATATGCATTTATGGATTGACTGGTATACTCTACATATTTACTAAGTATCGGTAATACAGTTTACTGCTTATCAATTATCAAGGAGAATAAGGACAGAGAAGGTAAACCAAAAGAAAATTATTTGTTTCAAGTATTTCAAGGCATGCATCTTGTAGGGACTTAATAATTGGAGAAGTATTGATTGGTGGATTAAATTGGATAAATTTTTGAGGCCACTGATTCACCCCCCCCTCTTAGTTATTACTAACAATTGGTATCAAAGCTTGTGTGCTTAAAAGGAAGGTTTCAAGACCTAAGTAAAAGATCACAAGATGAACAGATGAGATGTGCCCAAGTTGAACAAAGACAACTTTGCCTCATGGCAAAGCAGGATAAAGCTTCACTTATCAGGTATTGGAATTGATATTACTCAATACTTAGATACTGAATATGTGTTGCCTACAGGACCATTAACATTAGATCAATTGAGAGTAAAGCATGAACATAACTGCATGGTTATAGAGCTTTCAGCCTCACTCTCTAATGCTAAATTTGAGAATGTCAAAGATTGCAAAAATGCAAAGACAATGTGGGACAAGTTGAAACATGTACATGGAGGTGATGTAAATGTTCTGAGAGCTAAGGTAGAAAGCTTTAGAGGAAAGTTTGATGATCTCAGAATGAAAGAAGGTGAAAACATCACATAGTACAACACAAGAATAAAAGAAGTAGTCAATGCTATACTAGGTGTTGGAGGTACACTTGAAGAGGAGACAGTGGTAAGTAAAATCTTAAGAACCCTATTGACTATATATGCTATTAGAGTCTCTGCTATTCAAGAAATGAGAGTAGTAGCAAATAATAAAATCACTCTTAATAGCCTGATTGGTAGACTGATTTCATTTGAGATGAATAACTTTGATAATAGTGTCTTACCGAGCTTAGAGTCTGCATTCAAGTCTTCTATGAGAATAAGCCAATCTAGTCAGAGACACTCATCTAGAAGAGATAGTGAAAGAAAAAGTGAAGAAGAAGATCTAGATGAAATTGAAGCACTCATGGCAAGAAGAATGCTAAGAGGCAAAGGTAAATACAAAGGTAAGTTACCACTTGTATGTTTTAATTGTAAAGAGATTGAACACTTTGCTGCAAGATGTCCTAAAATAAAAGATTCCAGAAGTGATAACAAATCTTTTGAGAATAAATCTGACAGAGGTGATAACAAAGATTATAGAGGTTACCGACGATCAGAAAGAAGTGATACCTGAGATTACAAGGACAAAGGAAAGAAGGCTAGCTATCAAGCTACTTGTAAAGATGAAGATACTGACACTGAACCAGATGATGATGTTGAGATAGTATTTGTAGCTGTGAAGGATGATTCAGATGAAGATGAAAGGTATGAAGAAATTGCACTCATATCTAAGATTAGTAAAAATTATATCTGGATTATAGATAGTGGCTGCACTCACCATATGACCGGTGACAAAGAAAAGTTTAATACTTTTGAATACTATAAAGGTGGTACAGTAAGAATG
>MU226169.1:7312262-7341235 GCA_018584345.1 Thuja plicata
AGCTTTATAAACACTCAAGAGAAGCTCAGCTTAAGACACATTAAGTGGATGGAATTCCTACAGTCTTATACATTCACCATTAAGCATAAGAAAGGTCAGGTGAATAAGGTTGCAGATGCTTTGAGCAAAAGACTGCTGACAATACATGAAATACAGCTGAGAAGCATTGGAGTAGAAGGATTCAAGGATTTGTATGCAGGGGATGAAGATTTTGCAGAAGCATACAAGGTATGCTCTGATTTTGAAAATCATTTTCACAGTGAATTTGCTAACTACACGCTAAAGAATGGTTTGTTGTTTAGGGACAATCAATTATGTGTTCCAAGGGGTTCCATGAGAGAGAACCTGATATAAGAAAAACACAATGGATGTTTGAGTGGGCATTTTGGATTGAACAAGACTCTGGAATTAGTAAGTAGATACTATTACTGGCCAAAGATGCAAAAAGATGTAAGAAGATATGTAGAGCAATGCACAGTTTGTCAGAAGGCAAAAGGGACCTCTACAAATGCTGGTTTGTATCAACCACTACCCATACCAGATAGGCCTTGGGAATTTTTGAGTATGGATTTTATTGTGGGGTTACCTAGGACAAAGACTGTTTATGATAGTATTTTTTTTGTAGTAGATAGGTTCAGCAAAATGAGTCATTTTATACCTTGTAAGACCACTAATGATGCCAGTCATATTGCTCACTTATTTTTCAAGGAAATAGTTAGAATTCATGGTTTGCCAGTAAGTATAGTGTCTGATAGAGATGTCAAATTCATGGGTCATTTTTGGAAGACCTTATGGAGAAGATTGGGAATGTCTATGTGCTGGACGCTTAATTCGGTCTTGCAGTAGACACACACAGATGGAACGTTGGTGTAGCAGTAGTGTAAGGTTTCTGATTAATCCAGGTGGAGACGGTTGAGTGAAGACTTGGAAAATTCAATAAGTTTCTTGATGAAATCTAGGAGAGAGTGGGAAGTTAGATATACTATCTAAGCAGTTCTTTCCTCTTTTCTAGATCGATTCCATTTCCTGCTTTCCAACTTTTCTTTTTTTTAGTTGTTTGTAATAAAAGCTCCACCTTTTCTTAGGGCGTGTTGAGTTTAGCAGTTAGATTTTTTTCCTTTAAATAAATCCTTGCTCCTATGTGAGAAGGAGGGCATTATTGTTATGATAGTTGTAATATAGTTCAATTCTTTCATTTTTACTATTTATGAGAATCTCAGTACTCTGTTATTCATTTTAATGAGCAAATGAAGTGTTGAGATTAATTCTATGTAATTGAGTGTTTTGGGTACTCACCCAAGGGAGCCCACTTGGTGAGGAATCCATAGTTAGATTTATTTTAGTTTAGTTCACTTTCCTGCATAGCCATCATTTCAATTCCTATGCTAAATAGCTCCTGCAGCCAAAGCCACAAAACAACTACCGCTTCCTGCGGCCGAGCAACAGAGTAACTAAGGCATTATAGTTAGTTTGTGCACTCTTCCATTCTACTAGCAGCATTCACTTCCATCATTTAATTTCAAGTATTTAATTTCACAGCATTAGTTTAGCTTTCCTTCAAGTATTCATTTCATGCAGCAATAGTATAGTTTCCCTTCAAAAGCATTTACTTCCTGCAACCATAGAATAGTTTCCTTCCAACATTTGTTTCCTGTAGCGATTATATAATGATTGGTTGAGAAAGTGTTTGGTGCATATATTTTTCTGGCCTGTTTCAAGTAACACATCCCTAGGTTTGACATATTAAATGAGTTTCTTATAAAGATGATGAAGTGCTTAGTTGGATGTCCAATCCCTGAGTTAAAGGATTATGCCTAGTTTCTGAGCCTTTATAATGAGCGATCAAAGAGTAACAGTGATTTTTTTTTGAATACTGTCTGGATCTATTGAATCACCTATTAGGATCTTCATCAATTTTTTATGCTTCTTCCAATGCACAAATATTAAATACCAATTATTGGTATTAAGGAACACTAAGGGGGGGATGCGAATCAGTGTTATGAAATTTATATCTTTACTTAGGTGATTCTTCAACCATAAACCAAATTCAATGATAAGGAAATAACTAAAACATAAAGAAGGCATCCACAACATCATAACACCATGATTTTTTTGTGGAAACCCTGTTAGTGGAAAAACCACAGTGAGAATGAAACCCCCAAAGATATATTCTAATGAAATATATCACCCTATTAAAGGTTTACAAAAGGAATGGACATGCAGTTAGGCACACTACTCAAATACAAAAGGGAAGGCTTACTGCCTTACAAAAGTATGGACAATAATAAAAAATGATGAACTGGATCGCAACATATGAATATGCCAAAGAAATTCCATTTAAGTACAATAAACTAAATCAATACACTTCATTTGCTAAATTTAACCTCTGATCACATACCATTCACATTCATAGAAATCACATTATTAATCAAAGCAACACAGTAACTCGAACTTATATCTCCATAAACAAAATAATTCAATACTGGTTCAACCTCAAGAACATTTAAAAAAATATTGTAACATGTATATAGTTTGTTGAATCCATATGAAAAATGAATGTGGAACTTTAAAAAACACACATAATAAATCTCCCATGTTATCTCATCAACCTCAAACTCAAAAACATATCAACAAATCGATCTGATAGGAGCACATAACAATTTGTTGACTTTTGTCTCCGTTCTTTACTATTTATCATAAAACTGATAATCATATTCTTAAATTGATCCTATCAACTTATCAAGTGACTCACACCTATAATAAGGTAGATTGGACCTTCATTAAGCATCACCTAAGTTTTATTCTCAAAATCTAAAACTGTGTATGCACACCAGACCTTTTACTGAACACAGTCAAATGCACTGTTTCTTCCATACTTAGCCAATTTTACGTTCAATCGATCGGTATGAACAAAATAAGTATAGTGAACATGTGGAACACATATGGTTTCCATAAATAAAAACATATAAATCCTCAAGAGAAGTTTCCCTTGATTAAAAATATGTACTTTACCTCCATCAAATTCTTCATATTAAAAAAAACAATCTTTATTATAGGTCACATGAAAGGATGCACCCAATTCAATTAACCATGCATCATCACATGCATGAGTAGTCAAAGATGCAATAAATGGATCACCATATTCCTTCTCAAACTCATAATTAGAATCAAATTTCTTTGATTCTTCTATGCAATATTTATGGATATGTCTAGGCTTATCATAATTCCAACAAATAACTTTGCAATTTCCAAGATAGTTGGATCTCTCACTGGATTTAAATTTATTACAATCATCATTATTCTTTCCTTTTTCTTTAGGTTTTCCACAAAAAACTAGCACTTCCTTGGCACTAATTCATAGTCTCATGAACTCTCTGTACAACCATCCATATTGAGTTCAACACTAAACATCTTACCTGTCTTCAAAATTAAAACTTCATAATATATTTACATTCTTCTTATATTTAGCACCAACAATAAAATATAAAGGAAAACAAGAAAATAATAACAAAACAAACTTCTTATGAAAAACACCATCTCAAACTAAGAAGCTATCTTGAGATCATGGAATTCATCTATCTTGTAGTACCACTAACATAAAAAATAACATAACTAAGCATCCAAGTCATAACTCACCAAGACAAATAACATTACACTAGCTATACCTAAGTTAATGTAATATTTAATTTGTCACAAATAGGAGAGTTTCATCATGCCTCACCACCTCAACAATCTCACTAATATTCTTTGGTGTCACATCCCCATAATAGTTTTGGGTAAAAGCACAATAATCTGTCACCCTTTTATAAAGGAAAAGGCTAACAAAATCAAGGTTGTTCAACTTCAATAGTATAAAAGTGATATTTACGTTTGGAATTTGAAGATGATGTAAACTAATAAAAGGTTTTAAAATGGATGAAGTTTATGAATAATATTTTTAATATTTTTTTTGAATGAGTTTTGATATGTTTTTAAAATTTTTAAAGATGATTTTTCAGTTGCAGAAACATACTGAAAATTAGGGGTCTAGTTCCCGCCAAAAAATTATATGTAAATAAACATTTTTTCCCGTAATTTCAAAATATGTTATATATGACATATATAGCTAGTGCATGAAGAAACAAAAATTGGTTTGTGACCTACATTTTCTCTTTTATAACAATTCAAATTCCAACTCACCTAAAATCGACAATTTTCATCTCCCGCCATATTTTTCATAACAAATATATCCCAATCAAAAAAAAAAAAAAAATTCTTAAAGAGGACTCTGTCTTCTAGTGCACCATATGTTTTTCAAATTTATTTAATAGGTTTTACTATTTTTTTCTTTCTCCAAATCAACATCTCCTTGACTGTTAAAATACCTACTTGCAATATTTTTTAATTATAATAGACTATGTCTAATTAAAATACTATAAAATCTATTAGAGATATTCTTGACTCTGATCTCTACAAAAGGGTATTTTTGTATTTTTTTTAAAATATCATTCAAAAGAATTAGAGTTATTGCAACATCACTTTTCTGAAATAATTTTAATTCTACGGTAATTGGACTCAAAGTGGTGTAAAACATGCATTTAATATACATTTCCAATTGGAGATGTTAAAGCACTTATCTAACTTAACTATAATGAATCTAGCTAGACCATATGTTTGACCAAAATTAATTTTTAGTTAGAAATACTAAAATTCAGTTGTGCTGATAAGTTAGCCTAAAAGGTGACATATTATTTTTCTTTTACCCTTTTATGAAAAACCTTTCGATTCCTTTATGTAGTTAATCATGTGACCATCCACAAAACATCCTATACACTACATCTTGCATGCTAAAAATATCCTATCTTTTGTTAGTTGATTTCACTTTACACCAAGGTTCTTAGAAACTTCTAACTCACTATCACACAATCCCAAAGTCCTATAATGATTATTACCATATACTAAATGATGATATTTACAAACTTTTTCTCAATTAAATATTGAATAAAATGTGGCAACTTCATAAACATTGAGAAAATGTCTCAACCTTGATTTTATTGAAATTCTATTTAATTATTATTAGAAATTTGTAATTATATTTTAGTTGTCTTGAAATTTTCTAAAATCAATTATGGTAACTGCAGAGACAAACTGTGGTTCCCATATTACGAATAATTCATAAGATTTAGTAGCCAATTCAGCCTACTCCTAATGTACATCTGATGTTGTAGAATGATTAAAGGTATAGTGGTTGTCTTCTCAAGGGATAAAGATAGCAAGACAAGTGGGGATGAATGCAGCTAGAACATATGTAAATAAACCTACAACAAATCAAAATAAACTGGTGACAAGATCTACACACACAAAAACTCTGAAACATAAATGTGAGACCAATTACTGTACTCATAATTAAATCTGAAGTACATTAGTATCAGTTATAATTATGTATAATTATATAAATTTCAATATATAAACCAATATAAACAATGCTAAGTGTGTAATCAATTAAAATCATAACACACAGTAAATAAACACATATCTAGACTAAAGGAAATCACTGGACATCCCAAGAAGTGGATCATGCCTCCTCAATACATCTAGTGAGGGAGAAAAAACACCTTTCTACACTGCTTCAATCAGAATAACATTATTCTATTCATCCATAAATATTACAAAGTCTTTTCACTATTCTCCTTCAAAAATCTGCATACAAAAAAGTTTGCGTTCACTACTATATCTCTTGATCTGATATTGCATAACATATATATAGATCAAATCTATAACAATAGTATGAAACATAATGTCTTTATTTATCTTACAAAAACCAAAATATTGATGAATGAGAAACCTTAGTCATGGGCCACACGTTAGAAACCGCTTTGTTTTTTATTAAGGAAAACAAGTTTTGATGGGTTCCTAAAACCCTACAGAAGATAGAAAAGATAACTAAAGAATATAAGCGTTACGTAACAACCAACAAATAATAGGCAGACCTAACAAAATAGTCCCAAACAACAGAAAGCCTCCCCTCATGCAATCTAGCCATAGGTTTTTTTTTTACACGTGGACACTTGAGAATAACTCTCATGCAACCTTAACTGTTAGGCAAAAAATGAAGACCAGTTCTATTATGGAGGAAAATAAAAATAGGAAAATTATAGATTTCAATTTCCTCCGAATTTGTGAGAAAGTACACATTCACCACAAACCATTTTCCTAAATTTGATCTTTGTTCAAGAAACATGTGGGAAATTACATGAAGAAAGAACCAAAGGAATGTCGCCATTGGATAAAATAATGTACAATCAACACTGAACATGTAATCGATGCCACCACATAGCTTAATGTCAACCACAAACTATCTGTAATAGGAAGTTCCTTCATAAAATGTGATAGGAAGACTATAACTGTAAGTTACTATTTCTATGTCTTAGGATAACAATACGTATTAGCCAAAAAAATCAATAATTAATTCCATATTTTATCTCAAAACTAAGTTAAATATTACTTATTAATATTTAATCATATGCAACATAAAATAGTAAAATAGAATAGAAATGCGATGGGAAATGGGTACAAAGTCATATTAAATCAGCTAAATTATGGTATAAAATAGGATATAGTTGGCTCTCATCAATATCTTGTAAGATTTTTTTTAGTTGTGAAAATAGAAATAACAAAGAAAAAGGGGAAGTAAAATGAAAGCTTGGAGGAGATAAAGAATATCTATCAAAAGGTGGATAAGATCACAAGTTGAAAGAGGAAGGTTTCTATTATCTGCAATTTATGTCTAAATGGTTTTGGAAACCATTTTTTATTTTTTGTTTTATCTCTTGCCTATATATTTAGTGCTTAATTCGAAGCATATGCAATTCATAAATTGTCAAAGTAGTGAAGTGTTAGACTAATTCAGAGAGATGTATAGATGTAACTCATTTGGAGGCACAATTTCTCCACGCAATTTCTAGAATTATTATTTTCACCTATTTTCTTATCCTTTTCCATCTGTAATTTTTTATTATCTATTTATTTAATTGTAATAATTTTATCTGTAATAATTATTAACATATTTTTCATTGTATGTTTTATCCTGATTTTCAACAATAAACATAAATTGGAGTCATTTTAAAGATCTTAACTATCTTCTTATCTTAATTCAAATCTAACATTTTTATTAATTAAAACATTTATTTTGCCTATAACTATTCTAGTGGTAAAAGTTCTCATATAGTAAAAACCACACTTCCTTCCTTAAGATAACAATTTTATCACTTTGTGTATGCTTTCATTAAACTTCTTACCATGATTCATCCCATTAATCTTGCATGGAAAAGATGAAGAATCCTTAAAAAATTTTATGCCTTCATTACACGTACTCTATAAGGACCCACTATGTAGATTCCAATGCTTACTTTAAGAAAACTTAAAATGCATTCTTGAATACATCCAAGATTGTTAGCAAATGACAAATAAATTTTTAGCCTTTGATAGATTAGCAAAGATTTTTTTAAGGTCATACAAGTGGGTTGGGACGAAACCACCTGATATCCTTGAGAAGAGGCAAATAAATAAAGTTGATAGATACATGGATAACAATAGACAAATATAACAATAAAAAAACACAATCTTTCTCATGTCATTTACTTTGCAAGGTAAACTCAAAGCTATTTCTATCACTTGAAGCAAATGAGAAATATACACCTACATAATTAAACACTTTATTAACATCTACACCTAAGGAAAAATGAAATTAGAACAAATTTATTAACATCTACATCATGGGCACCATTATCCACCCATGATTTCTTTCTATTTCATTTACCTCATGATATCAGATACTTCAATGCAACATATCGTGCAGACACAAATATAAAGTGAAGCTTTGATACCACAAAAAAATGTAGAAAAATAAACTAGTAAGAGTCACCAAGGAGAGACTAACTCTAGTAAGGAAAATTTGATATAGGAAGATTTTTATGGGGAGTATGTAAACTAGGATATAGATAATCTTATTATAGATAAAGATAAGAACACCTTTAAGAAGGATCACAGAGGAGAATAGTACATGAAGGACTACTACTTAGAGAAAGAAGCACAAATACTTAAGGACAAAAAATTATCCTTAGAAAAAAGAACATGTATTATAAATATTAATGTAGTTTTTCAAGTATTAAAATAAACATTTAAAAGACACCAGGAGTAAGGAGGAAAATAAAATTCCTAAAGAAAAAAAGAAATGACCTATTTTGAGAATAAAAGATGAAAAAGGTACTAATAGACTTTGTAAAAATATTGACATTTTGCCTAAAATAATATTTTTAAAGATCTTAGGAAATAAATTTTTTATGATACACCCTATTATATAGTACTAATTGATAGAAAATCTAGAAGTTCCATTAGCACATGATAGATTGTGAAGTTCAACCTCCCAGGTACAAAATTAAATTAGGTTCCAAGTGATAGAAATTAATGGATCTAAGGATAGAATCAATATTTTTCTCAATTTGAAATGGTTTCTGGATTGGGATATATAATTTAACTAATGAAAAGAAAAAATCAAATTCAATGAGAAAAACCATTTTGTACATATGCAATTGAATGTGAGAATGAAAGAAGAATATATGGAGAAAATGGAATAGGAATCTATATTTATGAGGAGGAATATAAAGGATTATAGTTAACCTAGACCACGCAAAGGTTGAAATAGATAAAGGGATAGATTAAAAATTGATAAAACAGTAGTTGGAAAGGGTGAAACAAACATATATAATAAGTAACATGGAGTAACCTTGAACAAAAAATAGAGACCTATACCAAATTGTAATCTAAATTTGTGGTAGATTTGTAGGGTACAAAACACCCAGGCCATTTTGTTCCTAGGAATAGAACACAAATCCTGTTGTGTACCTGGCAGTTTTGACTGAAAATTTCACAGTTGCTCCGATGGATCCCAATATTTTTGGATTAGTTTCAACTGTTGTGCTACCTATTCCCGCACACCAAAAAATCATGAAAAGGTTGTGGAAATGGCTCTTCCTTGGTCAAACCTCTATTTATAAATCAACCTTAGAAATAAAATTAAATTTCACAAAGGAAAGTAATTGTAAAGGTAAATATTAGATCTACCTTGTATATACCTTCATGAACATATATTGAGAGCACACATATACATGAAGATGCTTGTATGTTTCTTGAATTGTAGAAAGGATTCAAGGATGCCTTCACAAATGTATGGATCTATGAATGCCACTCCTAGATCTTCAATGTTGTTATTCTTGATTGAACACTTGCTATTGAGGAGGAATGCATGGAGATAGAAAAAGGATCTTCTTGCTTGATTGAGAACTCCTCTACTTGGAAATCATGAGAGAGAAGCTCACTAGAATGGAGAAGATTGAATTCAAAAAGTCTTGGATGCTTGAGGAAATGATAGATCTTGGATGCTTCCCTTCAAATCTTGAATCCACTTGATTGCTTAAATGCTTGATAATAAATTGATATCTTGATTTCTTGAATGCATGATACTTGATGTCCAAATGAGGAGAAGTAGGGTTTTTATATACCTCTCACATATTTAGAGATTCAAAATTAATCCAGGCTGACCAAAAGACCTAATTTCCCACCAAAACACTACATCGGGGCTACAGACCAAATTTGGGCCCAAACATAGGGGAACACAATGACTAGGTCGATGTGTACCTAGGAAAAGTACCCAAATTGAAATGTGGAGTCAAGAAGATAGAGGATATCCTGAAATAAGTAGAGATACATAGTTGAATCAAGGACAATGGGTATGAAATGAGCATCCAACCATGGGTGCTAAGGTTTTAGTATGATACACCTTTGTAACCAAATAATCTCCTTACTAGCCTAAGTAGAAATACCACACTCTGCTTCTATGGTGGATAAGTCAACAACCTTTTGCAACTGTGAAATCCAACTAATTATTGTTCAACCTATATTAAACACATACCTTTTTGTGCTCCTAGTGTTATCAATATATCTTGCTAGATATGAATCAACATATCCATAGAGAGTATACTTAGAATATCCAAAACATTATGACTATATAATTGAGTACCTCTCAAATACTTGAGAATCCACTTTATTTCATTCTAATACTCTTTTCTAGGATTTTTCCTATACTTTCTCAAAACTCCTACTACATGTGAAATATCTAGCCTTATACACACCATGACATACATAAAACTACCAAGTGGTGAAGACTACAAAACCTTGAACATGTATTCCTATAGAAAATAAAAATGGTTTAATGTATGAGATGAGTGTTCACTAGGAAGATCAAACAAGATAGGAAACATCATGTCCCAAATTTCATCTTTCATTTTTTATATTAGGAAGGGGAAGGTACCCACTAGGGTTAAGATGGACTTAACCACTGCATGGGTCCAAGGTTTTTTCTCTTTGCTAAAGAGTAGTGTAGATGTCCAAAATATTAATTAGATTAATAACTCCTATATATTCATCTAAATATTTAATTTAATCGATTAAATAGTTCCCCTTCTAGTATTTAAATACAATCTAAATACTATCCCAATGTATTCAATTTAATACATTTACCTCACAAAATCCCCTTTTTAATAAATTCATATTTATTAAAATTCCCTCACACCCCCAATTATCTTAAACTATGATTAATTAAAATTTAACTTGGATAATAATCTAAACCTAACCTAGAAACCTACCCCACTTGCTAAACCTACTTCCTCACTTAATAATCCTCTAATACCACTTAAAAGGTGATTCCTAACCTTTTTAGTGCTAATGAAATGCTCACACATGTGTGAACAACGCATCCCAAGGAATCCACCCAACTTTCTTAAATGCAACCACCTTCTTGTCCCCCACGCATTTCCCTAAGGTTGCTCACACATGTGTGAGAAACCTTGAGCCACTCAAGCCTTAAATGATCAAAATTGACCTCTCCTCTAAGCTTATGTGTCTTTTATGTGTCTCCTATGTGGATGCCACATATGTGCCACCTCATCCAAGCCCTTCCCTTCTCTCCAAAAATCTATAAATAGGAGGCCTTTCTCCTTGCAAATCGTCTCTCATTTATTCATTGTTATCATGCTAGAATAGCTCTAGAATTTTATAGTTATTTTCATGCTTCATAATCTTATTTATTATTTAATCCATTAGCTATTACATGTTAGGATAATTGGTAAATAAATATAGTTTGGATCTTGCATTGCATCTCATAGTAGTTTAATCTTTATTATCGAAAGCTTGAGACTAGCTCTTCATACTAGTTCTTGAGCTCTTCCTCCATCCATTAGCTTTTTCATTTATAATTTTCATCCACAATAAAGCAAGAAAACACTTTTGGACTATCCATGTTGTGTTTTGAGAGAGAGCACATCCACATATCTAATAGAGAGAAAATGAAACAAGCTTTTATGGGTACACTTGTTTAGAACTTTATCCGATTTTATGGTTTATTTCTTGTTGATTTCAAGTTTATGCATGTTTTGATCAAGTTATATGTGCTAACCCACTAATTTTTGCATATTTAGGCTTGATACCAACATATTGAAGATTTACCATACACATTTTGGCACGCCTAGTGGGACCCATGTCCCTTAAAGTTTTCAAAACATCCTTCATTTTTCTACAAATCTCATTTAACTCACAAATCGATGTCTCTATTTTGCGTAGAGGCATCTGTGCATATGCCTGTTCCTCCCAAATCATCATTCGACATCTTCTTTGAACCAACATCTCCATTGTGGGATAATTTTGATAAATTTTAGACTCAAACTCTTATTGTTTGCAGGTTTCTTTGGTGTTTTTATTGTGTTTTGACACTTTGGTAATCTATTTTTTCGCAGAGATTGATTTTCCTAAGGGGTCCTAATGCCAAAATCATCTCCAATGCACCTCTAATCATAAGAAAACTATAATTAATCTATTTCTATTAATCTTGGGACTCTAACATTTGGGTTTTTATTAGAGATTTACTAGAAAAGAGAAGATTTTGCATATTTTTGGGGCCTTTTGTGTTTGTAGGTTACAGTGGAATCTGCGCATACGCTGATTCACAATGGATCACCATTCAAAATCTATACCCTTAAATGATGTCTCCATGGTATAATTTTAATTTACCATTTCTCTCATTTTTCTGATAATCTTGTCATTAAGGCATATAATCAAATCGATGTCTTTGCCTATAATCAGCATCTGCGCCATGAATGCATAATTTTTTTATTTATAACAACTCTTTTTTGTGATTTTTCTTGATTTGGAACACTTGTCAAAGACCAAACACTTGGAAAACTACTAACTAATCTTCTTGTAGCCCACTTGCAAAATAAAAACCATTTGAAACTACTCACATTGTGTCTTGTAGGTTTCCTAAAATCGCATCAACCAAATGATCACACTTCTTAGTGTTTTCTAGGAACATATCTTAACTAGGTGGTTTCTTGTGTGGGTCAAATCAAGCATTACAAGATTATTCTCTCTTTCCTTTTGGGAAGATAAAAAACCTAGACATGCTTTATTTTCCTTAGGCAAGTAATCTTTTTGGAATTAACCACATGCTTTGAGTGTTTGGGAGAAAAAAACATTGGATAAGAGAGTATGCTCTTTTCTCCTTGAGGGAAAATTAGAAATCTAGACTCCTTTTGTTTCTAATCCATGCTTTTCAAGTTAATCCTTTAGTTGTGCCTGTCGATTGAGGTAAACATCTCCCGAAAATGACCCACATGAGAACAAGGTGTAAGCCACACCAATCCAACTCATGTTAATCAAATTTATTTCTTGGGGTTAAAGCCTTAGAAGTCAGATATCATTTGAGCTTATACTTGTCTCTCACCAAAGCACATAGTAGGGCCTTATATTCTCAATCATGTTCATGTGAATATTCATTCCAAGGTGCTTTGTGGGGATATACACCTCAATCATACTTGTGCAGACACACAATATATAACCAAACAGAGACCCTTACTAAGAACCATTGAAGTAGAAACCTACTCGATTCACCTCCAAAATCTTGATAAGTTTTGTGTAAGGAGGATAGTAACCTCCCCAAGATACTCACACATTCGTACCACCTTGATCATTTGGAGTCAACTAATACAACATCATGACTGGAGCTATTCTATTCTTGGTGATGACCATATCCTGATTAGCTCTCATGTGTGTGCCTACGTTTATGAGCAAAGATTTTTGAAGCTAAGCCAAATTCCTTTGGTAGGTTTTTCTTGAATTAAAAAACATTGGTGACTTGATCATTCAATTTCCCATCAATCAAAATAGTCAAAATTTCTTGTGTCCTTCAAGGTTTCTTTGTCCCTTGTTGTATTGACTTCAGACATGTGAATGTTCCCATTTGTATCAAGGTATACTTAGTCTAGTCAATGTCTTTGATGCATGATTGAAACTCATTCTTGCCATTGAAAAAATCCAACCAAGCTACCTCAAATCAATCAAACCCAATCAAGAAGAAGTGATTAAATTTTACAAAACCATCCAGTTTGACCACACAAAATCCATATTCTTGGGACATATCTGATTTGGGGAAACATAAGAAAGTGAAAATCCAACTACCACATATATACCAAGAGAAGAAGTTCACCAATCAAGAGACCAAGAAGTATCAACACATTGTGAAATCAATCTAACAAGAGATGCAAGAGTGTGAGAAGTATGACAAGATCATTTTTAACAACAAGATTTCATTTTTTATGGGAAAGTATCATTTGAACTGCACCTTCATCAACTTTGAGAGGTACAACTAGTCGGCACATCGCAAACATGTCCATTCACTCTTTATCATCCCAAAGCTTGCATTCTCCTTATTGAATTAAAGGATTAGCCTAAGTCATCCCCTTTAGGTAAGCATTATCTAATAAATCAAACCTCATCCAATATCCAAATCCATACGCCAAGAAAATAAAAAAACATCCCTTACTTGGTGTCACATCCTTATGAGTTTCTTAGAACCTATATCTTAATCAATATCATTCCTTAGCTTTACTCCTTAACTAAGCATTATCTAGGAAAGCTCACTGTGTCCTTGTAACTTCATCACCTTGATCCAAAGGTTTGTTTTCATTAAAAAAGAATCCTATCTTCTGAAATACCACAAGTATGTCTTAGGTTGACAAAGTCATATCCATTTGAGCCTATATTAGGAGAATCAAATCACAACCTTTTTAACACAAAGTAATCCCTTAAGTCCTTAGGACATCCTCATCAGTCGGCATCATCACCATCATTCTTATGTGTCTTCTATACATTTTCATATCAAATCCTAAAGTCCTTCATGATCACCATCCTTAGGTGTCATAGGAACATTCACACTCCATCTTTAGGAAGTTTTTTTCCTAAGTCACATCTTTCATAATTCATCCTAGAACACATTTCATGCCACCTAAAACTTGTTCCAAGAAGAGGAAGGGTATGGACTCCCATCTTGCCACTAGCTCATCTGACCCAACAATGGATCCTAACAATGCCATGGGGTCCTTTGACCCTCAACACCAAGATAAAATCAAACATGTATGGGCCAATCCGAATGAGATCCCTACCACCAACTCCATAGAAGATTTTATGAGTCATCCCGGACATGAAAATATGGTTAGCACCATCATAGGCCACAATAGCGCTACTATCCTTGCTAACTTTTAGCACGAGGGTATCCCCATTCCACTTGGACTCTGACCACCCAATATACCATGTCACATACATATCCCATCCAACATGTTTCAACCTATAGTGCAAGAAATCATTGATCCGGCCTAAGAAACTAAGTGTCCCTAGAAAAATTTAGGTGTCTAAGAGTCATGCCAAAGAAATGACAATGTGAGGTTGTGCCCCTCGAGAAAAGAACACAACCAACAAGGAATTATACAATTTTATCAAAAAGGATGCAAATAGGAGGGAGAAAAGAAAGAAAGAATGGGCGTGAAAGATGGAAGGAATAGTGGAAAAATATAATCTTTTCCAAAAAGAAGAATTCAACTATAAATCTAATGCAGCTAACGGGACATAGGGATTAAATTTTGTTAATGTTGGAGAGAACACCCTAGTTTTATATTGCAAGAGGAGGAATGCATCAGGTGTTAGAAAACATAGATGACATTGTTCCTTTGTGTGGACTAGACATGCATGCAGAGTATGTAGATTTAAGAACATAGATGTAGATCATGCGGAGATGATGGAACTATGTGATGACACTTATAGGGAGACCGAGTACACCCAAGGTGTTGTTAGAGACTTGGTGGAAAGTGTACTAGATCTTGCCCCTAGGAAGACATGAATTATCATAACCACGTAAGCAATAAAGATGCACTAAAAACCAACAAATAGATCATACTAGAAATGACACACATATCAATAAATACCATTCACAAAATGCTAGGATATAGGAGATCCAAGTGGTTATGAGTAGGTTTATATTGACACAAAAAGATAAAATCAACAAAAAGGCCTCATGACCAAGAAATCATTTAGTCCAGAGTGCTTGCCATGAACATGATTGTGTGATGGAAGATTTGATAAGCTGACATAGGGAGGATGCATTCTAGTGAGCCAAGATTAGATTGTGTGTCAAAAGTAGGGATTCACTAAAAATAACTATGGATAGAACAAAAAGTGAGGAAATTCAATCTTTGAACTAATTTTGTGAAAAGAACTTGGAGTGTCTAGGAAAAGATGAGTGTGATGGGGATAAGCTCAGAGGATCGAGACAAAGAGTAGATGCGAGTGGTAATGGGGTGGGGTGACGTGAAATGTGAGTTGATGGGATGAGGGAGGATGGCACTAGATTGTGAAAACAATTTTCTATGTGGATGCAAAAGGTGGTGGAGATGGAAGAGCTTGTGAATTTGGATTGTGACAAATTCACAATTTTTAGGTTTTTTGAAGATTTATGGTGTTTTTGGGATTTTGGAAAATTTTTAATTTTTTGGGGATTTTGAAAAGTTTGGCTATATAAGAGGAGGCACAAGAGATTTTATTACACCAATATACAATGAAAGGATCAAAGATCAGGAATTGGGATACTAGCAGGGTTAGCGGGAAAATGTTGTGGAAGAACGAGGGATATAAGTAAGGTTCACGGGGATGGGAAGGTCATTTACAACCTTAATCAAGAAGAAAATAGAGCTCTAAGTGAGAAAAATGGTTGAAGAGAAGCTTGGGAGGAAATTTGGGGAGCACATTAGGATCCACGAATGGTCGACAGAGTGGGAAGAGGTGGTATGTGTCGAAACTTGAGCCTAACATTTAATGTTTTCTTTGCATTTAGTACTTTTAGGGCAGGGTAGGTGGACAATAAATGAGGTACCTTAGATTTTTGACCAGAGACACTGGTTCATGGATTGATGCCTACAAATATGTTGATCTCTGGACCAACATCTATGTAGATGCAGGTCCAACATCTACATCTTCACAAATGTGGGCTAGGACTTGGAAACAAAGACGTCGATGCATGGATCGATGTCTCAACCCAAACTGACGTCTGTGCCAAAATGGGTAGACACCAAGGGGGAGAGTATGGGAAGGCTACTGGCATGTTAGTGGGGGTTAAGAAAGGGCCTAGGGGTATGATACCCCAGTTAGGAAGGTTTTGGGTAGAAGAAAGAGGGCTGAAAATATTTTGCATGGTTGTAGGAGCAGTTTACACCACTAAGGTTGAGGGAGCACTAGCCACCCACGATGGAACTGGGAGACTAGTTGACAGAGGCAGAGTGGGGCTTGGTATCTATGGTAGGGGTGGACTATGTGAACCAGTAGCCTAGGATATGGGTGCACAGTGGAATGGTGACCATTTTGGTGGAGAGGTGGTAGAGTGACATGACCACCTTTCACTTGCGTACTAGAGAGGTCATAATTACTCTATTGGACATGTGGTGGATACTGAGGGTTCCAATTAGGGGACTAGCACTATAACACCAATTAGAGGACTGTGAGCACTACATGTAGCTCTCCTTTAGGAGGTAGATGGGGAGGATACCACAAGATCACACTTAGATGTCATAGCAGGCGGCTGTGGATAAGAGACAGAGGAGGATCACACTATTCCTGGCAAGTTTTATTGGTGGGAGGATGCTGGGTGATCTTTTTGGACATGGTTTTGGTATGAGATGGGCTAGGATGCTAGCAGATATTCTAGAGTTAGGGGATGTCTTCTACTGGGGATATGTTATTCTTGGCCAACTATACCATGATCTTCATATGTGCATGTACTGCAAGGAACGCAATATGGGTACAAGAATTACTTTGCTATTGGTACGGGCCTGGGAGCACATTGATGTTCTTTGACTAATACATCTTCAAGAGGATCTCCAACCAAAAGAGCCATATGCATGCCAATATTGGTTTCCACTATGCTATGCCTCAGTAGGAAATAATTTTTATTGGAGGAGGATGATTGGTGAGATGCAGGTATTCTGTTGGACCCCATACAGAGCTTGCGAGACATGGGGTGTGACCAACTGGAAAACATGATAAAGGATGAAAGAGAGGACCTCTTATACCTATCATATGTGTAGATAAATTTCTTTCTTCTAGGGAGGATGATACATCAGATTAAGAGATACAGGCCCTCCTAGGTGATGAGACAACCTGGTTTGCAGTAGGGAGTTGTGGTGGAGGATGATCTATATCCTCATGTGACTAGGGAGGTGGGGGTATGCTATTGATACATGGATGCAATAGCTATGAGAACCACCTGGTGGACATTGGTGCTAGTAGCATAGGTTAGGAGACAAATATAGATGACCCAGTGATGACTGTGGAGTACACGACATGGTAGGAAACACATATACCCACTAGATTTATAGATCCTGCACATGTTGCTGCACATGAGAAACCTATAGGAGACATGGACATTGATGATGGTAATATAGTGGGGTATGCCCTAGAGTCATTAGTAGTACGATGAGACAGAGGAAATCCCCATCAACACAACCAAGGAGAGTGCAGGCTAGGACAAAGGCATAGATAGGGGCTCCACAAGTACAAAAACATGTACCATTACAAAAACCACCCCCTATACAACCATAAAGGGACATGTGCCATAGGTGTAGGCACCCATAATACAAGTACCATATGTGGTAGTAGTAGGAGGGTCATCACATGCATCATATGACACTTTAAAGGTCAAGATAATGAGGGTTATGGCACTTATGGAGATAGAGCGCAAGGATCATGCAACCACACGGGCTGAGAGAGACAACTTGCTGACTGAGGTAGGAAAGGTATAGCGATTGGTGGAGGATGAGAGGGTGAGTGTTGATAATGCCCAGGAAATAGTGGATACACTATAGATGAGAGTAGACTCAGGAAAGTTTACTACAACAGAGGCAATGTCATGAGTTGAGATGACCCTAACAGCATAGGTGGAGACTTTGGCTGAGCAGGTGGAGACTTTGACCAAGTAGGTTGATAGTTTGACTAATTAGGTGAGTACCTTGACAATGCAACAAGATGAAGCACGTAGACATGCCAAGACATACAGGGGTGAGAGGGACATTGCCAAGTAGGTAGCCACAATAGGGTGTACATGACAGGTGATGACTAAGGCTTTCATCACACACAAGGATGCATCCAGGAGAGGCAAAGATGCAACATATTATATGGGCCTATATTTCAAGGTAGTTTCTAAGGACTAAAAACAACTTATATACATAGAGCAGTCACAGTCATAGAGCATCGGTAGAGCATCACAAGGATCTATGAGGATGCCTCCTCACCCATGTAGAAAAGATAGGGGAGATGAGGGACCTTCACAGCTAGCCCCATGAGTCACCCTAGTCATTGTGACACACTTTTTGCAGTTTTTGATGAGATGTATATCCATTACAACACTTAGGTGCATTTTGATGTATTTATGATGATGGACTTATATGTACTCTAGATATTTTCTCTGATGATGAAATTTGACTTATGACATGTGATGAACTTATGCATTTTGATGGTTTATGATGGTTTCTATATGAGATATATTTATGATGTCTTGTTATATGCATATGGGGATACTAACTCTTGTGATGCAGGATGTGATGTGATGCTTATGATATGCTTACTGATACAATTTGATTCAGGATGTGATGCTTTGATATGATTTATGATGTTGCAGGATACAATGTTATGTTTGATGTAGGATATGCAGATGGATCTTTATTTTTTTATAATAAATGTATATGATGCATGTATGTGATGTTTTTATTATGCAAATTTATGCAATGAGGATGGTATAATCAATGAACTATAATGAAACTTGGGATGAATTAATGAAATGAGTTATGAAATTTACTTAATGAAATTAAATGATTTAATGAAATGCATTAATGATATGAGTTCAATGATTTAATGATCTAATGAAATGAAATGCATTAATGATATGCATTTAATGACTTAATGACCTAACAAAATGCATTATTGGAATGAAATGGATTAATGAGATGAACCAGTGATGATGAAAAATATACTAATGAACTAAATGATATGAAAAAATGCATTAATGATATGAATTAATGAAGTGTCCTTAATGAAATTGACTTAATGAAATGAACTAATGAACTAATAAAGTACATGAGATGGATTAATGAAATATAGTAATGATATGAAATACAATTTTAATGATATGCCTTAATGAAAATGTAATTAATGAACTAATGATTTTTGACAATGACGTGAAATGATGGGATGTACTTAATGATATGCAATTTATGAGATGAATTAATGTTGAAATGATCTTAATGCCTAATGAACCTATAAATGAACTAATGCACTCAAATATATGAGGTGACCTAATGCAATGCACACGATCCTAGATGGATGGAGATGGACATGAGGGTTTTTTTGTTTGTTTTTATGTATGTCACCTCAACCGAGGAACTCATAAAGCAGGCTAAAAAAGGGGAGGGAATGTGATTCATATGGATGGCATGGGGATTAGTCATAGGGAAGCTTAGGATAGTGGGATAGGAAATGATGTACAGCTAGAGTGAGTGGTTATATACAAAATATATGTGCAAAAGCTCAAGGATTGGAATATGAGTTGATTCTATAACAGTTGTGTATGATAATAAAACACCTAGGGAATATTGGTTCTGTGATGTAGAATTTATTGGGAGTCACAAATGGGTGGATGAGATGGACAAAGACAAGAGTTTGATAGATAATGGTAGTCAACTATGCGTGATGCTTGTTTGTCAGGTTTTCATCACATATACTTGTCCAAGGTGCCTAATTGCCAAGTTTTCACCATTGGATGATTTATTTCCCTTTATTTTTTAAATATTTTTCTAATTTTTTGATTTTATATTTATTTTTGCTCAGACATAGAATTTCTTGAAATGAATGATATTAATGGGATCATTCAGGGGTTATCCTTCTAGCATTGATAATTGATATGCCTCTGAGCCAAAGTTTGTTGTGAAAACATATGGCCCTAACCAAGTGACCTCAAATTTTCCCTTTTCTTTGTCTTCTTGTACCTTTTGATTTTCTTTGAGGACTAAATCCCTCACCTGGAATCATCATGTCCCTTAATCCTATTCTAGTAGACAATGAGATGATCATAGGCTTGTTGTCTCTTCTCATATTATAGATTTAATTGTATGAGGCGTGCTACATAGTAGTCTTCACCTATGATCAGGTTCTTAAGTGAAACAAAAATGATGACAATTCAACCTCAATTGGTAAGATGGCTTTTGCACCATACACAAGTGAGTAGGGGTGGTGACTATTGGAGTATGGTAAGAGGTATGGTATGCCTAGAGGGTGGGATTGATTTGGAGGTGCCAGTCATGACCAGTATCATTGACAACTTTCTTGAGGATCTTTAGGAGGGTTTTATTAGTTGCCTTAGCTAGGTCATTTCCTTGTGGGAAATATGGACTTGAAAAATGGTGGTGAATGTGGAATTGGTCACATAGATCTTTCATGTGTTGATTTTCAAAAGGCATACCATGATTTTTGAAGATGGTGGAGGGAACACCAAAATGAAAAATGATGTGGTAGAGGAGGAATCTGGATATTTGGATGCCTATTGTGAGGGAAAGTTTAATTGCTTCCACCCACTTGGTGATGTACTCAGTAGCAGTGATGATGTACTTGTGTCCTTCTAAGGATAGAGGGGTGATCTTACCAATGAGGTCAAAGCTCAAACATGAGAATGACCATGGAGGTGCAATGGGATGTAGATCTTGCATCAGGGTATGAATCAAATTGGCATGCTATTGACATGGTAAGAATTTCTTCACAAACTCACAAGCATCATGTTCCATTATGAACCAATAGTATCCCACTCTAATAAGTTGCTTGGATAAGACCATGCCACTACTGTGGACACCACAGATTCCACCATGTACCTTCTATAATGCTAGGGCAGCCTCATTTCCATCTAAATATCTAGAGAGGATGTTGTGATATCCTTGACGATATAGGGTATTGGCTAAAAGTATGTAGTCCAGTATGCTCTGCGAATAAGGTTCTAGCATTGGTTATTTGTGAGGTGAGTGGATATGATACCATTTTTTAGGTAAGTGTGAATGTCATGGTACCATGGGGACTGAGGAACAACCAAGAAGCACACCATTTCTGAATTTACATTCTCGTAAGTGGGTGCATGAAGCATCTCAATTAAGAATTCATACTATGTTGCATCCTAGGGAATTTATAGAAGGGATCCAATGGTGGCCATTATGTCTGCTGATTTATTCTATAATCTAGGGACCTATGTGATCTATAAGTGTAGAAAGTGCTCTTTCATTTTGTCCACCAATTATTTTTAGGGAAGAAACTTACCATCTTTGGTCTAGAATTCATCTAGGAGTTGCTTTATAATGAGTTGCAAATATCCAAATACTTGTATTTCTGTGATGTTCCATTGAATGACCATTCTTAACCTGGAGACAAGTGCTTCATATTATGCAATGTTATTGGTGCAGGGGAATGCCAACTTGAATGATATAGGAATATAGTCTCCTTGAGGGGTGAAAAAGATGATTCATGCCCCTGACCTGTGGGCTATGTAAGATCCATCAAAATAAATCTTCCAAGTATGTTTTTCTTTGACCATGCATAGATGTTCATCTGGAAATTCCATGACTAAGGGATACACATCTACCAATGGTGCTTTAGCCAACTGATCTGCAATGACTTGTCCTTTTTTCTCCTTTCTATCCACATAATAAATGTCTCATTCAATTAGGAGCATCACACATTTATCCATGTGGCTTGTTAGAGTAGTTTTAGATAGTAGATATTTGAGAGGATCTACTTTTGATATGAGCTTTATAGTGTGACTGAGCATATAGTGTCAGAGTTTTAGAGTGGTGAAGACTACTTCCAAGCATGATTTTTCCATAAGTGAGTAATTAAGACCATATCCCACAAGTGTGCAGATGATGTAGTTGATAGTTTTTTCCTTTCCATTGTTGTCGAGTTGAGAAAGAAGTGGCCCTAGTGATGTGGTAGTTCCAAATATATATGAAATGAGTGGTGTTATAGGAGTTGGTGGTACCAAAATGGGCATATTTTCTAGTTATTCTTTGATCTTTTCAAAACTTTTGTAACATAGGGGGTCCCATTTGAAACTGGCATCCTTGCGTAATAGGTGGGTGAAAGGTTGACACTTATCTTGAAGTTGGGAGATGAAACAAAGGATAGACCATAACTTTCCTTGGAGGTTGCACAACTACTTGATTTTTTTTGGTGGAGGCATTTCCATTATGGCCTTGAATTTCTTTGGATTGATTTCTATGCCTCATCTTTATACTATGAATCCCAGTATTTTTTTGGATGTAACCCCAAAAATACACTTATTTGGGTTGAGCTTTAATTAATAATGATGGAGGTGGTCAAATACACATTCCATAACATCTAGGTGATCTCCCCTTGTTCTTTATTTTCTAGGATATCATCCATGTAATCTTCAAGGATCTTGTGAATCATTTCATGGATGATGACAATCATGGCTCTTTGATATGTGGACCCTGCATTCTTTAAACTAAAAGGCATCATGTTGTAGTAGAAGTTATACTAGGGGGTTGTGAATGTTATCTTATGCTGATATTCTTCTAAGATGTGTATCTAATTTTACCCCAAGAAACCGTCCATGAGTGACAACATCTCATGTCCAGACCTGAGGTCAATGATCATGTCAATATTTGGAAAAGGAAATACATCTTTAGGACATGCCTTGTTGAGATCTCAAAAATCTGTACGTAGTTTAATTTCTCTAGTTGGCTTAGAGATAGGCACCATGTTGGAAATCCATTCTAAGTAGTTAATAAAAATTATGATATTATCCTGTAAGAGTTTTTCTAATTCTTCTTTAACTAGTAAGGCCACATTGGAATGCATCTTGTGAAGCTTTTACTTGACTAGTTTGACATTAGGATCTACAACAAGATGGTGCATGACTAGGTTAGGATATAACCTGGGCATGTGAGAGTAAGACCATGCAAAGTTAACTATAGATTTATATAGGAGTGTGATGAGAGATATTTCTTTGGCCTTTCATGGTGATGCTACTATATAGGTGATGCATAGGCATTCTTTTGTTCCTAGATTAACATGATTAGTTTCTTCAATTAGAATGGATGACTGTTCTAGCCTATAATCATGAATGAAGGGAATAGGGTGATTCTTCATCCTCTGGCACCTCAAAGAGGTTTTTACTAGGGGATATACCCTTTTTTTTCACTTTGTTGGAGTTAGATAGTGCCCCTGAGGGATTTTCACTAGGGGACCCATGTTTTTCTTCATTTTTTTTAAATTTTTTCTGGCTAAAGATCTCCTCCTTCCCAAAATATCATTTTTGTATGCATATGATAAGGTCTTCCCCCAGTCTTGCTATTGTTCTATTGCCCCCATAAATCTTAGGAGCACGTCCCCATTTTAGAACTCATCGATATGTACAACACTTGGTTGGTCCTAGTCTATGAGTTTTGGGTGAACAAGTGGAAGGTCAATGAAGTTTATAGAGAGTTGGCAAAGGAAATAATTTTCCAGGAAGGTTTCATCCTCAAAGATATCATCATAGGATCTCTTAACTTCCTCTTCAGGGATGTATTTTATTTCAATGATTTTGCCAAGGGGACTATAGTAGGTATAGTTTTTTGTGTTGGTGTCCCAAGGCATGTCTAGGAAAAAACCCAGGCCTTGGCTTCTTGGTAAGTGAGGAGGCTCAATGGGAGCTTTCATACCACCCTCTTCACAACCTAAACTGCCTCCTTAGTAGTTCCATTGTTCAGTGGATAGCTTGTGGGATTGCGGGTATTTGTCCTTAAAGTAACCAAGTAACTTTTCAATAGGGGCTTGAGCATCCCAATACAACCATTTATTAATATTTGGTTCCATTTCTCAACTATTAAGAATCCCATGGGATAAGAATGTAGAAGAGCCAATTTGTCTTGGTTGTGGTTCATTTTTCTCTAGTGGTCCTTGGTGGGATGGATGCCCTTGAGTATTTGGGTCCATAGGTAGGGCTCCAACCATGAATACACCTGATAATTTGTATTCTCCGAAGCATTTTTTTTATTTTGATAGTGGAAAGTGTGGAGGCGAGAATGGTTTCTAATTTGAGTGGTTTTTTGAGGAATTGGAAATGGAAGTGCCAATATCAATCCCAGGGAAATTATTTGAGTGTGGAAAAGAGGCTTCCAATGCATGAAAGTATGTGAAGGGCTGGAGATTAGTGCAGATGGTGATTTTGGTATCATTGTGTGGGAACTTGATGCATTGATGAAATGTGGAAGGAACACCTTTCATGGAATGGATCCATGGGCGACCAAGGAGGATTTTTTATGGAAGGTTAAGATCAACAGCATGACATATTATGTCCTATACTACTGGTGTGAGATGGATGGGTAGAGAAATGGTCTCTTCAGAGGTGCATTCTAGGTTGTCATAGGTTTTGATAGTAATGACATCATTCATTATATCTCCCTCAATGTACCCCACTTGATTTATAAATTTTAATGTAGACAAATTAAGGGCCAAAATATTATCTATCATGACTCATTTAACGATGAAGTCATTAACCATGATGACAATGCGGAGTGGGAGGATATGATTTGGATCTAATGATGGGATGTCGGAAGGTTTGAATAAGAGGCCACATGGTGCTGACAAGTGACCTACCAGGGCTTGAAAATGTGTTGGGTCAATGTCATTGGGTACAGAGGATTCTTGTAAATCCTTATTGAGGATCTTCTGATGGATGGGTGAAGTGTGGAGAAGGTCCAGGATGCATATTTGTGCAAGCGTAGTCCCAAGATTTTCCAGGAGGTTATATTATGCATTGAAGGATGAATCAATAGTGGTACCTACGATAAAGATCCTTCCTCGATGAGTGGTAATTGTGCATGGGATTTTGGCACCCTCAACATGGATCAAAATGACTATAGGCTCAACCTGGGAGATGCAACCGATGAACTTATCATAGTTGATCTAGGTAGTGGTGTAATATTTTCCATCGACGTGATCCCCTTGTTTTCCTTTCCCTTGGTTAAGGGAAGATTAGGTTGGCATGTCCTTTTCTAGTGTTGTGTTGAGGAAATACATTTTGGTATATTTGAAGGTTTGGGATAGCCAAGGTTTGTGTTGGAGGATCCACTATGATTTCTCATGATCTATGAGATCCCAGATGTAGTTCTTTATCTTCATGCACTTTAGGGTGGTGTGTCCCTTAACATAGTGGTGTTCAAAGTACTTGTTGTCTTTATCCCATGCAAGCTTGGGAGTAGACTCATCAAATAGTTGAGTCTACAGGTACACAATCAGATTGGCCTTGGCCATTCTATGGAAGATGAAATTTATGGGTTCACCTAAAGTGGTGAACATTTTCTTGTGAGTATTCTAGGTTCATGGTTTGGACTATCCTTGAGGGACTGATATAGCATTCATTTAATTGGCTATTGGCTAGCAGACGGGAGGTTGAGGTGGCTATGGTCTAGCTACAAATATTTGGATGTGCTTGGTGTCTATGGAACCATCAACTACTGCATTATTGTTCTTCTTCTAGTAGCATGGATCATTATTGGACATGTCGTGTTGTGTTTTCTTATAATTCTTGATGGTACCATCATCTTGAAGGCCCTTCTCAAGGTTCATTCCCTTTCCTTGGATCTCTTGGTAGGTTTGTATGCAATTCATGCATATGTGATGAGCTAGCTTGGGGTGTAGATTATCAATGAATATATTGGTCACATAATTTTGGGGGGGTTGATATGATAGTCTTGTGGTAAGTCCTTTCCATTGTTAGAGGTAATCTACTAAGTTTTCTCCACTTTTTTATTTGGAATTACAGAGATCTAGGAGAGATAGTGTACTCTCAATGTTATGCGCATATTGTGCCACAAATTTCTCAGATAGTTCTGCAAATGTCAAGATTGTAGCATAGGGGATTTTATAGAACCATTCAAGATTAGTTCCTCCCAGGCTCTTTTGGAAGAGGTGCATGACATAGTTGTCACTATAGGCAACCTCTTGGAAAGCCATGTAGAATTCATTAACATGATTGACAAGATCTCCCTCCCCCTATATTTGTCAAATTTGGGAGTCTCAAAGTATCTGGGAAAGGGAACTTTTGTGATGGAGCGGTCGAACGAATAAGGATACACTTTGTCAAATTTGAAGGATTTGCTTCCAGTCCATGCATGGAAGTCCGTAAGAGAATTCTTCATTTCTTCCCACTCTGAGTTGACATATGGTGGAGTGGGTTCCCCCATTATATTGGATCTTGGTGCTTGGTATGGGTCAAATGGTGTTGGGGAATATAGAGGATTTTGTGGGGGATATTGAGGCATATGGTAAGGAGATTGGCCAAATACATAAGTGGGTTGTGATGGGGTAGTGGCTCCTATTGTTAGGAATAATACTACTGAGGTAGTGTAGGTAAGGTTGGCTATTGTTAGAATACTTTAGGGATAACTGAGAGGGGGGGTGAATCAGTTATCAACAACTTTAAATATTTATCTTAAACTTATTAATCTAGATTGATACAAAGTAAATGCACATATAGATAACACATTACACAACACATCAATTTGGTTATGGGGAAACCAAATGGTAAAAACCCCGGTGGGAATTAGTACCCACAAAGAACTATACTATTTATAGTGATCCCTGTTAAAAGATCTTCCAACCCTATTAGGAGTTGTACATTACAATGCAATAGTATAGTGACCTGGTTAAGGGTCGAACCCTATTAGGAGTCTTTTACAATAACCCTGTTAGGGGTGGAGGACTCACTATCCAAGTGGTGAAGGCTACATTCTTCTGGTTATTTGATACACACTGTATCAACAAGGTGAACTGTTGTTTGTGACACTGCTTGTCTGATCAGTTCCTTTTATGTGCTAATGCTTTAACCTCTTGTAAAGCACTACAAAAATATTCTCTGTGTTTTGAAAGCTTCTACTTCAATATCTATATTATCAACATATGATAAATATAGCTCTGCTTCTTTAACACTTTGCTCTGCTTTTCTAATCTCTGGCTTTCACAACTCTTCTTATTACAAATGACCTTCTATAAGTACATACACCAAGTATGAGATCATGGGACCTATAGGACAACTCTTCTTAACATACTTTTTGGCTCTACCAAGCATGCAAGCATAATTAAAACCGTGCAAGTACTAACTGAATAGACGCGTCGCTTCATTAAGTCGGTTTCACCAATTTAATCATAACTTTGCAATATTCATGAAATACATTTGGCGCATTTAGATTAATATCAAAAACTGATAACTCATCATGAATATACACACATATCCTGAAGATAGGCACAACTTGATCAACACATTACATATATCGGCCTTAAACTGTTATTCCTCCAGAACTGTAACCGTCAATAATAGAATTACATATCTTTACTGAAACTTCATATCTGGGTCTGTGTGTATGAACATAGCATAGTAAACATGTCAAAAACATGTATCTATCCATGCTGGTATTCATGTCATCATATGGATAAGTAAATAAAAACATACAATCAATCAACTGTTTAGAATCAAATCTCCAACAATCTCCCCCTTTGGCATTGATGGCAACATATGATAAAAACAACTTCTGTTCATGTTGTCTTCTTTCTTTTACAATCTTCTCAATATCCTCATCAAAGATTCATCTACACTGCTATAGTTGCTTAGACTGTGTATACTCCCCCAGAGTATAAGCTCCTTGTATGTGTTCCTTGTTTAGCTCTTTGTTTGTGTTCCTTGTTTTTAGTACATACTCCCCCATTGACATCAATGGAAAAGGGTTCTATAAACCATTCTACACAGGTACTACTCCAGAAGTAGAGTATTCAACCATTCATCAGTCACACAGGACTGATGTACTTGCTGCTTTTTCTAATCAGACTTAGGAGAGGGAATGAATCCCAACTTCTCCCTTAGATACTCAAAAGTATCCTTTGCTAAAGGCTTCATGAAAATGTCTGCTAACTGATCTTTTGTGCTTACATAGTCCAATGTAACTTCCTTGTCTGCAACTTTTTCTCTCAGAAAATGATACTTGATCTCTATGTGTTTTGTCTTTGCGTGCATCACAGGGTTCTTAGACATGTTAATAGTACTGGTGTTGTCACAGTGAATAACAACAGGATAGTCAACCTGAATACCAAAGTCTTTAACCATCTGCTTGATCCAAACAATTGTTGTACAATTCAATGCTGCTGCAACATATTTTTCTTTTGTCATTGACTGAGAAATACAATTTTTCTTCTTGCTTGTCCAAGATACCAACCTTTCTCCAAGAAATACTGCTCCTCCTGAAGTGCTCTTTCTTTCATCAATACAACCTACCCAATCTGCATCAGTATACACATAAAGTTGTGTATTCTCTGATTTAGGATACCATAAACCATAGTCTATAGCTCCCTTAAGATATCTGAATATCCTCTTGATTGCCATTAAGTGATTATGCTTGGGTTTAGCTGCAAATCTTCCAACAATGCCAACTGCATTAGATATGTCAGGTCTTGATTGAGTTAGATAAATAAGC
>MU226169.1:7344851-7362795 GCA_018584345.1 Thuja plicata
TGTTAGGAGTTGTACATTACAATGCAATAGTATAGTGACCTGGTTAAGGGTCAGACCCTGTTAGGAGTCTTTTACAATAACCCTATTAGGGGTGGAGGACTCACTATCCAAGGACTCACTGTCCAAGCGGTGAAGGCTACAACCTTCTAGTTATTTGATACACACTGTATCAACAAGGTGAACTGATGTTTGTGACACTACTTGTCTGATCCCTTTTATGCGCTGATGCTTTAACCTCTTGTAAAGCACTACAACAATATTCTCTATGTTCTAAAAGCTTCTACTTCAATATCTATATTATCAACATATGATAAATATACCTCTGCTGCTTTAACAGTCTACTCTGCTTTTCTAATCTCTGGCTTTCGCAACTCTTCTTATTACAAATGACCTTCTATAAGTACATACACCAAGTATGAGATCATGGGACCTGTAGGAAAACTCTTCTTAACATCCTTGTCGGCTCTACTAAGAATGCAAGCATAATTACAACTGTGCAAGTACTAACTGAATAGACACGTCGCTTCATTAAGTTGGCTTCACCAATTTAATCATAACTTTGCAATCTTCATGAAATACGTTTGGCGCGTTTAGATTAAAATCAACAACTCATAACTCATCATGAATATACACATGCATATCCTAAAGATAGGTGCAACTCGATCAACATGTTACATACGTCGGCCTTAAACTGTTATTCCTCCAGAACTGTAACCGTCAATAACAGAATTACATATCTTTACTGAAACTTCATATCTGTGTCTGTGCGTATGAACATAGCATAGTAAACATGTCAAAAACATCTATCTATCCACATTGGTCTTCATGTCATCATATGGATAAGTAAATACAGAAGTACTACTATGTATTATATGTTTTCATCAATGACAAACATACAATCAATCAATTGTTCAGAATCAAATCTCCAACAACTATAGTTGTGAAGGTTGTTGGTAGAGGGGTCATTCTTATTGCAGCACTTGGTAGGCCAGGTGAGTGTAGGTTTGGCCCACATAGGCTAGCTGGGAATTAGCACTACCATAGGATGGATAGATGCCTTGTGTGCTCATCTCTCTAAAGGTAGGAGTGAGGTATTTGATGCATGAAAAAGTACTCTGTTGTTGGGGAGGTGATACAGTTTGCTTTTCTGCAGATTGAGGCATGACCAAGTAATTGGTAAAGGTTGATTGTTGGGGTTGGGGTGTGTTGGGTCTCAAAAATTCCTATCCCAAAAAGGTGCCAAAGGGGAGAGGGAAGTCTTGGCCAATGAATAGGAATCAAATTCCTCTACTCTTCTGGCCTCAATTATGCCAAGGAGGGTATACCTTTAGTCTTCATGGATTTCAATAATATTTTAGCAGTTTAGACATTTTCCATCGAAATAATCATATTACTAGTCCTCAGAATTCCTTCCTTACTCTAAAACCCACTCTATTTACCAAAATGAAATAAAAAGATTCTAAGATAAAAGAAAGATTATTATGAGATCAATTCCTTTCACCATTGGGGTACAAAGTCTTCATTTATTAAACCTTCATGTACAACTTTGTGAGACAACTTATACCACCATCAATGATCCAATTATATTAATGTAACACCATTGTAGTTATCACTCATAACTAGTTCAATCAAATTTAATTTCCATGAGAGGAAAGTAACTGAACAAGAAGAAACAAGACAACAACTTAATTTTGACTTCTTGATTGTCAAGTCTATGTGTAGAACATATAGTGATCTTAACACAAGTCTTAAAGATAGTTATTTAATTCATGTATCCAATATCACAAAGGACCTTATTTAATGAGTAAAGAAGAACACACATAAAACCATCTGAGTAAAGGATTCATTTATTATATATACTTTCTTCACAAAGATTTTATGTACATCCATCCCATTCCACTTTTTGGTTTACCACTATTATTACTTCTACCTTCTACCAAAAATGGTTGTGGTTTCCTTGAAGAGGAATTTACAAGATTCCAACCGTTTCATATGTCATTTTCAATAATTATATCAAAACTAACAAAGTTCCACAACCCCACGGTCCTATATAAAGCAATGCTTCATCTTCAAAATTCCCACCAATCGTCGAGACGCATGTTATTTAAGATATCTTCAAGTTGGTTCTCATACATAGCTATTCCATCTCAAAATCTTCAAAAAGAGCTCGAAGCTCTACTTTATCTCATTCCCTCTCAAGTTCCACCATATCACTCTAGTATGTAGCATAGCTAATAGAAATTTCCAAGCGACTACAATGAGACCACTTGAAATATCAATTTGTTCTTATTCCTCTTCCTCATTCAGGCCAAGATGCAACATAGGATAGGGATCTTAATTTGATGACCCTTTGATCATTGGAAACCCCATTGTATTTGTTAAACTTACTATGAAAAATAACCAGTTCAGAACTTATTATAAAGAATTTTATCAGCATTAATGCGAAGGAATGTTTCACATAATATAAGTCCTTGGAAATTAAATCCCTACAGTTACGACTTATCAATTATTGACATGTCACACACTTTCCATTGCATTACATCCCATTGATGGTGTAACACATTTAATGCCACTCTTTTTCATTACATAGTCCAGGCCTCCGTAATATGAAGTGGTGATTTATTATCTTATCAATTTTAAATTTACAACTTTAAGGTTCCAACTGTTGCACTCCATTTTTCAAGGTAATTATGTCTTCATAGTTTCATTGTACCCAACATTTTGGTAGTGCAAAACCTTCAGCATCACCATTTCATAATCTTCTAAAACTTATGGCTTGTGAATTTACCTTTTCTTGTTCCTAAAACATGTTGCTCTGGTAGCTAGCGTAACTAGACAAAGAGTCCCTAGGTAGCAGACATTAAGATTGCTAGATATATCTTGGTAGTCTTCCTTCATTATGCCACTAACTTTTAAAGAAGAAGATTTATCTGTGAACAATGTTTAATCCTTCAAGAACCTTGTGCCAAATCTCTAATCAGATCTTCACACAAATTCAATAATATCTCTTAAATGCAAAATAATACTCTATAAGGTCTAGGTGGCGGTATCATTGTCAAACTACATAAATGAAATAACAAAGGAAAATCACTATTTCATACCACCCATCATCTTGCAATAAACCCATCAGACTACACAAATATTCTCATGCAAGAAATGAACTATCACGATGTTGCATCTCCCAAAAACCACCTTCTACAAAATGACATCATAGTACCAATGTTGTCACTATTTCACAAATTGTGATTTTCATGCTATGCAAAATAGTACCCAGCAACACTTTTTGATTTTCATCACCAACCTTTAACAAAATTCAGCTATCTCAAAATAGCTCCACTAGTGGCTCCTTCTGGTGGATGCATATCCCTTGTGGATATGACAAGAATCTAATTTTCTCTAGAAGTAGTAGATCTTGTGCTTTATCCATTGGGTAAAGGAGTCTATTATTACTCCTACATTGAAAGGTGGCCAATGACCACCAAAACATAAACCCCTAGCTTCCCTCTGTTAAAGAACCCGCTCTAGGCATTTCCCCATAATATAACAAGAAATATCCTCTTGAAACTTATGTGGAAAAAACAATATTTTCTCTATTCAGACATTTCTCTATTTTGTGAAACTTTTCAAGTATGATCATGATATGAATTCAAAAAAATTGAACACCATTATTATTCTGTGTCTCTATCTTTTCACTATCTTTCTTTGAAGTAACGTCACCACACATCTTTTTCTAGCTCAAATCATCATATCCATAGTTTCCCTGTTCTCCAACATATTTCCTTTGAAAACTTGGATTAGTTCTCTTTTCACCAAAAATATGTATAGGGGCTTGTACATTAATAGGATCATCACATGGGAACACATTCCCCAAAAAATTACACTCAATCTGTTTATTCTCCTTTATATTTGTGGCTTCATTTTCTCTTTCTTCATATAATAGATTTGAATAAACCTGAATATCTCCCCACTGAATTCCCATGCATAATCCTCCCTCATCATCTTATTTTTCTTGATCAAATAGAGGATTCTCCATACAAAAATCATCCTCCTCCCCCTTTTATGACTCATAATTTGTCTCACTAGAATATGATGAATCTATATCCTAATCATGCTATTCTTTCTTTGTTTGACACTCTAGTGTCTTGTTCATGCTCCCATTATGTAGAGGAAAATTTTAATTAATTTCATTAAGGAAATAATTCAAATGATCAAAGTTATTTCCACTTATCCTCGATCCTAGTTTTGGTTTAAATTTCCTTATTCTACCATATTTTAAACCTTCTCAATGTTGTCTACTATGTGGAAAGCTTCATGCAAATTTATAGGATTTTCCATCCTTATTTTAAAGCTCATTTCTTCATCAAAAGCATCGAGATATACAAATAATGCACATGTATCATTATGTTTCATACTTTCAAGTAATTCTTGAATTATTTTGGAAAACCTAATATTAAATTGGGGAACTGTTTCATCCTTTAGAGCTTGAACATGAGTAAAACTCTTAAGTAAGACAGATTTAATTACCTTCTATCTGAATTGATCCATGAATTTTATTTTTTCAGATCCTTCCACGAGCTTATAGAATGTGAAGTTAAACTTGATAGCCACTCTCTTGCATAACCTTCCAAAGATTGTAAAAATAACCTCATCACAACATCCTCATGATCTACCTCAAAATGCTCCATCAAATATGCAAAAATTATTACATGTTTTTCTATTAAACCCTTTTCTGTACCATCAAATCTTGGGAGCCTCTCCTTGATTCCTATTGGATCAACATTCGAAAAACCAAAAATCCCTCTAAAATCCAAAGCCCTATATCATTCTATCTTGGAATGTATTCTCTACCATGATGAGGAAAAATTATTTGAAGACATATGTACGCTTCCAGATACCTCTGTATGATAATAATTTTTTTTGGATTTTCAAATTTCAGAGTCACCACCTCTTTTATGAGAATAAAATAAATTAGGGTAACATTTCCCCAGCAGAGTCTTCAAACAATTTTGACTCTAATCCCCACAAAATTTCCTAGTAGAATCACCAATCTGTTGGGTCTCAAAACTACCTACCCCCAAAAAGTTCCAACGGGAAGAGGGAAGTCTTGGCCAATGAACACGAATCAAATTCCTCTATTGTTTTGGCCTCAATTATTCCAAGGTGGGTATATCTTTAGTCCTCATGGATTTCAATAATATTTTAGTAGTTTTGACATTTGCTAGTTTTTGGTGCAGGCCATGTAGAAGACCCTTCAGTGTCATTATCAACTTCATTTTCCACAGGTTCTCTCCGCTCTTCTAGTCAATCTTGATTATGATTTTGCACTTCCATAATCTAATTGGTTTCTTCAGCTATATCATAACAACAAGTTATTTATGATATTTGTACATTTTCATCAACTCTGACATTTGCACTTTCAACAATATTTTTCATTCTATGATTATAACATTTATATTCTTTTCTATTTGTATTATATCCAAGAAATATTCCTTCATCACTTCTAGGATCAAACTTTCTAATATCCCCATCGCTCTTAATGTAGCATTTACTTCCAAAAATTATAAAGTATTTCCCTGTCTAATATGTACTTGGTTCAAAGTATACACTATGGTGCACATTGATTCTCTCCATTATACCTGCCAAAAAATTCCTCCGATCATCATTGTCCTAGCTATGTCTATAATAGTCCTACTCCTTCATTCAGCAACACCATTATGATGTGGGGTTGGCAGAGAATAAGTCCGTCTCTTTATCCCATGTTCTTCACAAAATGCATAAAATTATCTAGATGTAAATTCTCCACCTTTTTTCGATCTTTGGTACTTTAATCTCTTTCTAGATTCTTTTTCTACCATTATCTTGATTATTTAAAATTTGTAAAAAGCTTATGATTTCTCTCTCAAAAATGTAATCCACGTCATTCTTGAATGGTCATCAATAAATAACATAAAATATCTTTCTCCATAATAGCTTCTTGTCTTAGTAGGACCACATAGATTTGTATGAACCAAATCCAACAATCCATTCGAAGAATCTGTCTTATTCTTTAAAGTAGATCTGTTCACTTTACCCAATTGACATTCTTTGCACATATTGTTAGGCTTCATCAGTTTAGGAAAATCTCTTACAGCATTAGTAGTGCTAACTTTCACTATATTATCAAAGTTAACATGAAAAAATCTTCTATGCCATAACCAAATACCATAAATCTTAGCAATCAAACATCTATTCTCAACAATTTTTAAATGAAATAGATTACGAGTAGTTTGTGTACCTGATGCAATAAGATTTTCTGTACTTTGAGTGATCTATTGAATTCCATCCATGAATTCCAATTTGTAACCTTTATCCAAGGGTAAGTGTGCAAAGATGGGATACCAAAAAGGGGGTATAAGTGCCACATTTTTTTTCTTTTTTGTGAAATTAGAAAATTCTGAACTTCAATGAGAAATTGAGGATAGTTAGACTCAAAATTTCAAAATGTGACAAGGAAAAGAGTTGTTCTACATAAAATCTAGTTTCTAAAATATGAATGTATTTTAGAAATGGTGGAGATTAAGGCCCTCAAAAAGGGGGAGCACAAAAAGTGGTCCTATTGTTTGTGAAAAAACATAACATAGCATCTAGTGTGCTCCACCTAAAATATTAACTTTTAAAAAAAAAATTAATCACTCCAGTGAGAAGTTAGCTAACACCACATTGTTTATCCGATATTTTTCTACTAATTTTTTTTATGAATGTATGATTTTTGAAAATTTATGAAGTGGAAACATCCTGAAAATATTAAATGTGTGTGCTCTCCCAGAAATCATTAAAAACTAATGAAAAATCATAACTTCTTTTTCAAAAGTGTGTAAAATGGATTCTAATTTCGAAAAAGGTAGCTTTTCAAAATTCGATGAACAGGCCAAAATCTATGCCCAAAGCACTAAACGTTGGTTTTTGAAAAAAATGAGACATGCTTACAAAAGAATTTAGAGATGAAAGGGATAAAATAATTAGAATTATAAATAACTTATATGGTTAGATAGCTAATAGAGAGATCTAGATTCTCATGTCGTATGACCTTATTGTTCTTGAACTACGAGAAAAACTAGTAGGGAGCACACAGAAAAAATATGAATTTTTTTGTTTGCTAGCTAGAAAATGCCTTTGGGTTGGATGCCCAAGGAAAATCCAAGCCTTAGTCTTGGTGGATTCCAATGGAGTACAAAGCACACATGCCAAATAGGGCACACACCAAATGCAAGTCTAAATGTTCTTTCCCTTGTTTTTTTCAATCTTCTCCATAGGGCATAATCACTATAGGGCGTACGAACTATATAAATGTATAAAAAGGAGGGATAAAGAGGGTGAGTGACAGGCCCTGCCAGGCCAATTCAGCCAAATTTCAGGAATCAAAACATTTCCTTTAGCATTATTCCCAATGGAATATTAATTTTAATCTTGAGAGAGAGAGAGAGAGAGAGAGAGAGAGAGAGAGAGAACCATACATGGTAAAAACTACTATGGGTTATATAAAGAAAAGGAGAAATGTACAAAAGATGGAGTTGATAGTCTAGAAATCTATGTTATTCCACTCAACCCATAAAAAGGAAAACCAAGCAAAGTATTTTTTGCAAGGAAATCCACCAAAAGGGAGGACTAGGCCTAAGGAAAGAATTATCTCCAAATGAATCAGAAAAGGAGGATTAGGTCTAAGGAAAGAATTATTTCCAAAGTAACTTGCAAAGGAGGATTAGGCATAAGGAAAAAATTATCTCCAAAGGAATCCACAAAGAAGGAGATTACTACAAAAAATATAGGGTTTTCCAAGTAATCCATAAAATATGATGAATATGTGCATGGAAAGTGTGTAACACAGAGCAGAGTGTATGTACCTACATTAAAGAAATTATATATACCTTAATTGGAGCAATGAATTTATGGTAGCATACATACGTCTGAAAGACAAGCATTTTTCCACTATGACCTGTCCCCAGACAAGGATAAACTAAAGGAACTAACCCAAAACACAAAAAGAGCACAATGGGATCTACTTACTCTGGGAGTAGTATGCATATGTGATAACTCATGCGTATCAAGAATAATCATAAATAATTGACCTCGTCCCAAAAATTTAGTATAATTACATGCACAAAGGAAGAAGAGCAGATAAAACATATGAACAATAGTCTTTTTGGGTCAAATTTGCAGAGACCAAAGAGAAAGATGGATGCTACCACTTTGTATCATCCCCAAACAGACAACACAAATGCACATTCACAACAATGACACATGCCTAGCATAATATGTATACAACATATAGAAAAATGATATACAAATAGAGGGGTGTTATGATAGGTTCGATCCCTTTATCATATTGTGCTGATGGAGAAACAAGGGTCATCTAAAGGAATCTACACAAAAAATATAACAAGCAACACATATTTTGGGAATTATATTTTAAACATGCAAACACAAAAAAGAGTCTATTTCTTAAGAGGAGCTAGTCGAGCGTATTGTCTACCCCTGCCCCCCATCTCAGTTATCATTACTTAGGTAAGGTGGAAAACACATAAGAGGTGAAACATTAAGCGCAATATGTGGATCAATAGAATAATTAGGATCAATATTTTCCATTATCTACATTTGTATAATCACCAAGAGTATCTTCACTATATAAATTAATAACAATAGCATCTTTAATACAAAAAGAACAATAATCATATTTAGACAATATAATTTTCTTTAGATTAACTTCCCCCCTTGTTCCATGTATAGGTTGGTCAAAGGGAATCAAATCATCATGAGGTGTCTTAGGGGAGGAATTGGTTTAATAATTTGGCTCACATGCCCTATCATGATGTTTACAATAGCAGTAATGAACATAATTGTTATGATTGGGTTGGCTTGATATTCGGGAAGGCTTGGGATCAATCAATATTGGTTCATTTTATTCCATAGGAGGAAGAATAAAAAGATTCCCACTAAATTGAGATATAGAGGATGTTTAATGATTTTAATATATAGGAGGTGGAATGGAGGTACAGGTAAAAGGAATAAGAGGTGTGGGAAGGAGTCTGAGTGTAGGAAAAGGAGAGGGGACCTACTTAGGAATGTTTAATTTAAAATTATTTTGGGCTTTTAACTTGTGGTAGGATAAGATAGGATGATCTTGGTGAGGTTGTAATGGTTGAGACATGGTAGGCCAAAGTAAGTCAAGCTCAAAGTTCCCATGAATTTTTAAAAGTTGATAGAGATTATGGTTGATCGTGATGATTTATCCACTATGGGGAAATTTCAAAAACTCATGGATAAGAGAGAAAAAAAAATTCATTAAGGTAATCAAAGAAAGGATAAATTTTTCTTGGAAGTGATTGGAAGTTGGGATAGAAAGGGTGACATCTAGGAACTTCTTACCAACTTCTACAGGAAAGGTAATGGAACCATGGGTAGGATAAGAAAAACCATTAAAAGTTGTAATCATCACATCTAATTTGTCATAGGAGTCTTGATGAAATTATCTTGTGTAATTTTTTTTCTTATTTATAACATTCACCATGCAAGTAGGATCAATGAACACTTGTTGAGAGAACTTATCATTAATCTTTGTGGAATTATAAAGAGGACTATTGGGTGCCTTAATAGTCTCCTTAGGATCAAATTTAATGTGAAGCTCAAGTTTAGGCTTAGGTTTGGATTTAGGTTTTTATCAATGAGATTAATAAAATTATTTTCCACACTATACATATTATCAATATTCATGGTGATGGGTTCACAAGGCACAACAATAACAGTTGAAGAAGACAATATGATAGGTTCATTGGTATTGGTAGGAAGGGAAGGAAAATCATTGGTATATATTTGAAAGTTTTGGTTAGGGAATTCAATAGATTTATTTCCTTTATCATTCACATCCTCAACAGTGATGGCATTTTTATCTATGAGGTGTCAAATAATAGTCTTCAAATGGAAACACTTCTCAATAACATGGCCAAGATAATGATGGTATTGGGATAAGGCTTTGACATTATGAGAATCTAAAAATGGTTTGGAAGGATCAATATTTTTATGGGAGGAAGTTTCAAAATATTAGAATTAATCAAATTCAATATAACATTATGCAAAGATTTAGTTCAAGAGATGTAAAAGCACAAGATGGTTTAAACACGAATGACAAAGGATACAGACTTGATGTAGTTACCACTTGTGAATCAACATTGTTGGAATAATTGTTGATCTTTATGAAACCTGTTGTCTTGAGATTAATGATATGGAGGAGTTCTATGTTATCATTGATGGAAACCATACACTATTCTTAGTGATGACTAACTATGATATGGTGATAGTGAAGGTTTGATTACAAATTTGACTCAGTATGGTATAGTAGACATAGTTTATTGGTTTCAGTATATGGATCGGTGTAGACCCATATGATCGAGTTTTGATGTGAAAATATAGGAGGAGATTCTCAAAGGTATTATGTATCCTTTTCAATGATCACAAAATTTTATATTATTATCTGAAAAATTTATAGCTTTCTAAGTATCATTTTGTAGAGTACAGAGAAGAACATAGGCTGTTGGTCAGTGGATCGACCAACAATCCTATTGGACCTATGATCTGATCAGTTTGATAGTTGGTAATGATAGATATGACATGTTTAAAGAACTCTTATTATTGTGTTAGAGGTTAGGAATATTTTTTGATTATAGGTCTAGCTGACACTTCACACGTTATCTATTTTATTCTTGAGGCCAATGAAGTGAGTGAATATCTTTGATGTTAGATACATAAGATCACATTTTTGATATATTTAGTATGAGTGATGGTTGGATATGATTTCTATATGTTGTATGTGATTGATGGATCTATGAACAGAGATTAAGCTATCAAATGAGAAGATTTATTTGGCACTTACATGGAACTACACTGGGAGTGTTGATATTATTTCTCAATTTATTTTTATTGGATTTGTATCCATTGATTTTGTATGGTAGTGAGACTGTGAAGGTTGTAAACTTTTTTTGTAATCAGAGAATTGAGCTCTAGAATGTATGCCTAAATGCATGTACATACCCCTTTTGTACTAAACCCCTAACAAGGTAACTTATTTATGTAGAATTAATACTTGTGGGTTTCATCTCCATCATGGTTTTTCCCTTAACTAGGTTTCCATGCACAATTCATGGTGGTATGATGTTGTGGATTCTTTGATTTTATTTAAGTTGTTTATTATTCATTTCTTTCAATTTATTGTTATGCAATCAAGTTAAAAAGGTTTTAAAAGCTAGATCATTGATTCACTCCCCCTCTTAGTGTTCCTTAATCCTAACAATTTGTATCAAATCTTTGGTCCTTGGTATAATTCTAAATAATTGAAGAAGGTACTAATGGAAGATCTAATTTTTTATAATAATTCTCAGGAAAAGATCTTTGTTGCACTTGATGATCTTGAAAAATAAAACATTCATAACTCGGAGTTGGAAAATATGCTTAAGGATGCTAAAAAAATCATTGAGAATCTAAAGGATAAATTGAACAAATCTAGAGATAAGAGGAAAGAACTTGTTGATCAATTGAAGCATAAAGATGATTCAAAGGCCCTAAAAGATAAATTTGATGAGTGTGAACAAATCACTAAGGACAGAGATAATTTGAAACATGAATTGGTAGCCGTGGTAATGAAGATGACTAAGGAGATTGAAGCAAAGAAAAATATTGAGAAAACCTTGAAGGACAAGGTAGATGAATGTTTCAAACTTAATGATGAAGTTGGACAATTATAAATTAATCTTGAGGAATCCAGAGACAATGAGAAGGAGATTGAAAGAGTCAATGAAGTTATTAGGAGTGAAATTGTAGCAACTAATGTATTGAAATAAAATTTCAAATCTAGTTTAGTGAATCTTGATGAACAACTTGAATAAAATTTCAAATCTAGTTTAGTGAATCTTGATGAAGAACTTGAAAGACAAAGACCTAAAGAAGAAAATCAAGGACTTGGACTTGATAAGAGAGAAAGTTCAGGATCAAGAGAGAAATAAATTCATCAATTCATCAAACTAAAGAACCTAAGAAGACACCTATGATGCAATCAAATTTCAATGGAAGATGCTTTAAATGTAACAAATTTTGGTATAGAGAGGAGTGTAGAAGAAGACCTAATGTGACATAATTTTCTATCTATTGTTTCCTTTGATACAAGTAGGGACACAAATCAAATGGGTCTAGATTAAAGGTGAATAATTATGTGTACCCGAGGAACATAACCTATTACAAATGCAACAAATTTAGACATATTGTGAAGAAATGAAGACTAAGGAAAAATCCAAAAAATACAAGGTATGGAAATGTGACATATTTTAATTGCAAAAATTCTTGTCATATTGCAAGGAATTATAGATACAGTAATGTAAGAGGTTCGGTAGATAAGAAAAATGAACACAATATTAAAGGAAATAAAATAATTGATGTTGAGGAAGTTAGAAAGGAAATGAGAAAGACATGGGTTATAAAAGAGAAGATTTATTCTAGAGAGAAGATCACACCACTTTAAGGTGTGGAAATTTCACTAGAGAGTTGATTAGGTCATTGACCTAAGGGGGAGTGTTTCTCAAAATATCTTTACCTGACCCCTGAATCTAAGACAAAAGTGAATGTGATTGGCATATGCAGATGCTGAAGTGATTTTATAACATTCTATTATCTTTGCAAGAATTTATTTGATAGATTGGATGGATTGACTATAGATTTTCTATCCTCTTCTCTAAGATAGAGTATAATGCATTAATTTCTATCTACTTTTTGGCATGAAAAGTAATAAAAATGAATTTATTATTTTCATTTCACACCTTGAGATTTACAGAAGTGTTTGCAGAGTAGTCTAAGGAAATTTCAAGGAGGATTGAAGAGATTCCTTAGCAATTTCATTGCTAAACACTAAAATCATTGGAAATGTATTTTTCATCTCACAATTTCATTTTAGAAAGAGAGATCATGGATACACCTAGAGTAGTAGATATTATGGACCTTCCTAGACCAATACTAGATAAACATCCATAGAGGAAAACCCTGATGATGCATTTTCATCTGTTCATTATGAAGTTCTTCACATTGAAGACAATAGGGAATATATTCATTACAACTTGGAAGAACTTGGAGATAGAGTGGTTGAACAAAAATTTAGGGAGGTCTCTATAGATTTGTTTCTGAAAGATGAACATAATATATTGGAAGAGAAGGAGTTTGCATAGGTAATGGAGTTTCCAGATTTCTTTGAAGGGGAGTGGGCTCGATATGTGCTAAAAAGAGTACATGATCTAAATTTATGTGGCTAGATAAGATTAAAAAAGAGGTTATGAAGGAAGTTACAAGATTCTGTGATAGTGGAGAGGTGCCTTCATTAAGATATATTCAGAAGGACATAGTGACAAATCTCACCGGTTCTTAGTGGGACAAGCGAGTAATGATAGTGAACAATATTCTTCAACCTAATGTGAAGTTCACATCTATGGTACTCAGTAACAAGGTATTTCATTCTAGTAGAGAGAATTAAATTTCTAGCACAATTATATATGTTGTATATTGTATGGTAAAATAAAATAGAGAATATGATATTTGCAAAGCATTGATGGATCAAATCAAGAAGAATCTAGAGAAGATAAAGAAATACTAGAAAAAAAATCTTCAAATATGGATATCTGTCGGTATGTATATTTTTATATTTAATTAATTAATTTCTTGGAGTAGGAAAAATTAAATGCAAATAAGATAAACCAGTGGCTGTTCAGATCAAGGAACTTTATGATATGTTAGGAGAGAAGCAAGCAAGAATTGATATGTGGGGATACTTCAAAAGTTTTCAATAATCTATGCATTTGAGGTATAGGATTCCCTATGAGATAGTAAGTAAGTATGAGGACAAAATATATTTTATGGTAGTTATTGATGCTTGTTTGATGGAGGCAGCAGATCCTAGAACATCTTGGGTAATGCCTATGGGGTATGAGGTGGATAGTCCACTTCTCGAAGCTTATGCTGAAGACATTTTGAAGAAACCTTTGGACAAGTCAAAGAAAAGCTTCGGTACATGAAATACAAGGGACAACACTAAATGATAAAATTAGAACACTTTTTATTGAGAAGGATAGACTTAGTCATATTTTGAACTTAATTGTTCCTAAGCTTGTTCTTTTGTTTAACAAATTGAAGGAAGCAGAGCTTACCTTTAACATGCCTGAAAAATTTGATCTTCTTAATACAAAGAAGAAAATTTATGCAATTTGTGAGTAGAATGTGGTGATGGAGAGTATGTAGAAGAGTTTGGATACAAATTTTGTAGCTCTGAGGAACAATTTTTTAGATGTATTCAAGCTATTATAAGTACAATTTGAACAATCTTGTATATAGCAGATGATATAGGATTTTGTTAGTTGAATATTTAGGACCCTGCCTTTTCCATTGATGTCAAAGGGGGAGTGATAAGGAGAGAAAAATGTTAGATTCAGCTCAGGGGGAGTACAAATTTTTGATAAAATTTTTGAGTTTGGTATTTTTTGGACACTTAGTCATTTTTTGCTAAGTGTTTCCATCAATACTAGAGGGGGACATTTTTGGCTTGAAATTGATGATATGGAGGAGTTTTATGTTTTCATTGATGAAAAAAATACACCATTATAGTGATGATTGATTATGATATGGTGATACCAAATATTTGATTACAGATTTGACTAAGTATGGTATAGCAGACACAATTTACTAGTTTCAGCATATGGATCGGTATGGATAAATATGATCGAGTTTTAATGTGAAAAGATAGGATGATATTATCAGAGGTATTATGTATCCTTATATATGATTGTAGGAGTTTATATTATCATCCGATATAGTTATATCTTTCTGAGTATCGGTTTGCAGAGTAGAGAGAGTGTTGGTTAGTGGATTGATCAACAATACTATCAGATCGATTATCTGATCAGTTTGATAGTTGGTAATGATAGAGATGACATTTATGATGAATATTATGCTTTTTTTTGAGGTTAGGAACAAATTTCTATGATAGATCTAGCCAAAACTTCACACATTATCTATTTTGTTCTTGAGGCTGAAAAAGTGAGTGAATATCTTTGATGTTAGATATATAAGATCACATTTTCTAGATTTTTAGTATGAGTGAAGGTTGGATATAATTTCTATATGTTTTATGTGTTTGATGGATCTATGAGAAGAGATTTCTCTATCATTTGAGAAGATATATTTGGTACTTACATGGAACTATACTAACATTGTTGATGTTATTTCTTAGTTCATTTTTTATTGGATTGTTATCCATTGATTTTGTATGGAAGTAAGCCTCTGAAGGTTTTATACCTATTTTTTAATCTGAGCATTGAGTTCTAGGATGTAAGATTAAATGCATGTGCATTCATATTTTGTACTAAACCCCTAGCAGGGTAACTTATTTATGTAGAAGTAATACTTTTAGGTTCCATCCCCATCGTGGTTTTTCCCTTAACCAGGTTTCCACAAAAAAATCATGGTGTTATGATGTTTCAGGTGCTTTACTTTTATTTAAGTTTTTTATTATTCATTGCTTTTAGTTTATGGTTATGTAATCAAGTTAAAAAGGTTTTAAAAGCTCAAACATTGATTCACCCCCTTCTGAGTGTTCCTCAATCCTAACAAAACCTTTGCTATATTTTTGAAGCTTTTGTTTAGATTTATAAGAGGCATCACTCTTATCAACTCGACCCATTGGAGTGGATTATTCTGTGTGTTTTTATGTGTCAATCACTTGTACTTGCAAATCTGCAAACACAACACGAGCTATAACTCATTATCTCAATTGTTGCTCACAAAAAAATTCAAAACATAACAATCAAAATTGAGCTATAGCTTCCTATCTAGAAAGAGTTTTATCTAGCTATGAAATTTCTCTCATAAATTTCCATTAGATCGGTGAAAATACAATGCTAAAATGAAAATTCAAAATGATAGAAAACCATTAGTACGCATCTTAAGCTAAATAATAGAAATTCTACATTAATTCGATCCTTTAAGAAATAGAAGTGTTTACTAATTATCTAAGAATGCATGAATTCATTTCTGCAACATAAGCCTAATGCAAGATTATAAGATTTTTTGATTATTTGAGCTCAAAATTCACTCCTTTTATGGAGAATGAAGTGAAATGACTGGCTGAGATTGATTCTTGAGGAGTGTTGAGGATTAATCCTTGCTTGATCCATGTGTGTAAACTCTGTTAGAATGAATTCAGAATAAATGAGAGGGGGGGGGTGAATCAGTTATCCTTAGGTCTAGATGTGCCCATTTAAAACTTAATACCAATTTGAACAATTCAGATCTACTTGGCAACAATAATATAAAAGTGTGCAATTTACTGTACTAATGAAATAAGCTTGCAGAAACTTAATAGTAAAGCACAACATAAACATTCACACATTTTGACACCATGATTTAACATGGAAACCCAATATGGGAAAAAACACTAGTAACATGCTACCAAAATTTGCACTCTTCTGAAGTGAGCTTTGTTAGGAGCCAACCGTGTTAAAAGTGTCAAAACACATTGTCAAATGTGACCTAGTTAAAGGATTTAATCACCTTTTCAGGAGTGGCCTTGTTAGAGGACTTAGAACATTCCAATCTGAATGTCACCTTGCTCAAAGGATTTATATAATGACTGTTAGGTAAACCTTGTTAAAGGATTTTAACTGATACAATGGTTAGAATGTAATCAGTGATAACATGTAACTAATTGAATGTTTGATAATGTTAAGTTGAAGATAATGCAAGGCATTAAATTAGTTAATGTTTTGTATTTTTATTGATGTCAACTTGATATCATCTGTGCGGTCATGTACATAATGCCAAAAACTTTAGAGAATTAAAGGAACAAAGGTTATGATTTTAGCAAATCATAAAAGTCAAGTATTCACTAAGTGACAAACAACACCAACAGAGTGCACACTGACGGTCAAAGCAAAGAAGAACAGTCATAGTGATACTTGAGGATCAGAAGTATAGTATTTCCCGATGAAGAAAAACTATAGGTTTCCCAACGAGCAAAGTCAGAAGGTTGCCCGGCGAGCTAAAGATAGTGTTTCCTGACAAGTAAAATTCCAATGATGCCCGATAGACGGAGATCATGAAGCTAACTGGAGTCTCACCAATGGAATTGTTAGTTGTCACTAACAACTAACTATAGTGGTGACTAACGTAACGGAGAGTTCAGAAAATGACAAAATATCTAGCTGGCAGAGCTAAAAATAGACTTAACTGTTGGAAACAATTGTTTAATTGTGTATTGTCCTTGATGTTACACAAATGTCATATCAGTCATTAGACAGAGTCTACCAAGCTCATAATGTTCAGCAAGGCAGTTAACCAAGTCTACCGAGCTCAGACGGTAAGAGAAGCTATTTACAGAGTCTACCCAGTGCCCCAGAATACTATACCAAGAAGTTAGTTATAACCGAGCTCACTCAGTCGACAAAGGAAATTCAATCTCTACCAAGTTCACTTGGTCATCAAAGAAAATGTGACAGAAAGTTAGAATTTATCGAGTTCACTCGGTTACCAAAGGATTTTCGCAGAATCTGCAGTGTTCACCGAGCATCCGTTGGTCAACACTGGAATATCATTTCTGGACTGCGTCGGCCTGTGAAGGATTTTATTTGTGAAATGTTTGTACAGCCGACCAATGTAATATCTATTAATTGAAACTTGTAATTGGGCCGACTTGATAACCTGAAGGGTATATATGAAAGATCAAGTTGCGAATTCAAGAAGGGTGTGAAAATGAAGAGAAGTAGGAATGTGCGAATTCTGATGAAGGATTAGAGATATCCTTGAGGTGCTGCAAAGATATATTTGATCAGTAAGGATCTATTGGAGCAGAACAGAGATCTGTATCAGCAAGATAAGTTGCATTTAATTC
>MU226169.1:7389891-7415287 GCA_018584345.1 Thuja plicata
GAATGGGTAATGATACACCTTGTCCAGTTGAAGGTAAAGGAACTATAATGTTGAATAACCTGATTAAATGTGAAAATGCTTATTGGGTAAAAGGATTGAATTATAATCTGTTGAGTGTTTCTTAGCTAAATTCAGGTCACAGAGTAGCATTTGAGAATAAGAAGGCAAAGATATTCAATGAATCAGGAAGATTGATTGGTACTGGTGAACATACAAAAGGTAACTTATTCTATCGTAATGATACTAACACTACTTGCTTAATGACTAGAAACAAAGACATATGGTTGTGGCACCAAAGATTGTGTCATTTGAATTTTGACAACATGATGAAAATAAGCAGAAGGAGAAATGTAAGAGGCTTACCGATGATGACAAAGCCCGACATCATGTGCAAAAATTGTCAAAAAGGTTAAATGACAAAGTCTAGTTTCAAAAGTAAAACCCATACATCTGATGATATTATAGAATTAGTCCATACTGATCTATGTGGACCAATGAGGAAAAAGAGTTATTATGGAGATATATATTTTATTCTCTTTGTTGATGATTACTCTAGAATGATGATAGTTATGTTTCTAAAAGATAAATCTGAAGCATTCAAGATGTTTAAATGGTATAAGGCTATGGTAGAGAAACAAATTGGTAAGGATCTAAAATGATTGAGATCAGATAGAGGAGGAGATTTTATCTCAGATGAATTCACTAATTTCTATAATGAGCATGGTATAAAAAGATAGGTTTTTGCACCAAGAACACCATAGAAAAATGGGATTGCTGAGAGAAGAAGCAGATCCATAGTTGATTGTGCTAGAACATTGATGATAGAGAAAGGCATCACCCAAATATTCTAGAGGGAAGCTGTCAGTACTACTGTCTACACATTAAACAGAGTATAATTGAAGAAGGACACAAAGAAGACACCTTATGAGCTATGGTATGGTAAAACACCCAATGTAAGTTACGTCAAAATATTTGGTAGTCAATGTTATATCTTAAAGGATGATAGAAATGGAAATCTTGATGCCAAGAGTGATGAAGGTGTCTTTCTAGGGTATTCCACCAAAAGTAAGGCTTATAAATGTCTTATTAAGGCCTCTAAAAAATTTGTTGAAAGTACAAATGTAAAGATAGATGAATTTGCATAAAAGAATGAGCTAGAAAGCATAAAAGAACCAGAGGACTACAAAAAAATTTTATACTGTGAACAACCCAACACTCTACCCAAGCAATAGTGCTTAATTCCTGAGCAAAAGAATGTTGCAACCGACAGTCAGGCTGCAAATACCGACGGTTAGGATAATGATCAAAATAATGTGTAAGGTGATGAAGAACAGAATGAAGGAAAAAATGATGATCAAGCTGATAGACAAAGAGTTGTACCTGTACTTGCAAGATATGTAAGAAGGAACCATCCAAAGATCCATATCATAGGAGATAAGAAAGCTAGTACAAGAACAAGAAGTAAGTCTTTAAACTCAAATTATTTAATTTGTGAGTTTGAACCAAAAATTTTCAATGCTACACTTGATAATGAAGAATGGATAAGTGCAATGAATGATGAGATTGAGAAGATTGAGAAGAAAAAGACATGGTCACTTGTGCCAAGACTAGATGACAAGAATGTCATCGGTACTAAATGGATATTCAGAAATAAGCTGAATGAGAATGGAGAAGTCACAAGAAACAAAGCAAGACTAGTATACAAGGGGTATGCACAAGAGGAAGGTATTGACTATGGAGAAACCTTTGCACCTGTTGCTAGGATAGAAGGTGTAAGAATACTACTTGCTTATGCTGCATTCAAAGGATACAAGGTATACCAGATGGATGTCAAGTCAACATTCCTAAATGGAATACTTGAAGAAGAGGTATACATTGAGCAGCCAGAAGGGTTTGTAGATCCAGACAAGAGAAAAATAGTATGCAGACTTCATAAAGCCTTGTATGGATTGAAACAAGCTCCTAGATCCTGGTATGAATGAATTCATTCCTATCTTATTAGTATTGGATTTTTAAGGACTAGTGAAAATAATAATCTTTATTTGAAGGAAGATACTGATGCTAACACTTTGATTGCTGAAACATTTGTTGATGATATCATATTTGGAGGCAATCATATGCTATGAAAATCATTTTCTAATGAGATGAGAAAAGAGTTTGAGATGTCCATGTTTGGAGAGATCAAGTTCTTTCTTGGTCTACAGATCATTCAACAAAGTGAAGGTATTTTCATTACACAGTCCAAATACATTAAAGAGGTCCTGAAAATATTCAAGATGGAAGATTCCAAACCAGTTGGAACACCGATGACTACTAGATGTAAGTTGACAAAGGAGGACAAGACAACAGAGGTAAATTAGACTTTGTACAGATTAATGATTTGAAAACTCATGTATGTTGTACACACTAGACCAAATATTGCACATGTAGTAGGAATAGTTGCTAGATTTTCTGCTAACCCCAGGGAATCACATATGACTGCTATGAAAAGAATTTTAAGATATCTGAAGAATATCAAGGAATATGGCTTATGGTATAGAAGAAAAGGCAAATTTGAACTTTACTGACGCTGATTGGGCTGGAAATCTTGATGACTGGAAGAGCACAACTAGAGGAGCATTCTTTATGGGTGACAAACTTGTCACATGGATTAGCAAGAAGCAAGGATGCATCTCTCAGTCTACTGCAGAAGCAGAGTATGTTGCTACTGCTACAAATTTCTCAAATATTGCATGGATCAAACAATTATTGGAAGGTATGCATATGAAGATCCTAGAACCAGTGATTATCTATTGTGATAACACCAGTGCAATAAACATTTCCAAGAATCCAGTCATGCATGCTAAGACTAAACACATCGCTATCAAGTATCATTATTTGAGAGAACAAGTTCAAGAAAAAGAAGTGACACTTGAGTATGTGCAATTTAAAGAACAATTAGCTGATATCTTCACCAAGCCACTGCCCGAGGATAAATTTGAATACTTGAGAAAGAGACTAGGGGTAAAACCCTTGTCTACCATTCAGTAAAATGACTGAAGGCTGCATCAGCCTACATATTATCAAAATATCATTAATGTTGATGCAAGAAGAGAGATGAACTTCAAAGCTACATCTATATACAGACAAGTATATATCAGCACCGAGCACCAGAGAATATTTTTGTATTGCTGATGGATAAGGGAAATTCAAGGAATATATTATGGATGGAGAGGAATGATTGTTTGACATGAATGTCAGATATTTGTAAAATATTTTTTTGGCATTGTTGTCAAAGGGAGAGAAATTATCTATATTATCACATCCTTCTAGGAAGGGAGAGAGATTATCCATTATCACATTACTCCAACAGGGAGAGATTATATCCTTAGGGAGAGAAATTGTATGGAAAGATCTTAGATTATACAAAGGGAGAGTTGCTGAAAAAATAAAAAGACATCAAAAGAGAAGAACAGTCAAGGGAGAGAAATTGACACAAGGAAAGAACACAACACATCAAAATACAGAGAGCCGCAAGAATCAAATCTAAGCTAAAACAGAGCTTACCGATGGTCATACATAAAAATATCGGTTATCAAAACAAAAATATTGGTAGTGTGATGAATCTCAACTATTGTGTTTCATATTGTATTAGAAATAGTATAGTGTGATAATATAGTATGTCGCCATCAATGCCAAAGGGAGAGATTAATGACATGTAACTGATTGAATGTTTGATAATGTTAAGTTAAAGATAATGCAAGGCATTAAATTAGTTAATATTTTAAATTTTCATTGATGTCAACTTGATATCATTTGTACGGTCATGTACATAATGCCAAAGACTTCAGAGAATAAAAGGAACAAAGGTTATGCTTTCTGCAATGCATAAAAGTCAAGTATTCACTAAGTGACAAACAACATCGATGGAGTGCACACTGATGGTCAAAGCAAAGAAGAACAATCATAGTGATACCCAATGATCAGAAGTATAGTGTTTCCAAATGAAGCAAAACCACAGGATGCCTGACAAGAAAAGTCAGAAGGTTGCTCGACGAGCTAAAGACAGTGTTGCCCGACGAGTAAAATTCTAATGATGCCCGATGAATGGAGATCACGAAGCTAACTAGAGTCTCACCAACAAAACTTTCAGTTGTCACTGACAACTAACTGTAGTGGTGACCGACGTAACAGAGAGTTCAGAAAATGATAAAATATCTAACTGGCAGAGCTAAAAATAGACTTAATTGGTTGTCTACTTTGTTTTATTTGACCAGAGATAAGTGATTGATTTAAAGATGATTTGTACAGTTAGCAAGAAGATATCTACAAGAAAAATCAAGAGTTATGATTTAAATCTAATTGGCTGGATTGTTTTTCACACCAAGAATCAAGAATCAAGAAACAATGAATATCATGTCTATATAAGAGACAAGCTTAATTCATTTTTGAATGGGATTAAGTAGAGTGAATAAAAAGAGGATGCTGAAGAGAAACTGATGAAGAACAACTTCATGTAGTGCTGATCAAACAAGCTAAAGGAAGAGCTACAGAATTTCGTAGACACCGACAAACAGTGAGCACAAAATCATAGAGAAGAAAGTATGGAGCACAAGGACTGAATTGATACATTGGTTAGAGAGGTAATGTACTTAAATAGATCTAAAAATCTGCAATTCAAAGTTTCAATATGAATAGGTCATAGTGTTTCAATTTAACCATTGAAGCATCAAGTCTCTTAACTGAGCAGGACTTAACAATCTTCTATATATTGAGGTACATCTCAAGGAGTGCCAAAAAGTTTGATTCATGAAAGTAGCATTGGACTTGCCCGATACCTATTGATAGTCTAAGAAGGAGGTTGATTAAAGGATGGTAGCAATAGATGCTCGATACTAAGTGAAAATATCTATGTATAAAATCCTCTAACAAGGTCACACTTAATAGTGTGTTTGTAACCTTTAACAGGGTTGGCTCCTAACAAGGCTCACTTCAGAAGAGTGAAAATTTGGGGTACCAGTCCCAGTGGAATTTTTCCCTTAACAAGGTTTCCACATTAAAATTCATGTGTTATGTGTGTATGATTCATTTATTTACTATTTTGTATCTTACATAGCTAACTCTGGATTGATCGGTATCCTCTTCTTATTTACTGAGTTTCGGTAAATAGTTATATTGGTTTTTGGTATTCAAGAATAAGGATTGACAGAGAAAACTGATAGACAGTTAATCATTATTAGTATTTCATGGCATGCATCTTGTAGGGACATAATAATCTAAGGTTTATTGATTGGTGGTTAAGTTTGAAGGATAATTTTTTGAGTCCACTGATTCACCCCCCCTCTCAATTATTACTAACAATTAGCAGGTTTGATCTGATTCATACAACTTACTTTGCAATCCAGATCCAATTCAACTCTTATGATAATTCACTGAGTGGCCTCCATTCTCATCTCAAACTCCAGATATGCTTGGAAATTTGTCAAGCAATCTCTCTCTGCTTGTCTACTCAACCTTCTTTGCTTAGATCTTGCCAATCAGTCAATTAACCATGCAATCCTCTTGCATACTTTTCATTCATAGCTATATCCATGAATAACCCCTTGAGGTTATCATATACCTCTCCATCTAGGTCAGATAAATCTTTTACCGCTTAATCAAGATCGTAGATCTTAGGTTAGGTCAAATCTAATAGATATTTCCATCATTACATTACCATTTACTTCTCCAAAGTAGTCTTTAATTAAATCTTGAAACCATGAATTAATTATGGTTAACTATGCATTACATAATGTGATTCAATCTTTAATTAAATTTATATATCCCAATAAAATCAACTAAGTCGGCCAAAGATCTCAAATCTCATCAATAATCAAAATACTGTTCCTTGGCCAACACTGTGTTCTTCCGCTCGGTCGCCTCTGTATTCCTTGACATTTCACTGGCACTCGGACATCACTGGCTTCGCTCAGCATCAACTTTGTATTGGTCGACATCAACTTCGCTTTTCTTGGCATCAACTTCTTAGTGAACTGACAGTGAAAGATAAACAACATATCACTTTGCCAATGCGCCAAAAGATCAAGTACCCTTGTGTTTACCCATAACTCAACTGTTTCCCTCATTCTTCTTGTTATCCTTTTCTTCACATCAATAGATATGGTACTCAAACAAATAGAAATAGTATCAGCAGTTAAGGTTTGACATCAATGACAAAACAATGATTGTTTCCATTGTAGCTTTTCAAACAATCTTTCCAACAATCTCCCTCTTTGGCATTGATGGCAACACTAAACAATAAAACAATAATTGTCAACCATAGTTACCATACAATCCAAAAAGTCTATCTGTGTTCCTTGATATGAACAAATCTTTATTAATGTCTTTAGCTTCATTCTGATTCTCATCTTGTAAAAATTTTCTCCCTCTATGTCTGTGAACACACTGATGTCTTTCTATTTCTGTTCATCAATCACTTTTCCTTAGTAAATTTCTCCCTCTTTCAGCAAACTCTCCCTCTTTGACAACAATGCCAAAGATGTTGACATATTCATCATGCAGATTATTCTGTTCTAAACTCTGTATCATGCTATTCCTGTCATCTTGCTTATGACTGATTTTCTTTTTCTATCCTTGTCTATCTTTCACAACTTCAGGCAGCATCCTAAAGTGTGACTGTCTGTTTAGGATGACTATCTGTGCATCAATGTGAAAAATATTATGAATATAATATTTGATGCAACAGTACCATTCTGAACTAATTAGCCTTAGTTAGGGGAATCACCCCTAATTTACCTCACAAATACTCATGATCATCCTTGGGTAGTGCCTTTGTAAATATATCAACCAACTGTTCCTTAGTGTTCACATACTCCAGTCTCACTTTCCTTCTTCTCAACTATCTCCCTCAAGTAATGATACTTGACCGCTATATGCTTTGTCTTAAAGTGAATCACATGGTTCTTAGAAATATTAATGGCACTCGTGTTACCACAATATATGACAACTGGTTTTGTGATCTCTTCTTTCATAACTTTCAGTAGTATCTTTAACCACACAATATTAGAGCAATTAACTGCTATTGCCACATACTCGGCTTCAGCTATAGATTGTGAGGTGCAGTTCTGTTTCTCGCTTGTCCAAGAAACTAATCTTTTTCCCAAAATAAATGCTCCTCCTATGGTGCTTCTTCTGTCATCTACATTTCCAGCCCAATTAGAATCAGTATAAACTCTGAGTTCAAATTTCTCATTCCTTAAGTAATATATAGACCATATTTATCTGTTCCTTTCAAATATCTTAGAATCCTTTATACTGCCATTATATGAGTTTCCTTGGGATTGACAAAAAATCTAACAACAATTCCAATAGCTAATGCAATATCAGGTCTACTGTGTACAACATATTGCAGTTTTCCAATCATTGATCTGTACAGTGTTTGATTTACTTCTTTTGTCTCATCATTTTTGGATAACTTCTATCCAGTAGCCATGGGTGTACTCACTGGTTTTGAATCTTCCATTCCAAAAGTTTTTAGTATCTCTTTGATATATTTTTATTGAGTAATATAGATACCATTCTTCATCTGATATATTTGTAAATCAACAAATTTTTTTATCTCTCCAAACATAGACATCACAAATTTAGTTTGCATCTCCTTTGAAAATGCTTGGCATAACATATCTTGTCCACAAAAGATAATGTCATCAACAAAAATTTTACCTAATAAAGTACCTTTACTTTTCTCTATCTTCAAATACAGATTGTTATTGTCATTTGTTCTTGCAAATCCAATCTTCATCAGATAATTATGCAATCTCTCATACAATGCTCTGGGTGCTTGCTTCAGTCTATAAAGTGCTTTGTGTAATTTGCAAACCATATTTCTTTTTCTTGGGTCAAAAAATCCATCAGCTTGTTCAATGTATACTTCTTCTTCTAATATCCCATTTAGAAATGCTGACTTCACATCCATTTGATAGACTTTAAATCCTTTGTAGGCTGCATATGCAAGTAAGGTTCTTACACCTTCCAATCTTGCAAATGGAGCGAATGTCTCTCCATACTCAATTCCTTCCTCTTGTGCATAACCCTTGCATACCAGTCTAACTTTATTCCTTGTTACCTCCCCATGCTCATTCAACTTGTTTCTGAATACCCACTTAGTATCAATTATATTTTTATCATTTGGCCTAGGTAAAAGTGTCCAAGTATTGTTCTTTTCAATCTTTTCAATTTTTTTGTTCATGGCTTGAATCCAGTCTTCATTGTCTAAAGCATATTTTACTATTTTAGGCTCAAAATCACATAATAAGTAGGTATCTTCTCTCAATTTGCTTCTTGTCATGTCTACAGAAGCCTTTTCTCCTATGATTTGATCAAGTTTATGGTGCCTTTTAACATACTTTTCCAAAGTAGGTTCTTTCTGTGATTCAGATTGATCATTCATGTTTAATTCAGGTTGAAACAGTGACTCAACATCTCCATCATATAGCTCGGCAGTCACCTCCTGTTGCCTGGCAATTTCGTTCTATGACTCGGCAGGTTCAGACTGTTGCTTGACAACTTCATTCTTAGTTTCATTAGAATCTTCCTCATCAGGATAGGTGAAATTTGTAACTCTCAGGCTTAGTCATGCTTTTAGCTTCATTTCTTTCTACATATTCATCAATTCTAACATTTGCATTTTCCATAATTTTGTTAGCGTTCAAATTCAAACACTTGTATGCTTTACTTTTTGTTGAATATCCAAGAAATATTCCCTCCTCACCTTTAGCATCAAGTTTCCCATTTTTGTTATCCTTGAGTATGAAACATCTACTTCCAAAAACTTTAAAATAGCTTACACTAGGTTCATATCCATACCATAGCTCATAAGGTGTAGCATTTGTAACTTTCTTGACTTGTACTCTATTAAGGGTATAAATTGTTGTACTTACAACTTCTCTCCAATATTTCTGTGCAACATTTTTCTCCATCATTAGTGTTCTGGCACAATCCATGAAAATTTGATTTCTTCTTTTAGCTATACCATTCTATGGTGGTGTCCTAGGTGCGGACATCTATCTTTTTATCCCTCTGTCATTGAAAAACTTGTTAAACTCATTAGAAATAAACTCGCCTCCTCTGTCAGATCTCAGACATTTCAGACTCTTACCTGTCTCCTTTTAAACTTTTGCCAAGTCCCACCTAAACAACTGGAATGAATCAAATTTTTATTTAAGAAACATAACAGTCATCATTCTAGAGTAATCATCAACAAATAAAATAAAATATTTGTCTCCCCAGTAACTTTTCTCACCAATAGGTCCACATAGTTTAGTATGAACCAATTCTAAAATATCTTCAGAAGTATGATTTTTACTCTTAAAACTAGATTTAGTCAGCTTTCCCAATTGACATTGCTTGCACATTACATTTTTAGGTTTCTTTAACTTAGGCAGCCCTCTAACCTTTTTCAATTTTCTTATGCTTACCAAGTTATCAAAGTTTACATGGCACAACCTTTTATGCCATAACCAAACATCACTATATTGTGCAAACAAGCATGTCTCAACAGTTAAATCCAGATAAAAAAAGTTACCTTTTGTCTTCTCACCACTTCCAACTAATTCTCCATCGGCATCATAGATCTTTTATTTCCTGTGATGGAATTCAACTCTGTAACCAAAAGTATTCAGCTATGAAACACTCAATAAGTTATACTTAAGATCATCAACCCAATATACATCATCACATTTGATTTTTTCAGTCAATTGAATTGATCATTTCCCTTTGACATGGCATGGTGTATCATTTCCAAATTTAACATAATCACCTTTACACTGATCTAAGGTTTCAAATTTATCTTTATCACCGGTCATGTGGTGTGAACAACCACTATCAATAATCCAACGATCACCTTTACTCGTATAATAAATTAGTGCAATTTTCTCATCATCTTTCATTGCAACATACACAACTTCTATATCATTTTCATCATATTTATTAGATTCACTGTCAGAAGCTTCTTCAGCTATATAACAATATTTCTTACCTTTATCTTTGTAATCCTTGTACTTCCTAAAGTCTTGGTCATCCTTTCTGTCTTTAAACTTGCTGTCTCTTCTCTCATCTCTGTCATTCTTCTCAGGACATCTTGTAGCAATATGACCAACTTTGTTACATGAAAAACAAATAATAGGAAGTTTACCTTTGAATTTTCCTTTTCCTCTTGATAGTCTTCTTGCCATAAGTGCCTCAAGTTCTTCTAGATCATCATCAGAAGTGTCGCTGTCACTATCCACACATTTATTTCCTTGGTTTGATTTTTTGAGGACCATCTGGGACTTAAATGCAGATTCAATGGCTTGTGGAGTATAGTTATCAAAATTTGACATCTCAAATGTCATAAGTCTGCCTACCAAACTTTCCAAAGTCAAATTTTTGTTAGGAGTACATCTCAATTCTTGAATTGTAGATACTCTAATAGCATAAATAGGAAGAAGTGTTCTCAGTACCTTGCTCATGATAGTGTTATCATCAATGGTTCCTTTAGCTCCTCTAATAAAATTTACAACTTCCTTTATCCTACCATAATATGAAACTATATTTTCTCCTTCTTGCATTTTCATTTCATCAAACTTACCTCTCAAGCTTTCAGATTTGGCTCTTAGCACATTTGTGTCACCTCCAAAGATGGTTTCAAGGGCATCCCACATTTTCTTTGTGCTTGTATGGTCCCTTATGTCTTCAAACTCATGATAGTTTTGGGATGATGCAATCTCCAACATTGCTTGATTATGTTCTTGCTTTTCTCTTAACTATGCATCATTGAGAGCTCCTGTAGGGGCTACATATTCTTGATCAACATGACATTTAGCAAAATCACCAACACCAGCCAAGTGAAATTTCATCAAACTTTGCCATGAAGGAAAGTTATCCTTGTTCAACTTTGGTACCTCCCTTTTATACATCTTGATCTTTTGCTCCAAGTACCTTCAAACTTTTTCAAGAGAACTAAGATCTGATACCAATTGTTAGAATGAAATTAGAATAACTGAGAGGGCGGGGAATCACTTATCCTTAGGTCCAGATGTGCCCATTTAAAACTTTATACCAATTTGAACAATTCAGATCTGCTTGGCAACAATAATATAAAAGTGTGCAGTTTACTATACTAATGAAATAAGCTTGCAGAAACTTAATAGTAAAACACAACATAAACATTCACACATTTTGACACCATGATTTAATGTGGAAACCCAATATGGGAAAAACCACCAGTAACATGCTACCAAAAATTTCACTCTTTTGAAGTGAGCTCTGTTAGGAGCCAACCCTATTAAAGGTTACAAAACACACTGTCAAATGTGACCTGGTTAAAGGATTTAATCACCTTGTCAGGAGTGGCCTTGTTAGAGGACTTAGAATATTCCAATCTAAATGTCACCTTGCTCAAAGGATTTACACAGTGACTATTAGGTCAACCTTGTTAAAGGATCTTAACTGATACAATGGTTAGAAAGTAGTCAGCAGGTTTGATCTAATTCATACAACTTTCTTTGCAATCCAGATCCAATTCATCTCTTATGCTAATTCACTGAGTGGCCTCCATTGTCATCTCAAACTCCAGATCTACTTGGAAATTCATCAAGAAATCTCTCTCTACTTCTCTGCTCAGCCTTCTTTGCTTAGATCTTGCCAATCAGTCAATTAACCATACAATCCTCTTGCATACTCTGCATTCACAGCTATATCCATGAATAAACCCTTGAGGTTATCATATACCTCTCCATCTAGGTCGGATAAATATTTTGCCGCTTAATCAAGATCATAGATCTTAGGTTAGGTCAGATCCAACGGATCTTTCCATCTTTACATTACCATTTACTTCTCCAAAGTAGTATTTAATTAAATCCTTAATCTATGCATTAATTGTGGTTACCCATGCATTAAATAACGTGACTCATTCTTTAATTAAATTTACATATCCTAATGAAATCAACTAAGTCGGCTAGAGATCTCAAATCTCATCAATAATCAAAATATTGTTGCTCAGCCAACACTGTGTTCTTCCGATCGGTCGCCTCTGTATTCCTTGGCCTTTCATTGGCGCTCAGCCATCACTGGCTTCACTCGACATCAACTTCACATTACTTGGCATCAACTTCTCTTTGCTTGGCATCAAATTCTCAATGAACTGATAGTGAAAGATAAACAACATATCACTTTGCCAATGTGCCAAATGATCAAGTACCCTTGTGTTTACCCATAACTCAACCGTTTCCCTCGGTCTTCTTGTTATCCTTTTTTTCACATCAATAGATATGGTACTCATACAGATAGAAATAGTCTCGCCAGTTAAGGTTTGACATCAATGAAAAAACAATGATTTTTTTTGTTGTAGCTTTTCAAACAATCTTTCCAACAAACTCCTATTGGTCCATCAATTGAATTTTTCCCTTTATGGTGAGTTGTAATTTAGGATTATTTATTTAATTTTCTTTAATTAATTACCTTAGCTAAGGGATTTAATGAGGTTGATTTAATTAAATAAGCCAAGGTAATCAATTAGAAATTAACAATAGATTTAACAATGGTTAATGCTTGCTTTGATGGATTTCATTGAGTTTAGAGAATTATGCCAATAATCAAATAATCAGATTAGGATAATTGGGGGAAAGATCTTTAGCTAAGGAAAAAGGGGGTCTCTGGTTATAGTAGCCTAATTTAGGGTGGTTACAGATTGAAATTGCCTCACTTGAAGCTGATAATTATGAAGTAGTTCACACAATTGGGTAAAATAAGTAAACTTAGAATGGATTATCTTATCTCTATTGTATTTTTTCAAATTAGAATTGAAAACATGTTGAACATTTATATTAGGCACTGATAAGAATTTGAGCACGCAAATGTTTAAATCTACAAATAAATTTTGTCACTTTTTCCTTAACACTTTTCTTACAATAATTCAAATTAGCTAAAGAAATTTGAGGACCAATATTATTTTGAAGCTATTGAATGAAAACATTCTTTTTGAAATGAGTTTGTAGAATAAGAAAGAAAAGAACAAAACCATTTTAAGGCCTTATCTCTAAACGTCCCATTAAACAATTTGGCCTTTTAAATTCTATGATCATTAGATTAGTCACCGTACAAGGTTTAATTTTTTTCACATGACTCAGGAATCAACTTTTCTGGATTATATTTCTTCTAGCGAGGTATTTCCATGCATTGAGGGATAATGGCGTGAATGATACCTTCAGGCAAAGAGCAAGAAATGTCACAAATAGGGATAATGAATTTGGATTGGGTTGAGGAAAGTTGTTGTTGTTGCATGGATGAAACACTTTGGGCAAGGTTATTAATAGTGCCTTTGATGAATATATAGGTATTGGACATGTGTGAAAATGAAGGATTTAGAACATTGTGGGAAATTGAGGGAGCTTTGGTTTATGAAGGTGGTACATTATGGTAGGTAGGTATAAATTGTGGTCGATAGATACATGGAACACTCATAGGTGGATGAATGATAGGATTGAGAATACTATACCAAGACTAACATGTGTAGGATTGACATTTTTAATAGATGTAGTCATGATAGATGGAGTACATCGAGGAACATTAGGTAAGGATGTTGGAATAGAAATGTCATTCTCAACATTGTTATGATTAGAAAGAATACGATATTGAGAAAAACTTTTCATAGTCCTAATATTATCATTAATAAGATAGGATATTATCATTAATAATATGGGATATTACACACGATGAATCAATACCATGGTCCTCACTGTGAATCAACTTCCCCAATCCTTCTACTAGGGAGATTATCTCACTATTAGAACTTTCTTGACCTGATCATTGCTCCATCTTTTCAAAATCATGGGAAATTTTTTTGTACTTGGTTAGGGGACACTCTTAAGGATTCATCCTCATCATGAGAAGAATGGGAATATGTATTCTCAATAGTAGAAGGTATGCCATTAGCAAGCGTAGAGGTATCATCTACATTCCTATGGAATGCATTAAATTAATCAATATCAACACCCTAAAGGAATCCACAAGTCTACATCTTCATCTCACAGGTATGTTATATTTAGGGCTCAAGGTTATGAAACTCATGCACAAAGCAATAAAAGAAAGAGATGTGTAAATAATGAAAACTAGTAACCAATTGATTATTTAGAAATCTTATAAAGTAAATATAAATCAGATCTAAAATAGAAAGATAAAGATCATGTAAATATTCACCAATTTTATGCAAAAATAGACTTAATGTATCATAATGATTGCACATACAAGCTAATGAAATGCATGAAGTAAACTCTAATCATTCCAAATGTAATGCACATCTGATCCAAACACCAAATCCTAATAAACATATAAGGATATCATGATCACCAAAATGTGATGAAAGAAAAATGGAGAGAGAATCAATGAATAAGATAGGGATGAATGTTCACTAGGATGGTCAAACAAGCTAGGAAGCATCACACCCCAAATTCCATCTCTCTTTCATTAAATTAGGAAGGGGAAAGTACTCGCAAGGCTTAAGGAAACTCAAACAATGAACAAGTGTAATGGTGTTCTCTAGTCTCTTCTTCATTGCATGTAGATTTATATAGTCTAGTATGGATAAATAAGAGTTTTGATTATTTTTTATATCATTATTGGTGTTGTATGTTTATGCACAAATCTTATTCTTTTAAGATTTTTAAATGTTATTCTTATTGGTATGCTATGACTTTATGACTTGATGGAGAATATATCTATCTTTAACATTAATGATCCATCATGCACTTAAATTAAACATCATCATACACTTGCATTAGGAGTAAGAAAATATTTTGTATGTATTTCATGACTTAGTGTTTCAGCTAGGAAAAATATACTTTTCAATCGACAAATGTTATCATCCTAAGGAGTCATGATTTGCATACCCATATCTTACAATTATGTATAGATGTTATTATCACTTTTTATAAAGAGGTATTATGTGTAGTAGGCTTGTCCTTGGTCTAGTAATAACCCTTTTGACATAACATACATTGGGTACTACTATAGTCTTTTAATTTAGCCATCTTTAGTTATGATCCATCTTATTAAGGATACCTCTATGGAAGGCCCTCTTAAGTTTAGTTAAGAGTAAAATGAAGGAAATATTAGCCACTCTTAGAAAAAAAAAAATTTATACATATTCTAAGAGTGGCTAATATTTCCTTCATTTTGCTCCTAACTAAGAGAACAATTTGAATTTAAGGATCTAGGAACCAATAGATTATTTTGCAAAGAAACATGAGTAATATTCCTCATAAAATATAGAAAAGTGTTATGAAAATTATAATGACTAATTATTTTAGAACTTTCATCCTAGTAGGACATTTGAATCTCATTGGAAAGAGTACAATTTGTGAGTCTCTAACTTGGATGAAATATAAATATGCCCTCCTCTTAAGCTAACCCATTGAGATCCTATTGATAGTAAAAAGTATCATGACTACTAGAAATGTTGTGAGTAAAATAGGGAAACAAATATGTAACTGGCCAGCCATGGAATATTCTTCAAAGCCAACATTCCACCTAATAATCAAAGTATTACTCATGTAAATCAAGGTGATAATCCTTAACAATTTTGCATAAGAAACAAATTTGTGTGGTTCACATCATAGCTCCATTGCCTTGCATTTGTTACTAGGGATATGCATCCAAATGTGATCGGACCATATTTTTTAAAGTAGTCAACATTAGGCTTCTTCAAACTCCATTTATCTTTACAAGTCATTCAATTTCTATAATATAAGAAGTTCTATCTTGTATGTAATATAGTTGATGATCATTAATCAAAATTATGAAACTAAAATTGAATCATATAACTACCACCTCCTTGAAAAAGTGTAATTTTTTCTTTAAAACTAATTATATTATGATGAATGAAAAACACATAATTTTTATTAAATGAATGAAAAATTGACATAATATTTTTTTATGACATATTCAGAGTATAATAAACATATGTTAATATAAACAGTATCTTGTTGATTGGCGGGGAAGGTAACCCCAAGTAGTTTCCTTTTCCTATGTTTAATTTTTTTGCCTGGACTTTTCGGTTGGACGATGTGGACCTGTTCGAGCTACGGTTAACCCCATGTCCCCATGCGGCTTCTTAAGTCTATTTTTCGCTTAAAAATAAGCTATGCAAGTGTCCCCATGTGATATTTTAATAATGGACAAAGGAAAATATAGAATCTTTTCGTATTTTCATGGAGCAGCTGTTGCTTATTAAAAAAAATAAGCTGTCAAAAAAAAGTAGGGGCTCAAAATAAGCAGCAATTGCATATTAAAAGAAATGACAGGTGGCTGGATAGAATTTTTCCCTTTTTTTTTCATTTACTTCTATTATTTTCCCTCCCAAATTTATGTCTGTATATTTTTATGAATTAGAATAATTTACTACCATTTTCAGTCTGCATACTTCACTAATTTTAAGCTGCTGAAATATAAGCAATAAAAATAGTATTCATGGGGTCACCGGCTCCACAAAATGCTCCTTAAAATATTGAGCAGCGGCTGCTAGCCAAAATAAGCCAAGCAGCCGCATGGGGACCTGCCCTAAACTCAAGTTTTTGTAGTGCTTGTTTACCGTTTGTTACTGTTAATGCTAACTTTACTACTACTTATTACCATAGGCTGGTTACCAACCTCGTGGTGAGGTTGGGGCCTGTTAGGACCTCCAGGCTGGTTACCAGCTCCGTGTTGGAGTTGGGGCCTGTTGATTTTCTTTCATGACTTTCGGTTTTAAAATTGGCATACGCTAAGGGTTTGCTGTGTGTGTTTTTTGCTGGTTGTCAGCACTCCTTGTGCTGGCTTTGTCTGTTCATATCAGCCCCCAGTTTTGACTGCTTTTTAAATCAAAAACATATTTTAATACCTTACAACTATCAGACTGACTCACTGACAGAAACGTAATACTTATTTACTGTCCCCTACTCAATTTTTGGTTAATAATATAAATTATATGATTTTAAACTCAAATCTCTCTTAGGAGAACTATCAATACAGCGACGTCTCTTCCGAATTGTATATGCATCCAGAAGAATGCATCTTCTGGTTTCTGTCTTCTAGTCTACTTTCGTAGAATGCATCTTCTGCTTTCTGTCTTGTAATCTACTTTAATATTTTCTTTTTTATTTTACTTCCTTGTAAGGGTCAATAGGAAAAATCTTTCATTAGATACGGCCGAATTGCAATTGTTCGGACCGACTTAAACTATTTTACACTCAAAAACTAACAATGAAACCTAATTTAAATGTACGAGAACGACGTGACGACAAACAAAAAAGTAACGATGAAAACCTAATTTTAAAGTACGAGAACGACGTGACGACAGGAACAACCAAGACATTTGTCTAAGTTGAACTCATGTACCAATTGGCAGCCATACATAATTTGCAGGAAAAAGAACAGTTGAATCAAGTGAATGCACAGAGCCTTATCATGGAAGGGGATTCTGATAGAAAGACTACTCCTAAAAGAGGAAAAAAAGAAATGACAACATCCATGAAAGGAAAACTTAAAGCTCCCACTCTTCCACTCTATAGTGTTTTCTCCTTTGCAGATGCCTTAGATTGGCTTCTGATATTTGTGGGTACACTTGGAGCAATTGGAACTGGTCTTGTCCTTCCCATGTACGCTATACTCTTTTGTAGTGTCATGAACGGAATAGGTCTAGATACACATAAAGTACCTGAGGTTTGTTCTATTCACTGGCTTTTGGCTTTAAAATTCAAAATGTTATGAAACATCACTTTGGGATTTCAAAATTTCTATTTGGGTGTCCTATAATTTATGGATAAGCTGTTGTAATTAATTGATGCATCAGTTGCTTGTATGGGACCGGATCCTGCATGCAAATAACCGAATTTATTGACTATATCAAACAGGCTGTTCATTTTCTAGTCCTTTTAAATGTATTCCTGCTGATTATTAATATATTGTGCTCTGTTGTTTCAGTTTGCCTTGGATACAGTTTATCTTGCTATAGGAGCATTTGCAGTTGCATGGGCAGGTAAGATATTGTAAATCATGGAAGGGGGAAGGATTTCGTGGTCGCTTATTTTATTTGCATGTATTTTTAAATGATGTATCAGATTTTTTACGATTTTTATTGGATTGTATGTATTTTTAGATGGTGTATTAGATTTTAAATTACGATTTTTATTGGATCTCTTTGTATATGATTAAGGGCTTGAAGTTATTGTTTCAACTTTGGTTATGTGCACAAAGGTCTAAAAGTGGTCATTTGTAAGTGTCACCTAGTAACTATCTATAGATGCCCTAATATTTCTGCTTTTATGTAATTACAATAGCCATTTAATGAATTGTTATGTGTACAAAGGTCCAAAAATGGTCATTTGGAGGTGTCCCTTGATACCCACTGATAGGTGCCCAAATAGTTATGTGCGCAAAGGTTAAAAGTGGTCACTTGGAGGTGTCATCAAATACTTATTCATAGATGCCCCAATATTCCATCTTTTGTGTAATTACAATGACCAATGGATAAGTCGTTACATGTACAAAGAACTCAAAGTGGTCATTTAGAGGTGTAACCAAATACCTATTCATAGATACCCTAATATTTCAATTTTTGTGTAATCACAATGGCCATTTATGAGTCATTATGTGCACAAAGGTCCAAAAGTAGTCATTTGGAGGTGTCACCTAATAACCTATTTAGAGATACCCAATATTTCAACTTTTGTTTAATTACAATGACTATTGGATGACTCATTATGTGCACAAAGGTCCAAAACTGGTTCACTGGATACCTATTCATAGATGTCCCAATATTTAAGCTTCTCTATAATTACAATTACCATTGGATGAGTCATTATGTGCATAAAGGTCCTAAAGTGGCGTTGACAACTAAAATTTACCATTTAGATTTGGTCAATTTACCCTTGCTAATCTCCTATCTTAAATAATTAAATAGTTTATAATTATTTAATTAATTAGCGATTACTTCTTCTATTAATCTATACCCCTTCGCTCTTGGACTATGGTGCCTAACATTGTAGTCTACCTAGTTCAATAATTAACTAATCCTTCATTTATTTATTTAATTAATTAGGTGGACTATGGTGCTAGTCACCTTGGTCTAAGAGAGAAAAGGTATAAGTAAATAGAAGAATTAAGCAATTACTAATTAAATAATTATGATCAAGATAAGTGATTGAGAATGTTAAAGTGACCAAATACAACTGGTCAATTTTAAGTGTCTACGTGTGGTCATTTAGTGTTGTTTCTTGATAAATGTTCATGGATGCCCCAATAATCATGAACTACAACTACCAAAATAATTTGCACAACTACTCCAATACATGCTCCTCTTATAAATGTTTCTACTAATACTCGTGCACAAATGTCCTAGTAACTATGCACTTAGTCACGTAAATAGTTTCATGACCCTGGTTAAATATTGAATGGTTGTTATGTACACATGCACAAGTAGATAATTATTGCTACATGTTAGGTATTTTACTAAGTTTTTTAATTTTCATGTATTAATTATTTGTAAATATATTAATTGAGAGATTAGATAGTGGAAGGGGTCTAGTTACCACGTATGTTCCAATTACTCTTCATTGAATTTTGCTAATTAAAAGCTCATTAAAAAAAATTATCTAGTGGGCCAATAAGTACTGCTCATTGGTTATACCTAATAACTTGAAAAAATGCTAGTAATTAGACCAATTGTGCAACTTTATACATAGCCATGTTGCATCATTATTGGGCATTCCTGCATGAGTATTGGATTATTTGTGAAAATGTTGTGGTGATCAAAGTGAATGATTAACGAAGAAATATGAAATATGTATGGGATGAGAACTCAAAATGACCACTTTTTGAACCATGTGTGCATAATGAATCTCATTGCATTCATTGTAACTATCCAAAAGTCAAAACTATAACTATAAGTTCTTAAGTCACATAAAAAGACTATCAAAATTCAATATACCGATTAAAAGCTTAAAACAGGTAAAATTAATTACAACAAATTAATTATAACAAGTGCTCATATCCAACGACTACATCTTTTCCCTCTAATGACCTGAAATAAATAAATATAAATATGTTCCAAATCTGATAAATTTCCGAATTGTGGCAGAGATATCGTGTTGGATGTATACTGGAGAGAGATAGACGACAAAGATGAGATACAAATATTTAGAATCCATATTGAAGCAGGATTTGGCAGTGTTTGATACACATATAAGGACTGGAGCTATTCTCGACAGCTTTTCTACTGATTTTCTCCTTATCCAAGAGTCTCTTGGTGATAAGGTACATAAGATTTACCCATATTTGACACCGTTTTCCATCAATACATAATGATAGAAAGGCCATTAAGACTTCATTCCTTATGTCTAATTGATCATCATTTGTAGGTTCTGCCCGGTAAAATATAAATTGGATTTCTTACTCCTATCTAATTACAATCCTAAAATGACAGATGGCCAGCTTTATATCCCATCTAACAACAGTCGTTGCTGGCTTTGCTTTATCACTTAGATATGCTTGGATTGTGGGTCTAATTATCCTTGCCATAGTACCACTTATCGTAGCAGTAGGGGCATCATATAAGTCTCTTCTCTCCAAAGTGACTTATAAAGGTCAAACAACACTCGGAGTAGCTGCAACCATTGTCGAAGAAGTGAGAATCTAAATCCATATATTAATTAGATTTCTTAGATGCCATGATTTTTCTATAGTCCATGAAATATAACTCTAAATTTCTAGATTGAGCTGAATTTTCTGTAATCCATGAAATATAACTCTAAATTTCTAGATTTAGCTGTGTATAAATTTATAATTTAAGTCTTGATTCTAAACTTCAAACGTTGTTGAAACAGATGTTTTCACAAATTCGAACTGTGTATTCCTATGTTGGAGAGTCCAAGGCCATGGAATCTTATTCCAAGAAGTTGGAATCTACAGTTACGTTGGGGTACCAAGAAGGACTTGTAAAGGGTGTTGGAGTGGGTGCTGTGAAAGCCATATTATATAGTTCGTGGGGTATGCTTTGCTGGTATGCAGGAGTCTTAACGAGGAAAGGCTTTTACAACCCAGGAGATACTCTTTCTTCGCTTTTCAATATGCTTTTGGGAGTAGTGTAAGATCTCATCTCATTTTCTTCTAATTGACTCATGTTTTGATCTTGCTAAGCTCTTCTGTACTTCTTTGGTTCCTCTCATTCGCTTTTTAATGATTAAATTAACTGAAATTCCTAGGCATTTAGTCTAATATTGGTCATAAACTATATCAGCTTAATACCATTAATTGTTAGTGATATGCTTTGTTGAAATTCAGATCCATAGGGTACGTGGTATCGAGCCTGACATTCATAGTAAAGGGAGGGGCTGCTTATAACAAAATTATGGAGATTATTAATCAGACACCAATCCCAAATGACAATCTGGTTGATGGGCCTGAGAAAGATCAATTGGAAGGCACCATAGAGTTTAAGAATGTTTATTTCAGCTATCCTTCACGTCATGATGTCATTGTTCTACAAAATTTTAGTTTGCTGATACCTGCGGGAAAAACACTAGCTCTTGTTGGTGGCAGTGGGTCAGGAAAGAGTACTATAATTTCTCTTCTAGAAAGGTTTTATAAACCTAATCAAGGTACAATTTGTTCACGTCCCCTTCTTACCTACGTTTGTGTGTTTTATATGATCTACAAAATCAAATCTATTAGAGAAGTTGATTCGAACCGGGTAGTCAGACTCAAATATCAGCTATCAACATACTCTTTCTTGATGTTAAGAGTTACAATATGATATTTTAACGAGTAAATGATATTCTATTTGTATAATAAATGTACTAAATGGTTTTTAAGGCTAGATGGATGGAAATGTTGTACAGTGAATTGCAAATATCTGGATTTTGCCACATTGAATTATCTTGTACCAACAAAGTCACATCAAATTGCAATGTTCCAGTTTTTAGAAATTCAAAATCACATTATGACTCTTGGCATCAAAAGAGAGTATGTTAAACAAAGTCACATCAAATTGCAATGTGCCAGTTTTCAAAACTTCAAAATCATAAATTATGACTCTTAGCATCAAAAGAGAGTATGCTAACAGATGATGCGGAAGTATACAATGGTACTTGATTTCTATAATAAATGTACTAAATGGTTTATAAGACTAGATGCATGGAAATGTTGCATAGTGATTCGCCAATGTTTGGATTTTGTCATATTGAATTATCCTGTACTTACAAAGTTATATCGAATTATCTTGTACTTCAAAAAGTTGATTGAATAGAAACTTTTTAAGTGTTTTCTGTTTATTCCCCTGTTTTAGAATAAATATTAAATTTGTGTCGGCTGTAGCAGGTAGGGATTTTATTTTGTGTGGTTCTACAAACTGCAGTTTATGTTCCTCTTTCCAATTTATAACATTCTTGTTGATCAAATGATTATGATAGTTTGTCTGGTTAAAACAAAAATGTAGGACAAATACTGGCTGATGGGCTAGATATTAAAAGCCTTAAAACAGTGTGGCTAAGGAAACAGATAGGGTTGGTAAGTCAGGAGCCTGTGCTCTTTTCAACAAGTATAAAGGAAAACATATTGTATGGAAAGGAGGATGCAAACGAAGAAGAAGTAATGGCGGCTGCAAAGGCATCCAATGCACATGATTTCATCACCAACTTTCCCCAAGGATATGAGACCAAGGTGTGAATATTTGATTAGGTTCTCTTTCTCTTTGAACATTTCTTCTGTAAGTTTGTTTTTGTCGAGAATTTTTTAATAAATATGACATGCAGATTCTTAGAATATCGTTTTCCTGTCATTGGAATATTCAGAGGTAATAGACTTCCTGGTAAGAATTAAATGCGAAGGTTGTATGAGGTAAATCATAAAATTGTGAGAAGTTTATTTAAATAATTTGTGGCATTTGGTTCTTTTAATTATAATACGTTTTATTATTTGAAAGATGATTTTGAATGTGCGATTTTCTCAATATTTTTATTGACTAGTATCTCGTTTTCATTGTGTTTTATGTTTTGAATAAATTTGTTTACTAATCGCTTGTAAAATAATTTCTTTGCATTTTTTTTATAAATTTGTGTTTTCAATTTAATCTATTTAGATACGAGGATTGGGAGCACAAATATGAGCTCTATGTACTACAAGGCACCTATCAATATCTGATTTAATATAAAACAAGTAGAAGATTTCCTTGATAAATTTATAAAATAATTTATATTTTAAGATTATCTAATTAATATCATTATAGTGTTAGTGTTGATTTTTCTTTCAAAAATACACTTATAATTGTAATCAGTTACTTAAGTTGAGTTATTTATTTGCAAAAGGTGATGGATAATTTGTTATGTGAATAAAAGCGGGTGGGGGAAAGAGGAGCACAACTTTCTGGAGGGCAGAAACAAAGAATTGCACTAGCAAGAGCAATTGTGAAAAATCCAAAGATCTTATTATTAGATGAGGCCACTAGTGCCCTTGATTCTGCTTCCGAGCATCTTGTTCAAATGGCTCTCGATGAGCTCATGATTGGCAGAACAACAATGGTCATAGCACATCGCTTGTCTACTATTGAGAACAACAATACCATAGCAGTTATGAAAGATGGATGTATTGTTGAAATAGGAAGCCATGATCAACTAATGACCAAACAAGAAGGAGGCACATACTTTTCTTTAGTAAATTTTCAGGCCCCAGATTACTCCAATAATGACACAGATCAGATGGTACACTTAATGCCAAATCCAAGGTAAGTAAATCGGAAAATATATAAATAAGAAGTCTTTGGTTCTATGTGAAGACTTTTATACAATGAGACAATTGCAATTCATTTATCATGAATTTATTAGATTTTCTTATCATTAGTTTGATTATTTATCAAATGATCCGTGATCACACAATCAAGAAGTTCTTTTGTAATTTAATTTGACTAAATAAAAAGTTTCATCTATTATTGAACAATTTTTCTATGGCTTTATTAATTTCTTCAATTTTATTCAAATATTCTTATAATCTCTTTAATCAATAGATAATTTTTTTTTAAATTTAAATATTGCATTTCTTTTATATTTAAATACTTATTGTAGTTGGTCTTCTAATTTATTGCATTGGTTTCATACCTGACAGCAATGAGAAGCATGATCCAAGTGTGAAGGAACAATTGTATGAAAGTAATGAGAATGAAAAAGAGACAGTATCCAAGATGGGTTTAGAAGTTATCACATTCAAAGGTTCTGCCTGGAGATTGTTGAAAATGAGTGCAAGAGATTGGCCATATGCAATCATGGGGATATTTGGGTCCATTATACTGGGTTGTCTAGTTCCAATAATCGCTTTGTTTATGGCTAAATCTATAGCCGATTTCTACATAACAAATCATTCTGAAATGGAGCACAAGATTAGGGTAACTACCTTGGTGTATGTTGGTATTGCTCTCACTGCATTGCTAGGAAACACGTTGCAGCAGTTTTGCCTTGGGATAATTGGAGCCAATTTAAGCAAAAGTGTTCGAGAGAAGATGCTTGCAGGTACGAAAATTAAACTACAAACTATTATAATCCATTTGAGCTTTCTTGCATTAATTTTGTACATTTACACTAGTCGTTGACAAGGTTCTTAGTTCTTTCAAAATTCTATAAATATCGATTGTTAATAAAATTAAATTTTTACTACTGTACTAAAAGTCTGTAAGTTGAGCCATTATGATTAGAAAGGAATTATTTTTATCTTGCATTTTATTTTTTCTAAACAAGAATTTAAAGAATAATAATTGGGTTTTATCTCAAAGAAAATCTACACCTTTTGTACAAGTCACGAATAAGTAAGGTAAGTATGTAAAAAAATAACGAATAAGTAAGGTAAGTATGTAAAAAAAGTAAGTGTGCATGATATCATCATTTACATTATATTTTAAGGGTGGGTTTGAGTCTTTGTAGATGACATAATTAAGTAACATATTTATCAACTATGTCCAATGAATTTAATGTCTTATTGTACTTGCCGTAGGCAATATACTATTGTTAAAAATAATGGACCGTGTCTATAAAATTGTGATATTGCTATATGATTCGAGTGTTTATAATGTAAATTATAAAAAACTGTTACACATTCTAAAAAAGGTAGGAGGAAAAAGTCATATCTCTTCCTAAATTAGTTATAATTATAATTATATGTAACTTTAATTGTAATTTTATTATAAATATTAAGTATATTTTAATTAATAATAAACATAAGGTTAGTAAAATACTAAAATTATATAATATTACATATATAATATAGTACTTTTATATTATATATATAATAGAATAATATATATTATATATTAGAAATTAGAATATATATATATATATATACATATATATATATATATACATATATA
>MU226169.1:7415523-7428133 GCA_018584345.1 Thuja plicata
TATATATATATATATATTATAATATTGTTCAAATATATTGTAATTGAATTTGTATATATTAAAATATAATATAGTAATAAAATATAAAATATAGTATCATAAAAATATACTATATCAATTTCAAAAAAATACTGTGGTTAGAAACTGTGGGAAAAAACAAATTTAACAAGGGGAATTGTGTAAAGTGAATGCAATAGTATATTGCCTACGAAAAATACAATAATTGCTAAACGATAAAAAACTAGTGGAGCCTAAGTTGACCTATTTTTAGCAATAAAAGATTTTTTTTTAAAAAAAAATTAATAGATTTTTTATTTATTAAAATAATGATTTTTAATCATCATGTATACATTTTTAAAATAAAAAATTGATAAAAATATAAAATATCATCTATTCTCAAACAAATATAAATTACTATAATTAAAAGCATTTTTGTCCATATACCATAGTTGGTTAAAACATACATTAATAAAATATAAACCATGAAACATAATTGCATGCTAGAAACCAAAAATAACATTTAGAGTATACTTGACCATGTATATGAAATTTATACAGTTCTAATTAATCTATTAAACTACTACAAACTGTTCTAATTAATGTAGAAAACTACTACAAATTCAATGAACCATAAGAACTACATAACTTTAAATATAAATATATTTTAAATAAATATTATAAATTTGAATTTTAAAAATAACTAAAAATATTGTATATTAAAATCTTTTCTTTTCAAATCAATTTATATCTATTAAAATTTCACTATATAAGATAACCTATTTATCTATTGTATGATGAAATTATATTAATTTACTTAACATACAAATCATTAAAGATACCAAATATTTTTATATTGATTATAGAGATATCAACAAAATTTATAGTACGAAGAGGAACCAAGAGTTTTTCAGCTCCGGAGGCATGCCTCACACAGAGAGAAAGAAACAAAAACCAAGTATGCTAGACAAATACCATACGGAGCCAGGATTACATAAGAGCAAGTATAATTAAAAGAGGTTTAATGAAGCAGATCTTCAAACTGTTCCACCCATGCGGTCCATCCAAGTGGTCATTCCATCCAAGCAATGTTTTTGTTGGCTTGGATTTGAGCAATCATTTTTATCTTATCATCAGTCGCATTCTTGTTCTTGGTGATTTCCTTGTGTAGCTTTTTCACCGTTTTGTTGAATAGAGCCATATTGTTCATGTGGTTACGATAATCGTATCTGTCTTTCATTTCAAACACGAACATAGTGAAATGTCCCATTTTGAGGTATCTGATAAGTTTCTCCCTCTCGATCATCATTGTGATACAAACCTACGAGGAAATTTTCATAAGGGTGAGTTTTAGGAACAACTCAGTAAGAGATCTATGTACACCTTGAAACCTTTCCTCATTCCTGCATTTCCATAGTTGCCACAAAATGTTAGAAGAAATAATGAGCCATAAAATATTAGAATCATTTTTAAGACCATGAGTATACCCAGTCATTATTTCAAAAATATCAATGAACTTGGGATAAGTTATTCCACATAAAGCCCAAACCTTCTTTGCAAATTTACATTCAAAGAAGATATGCCTACATGTTTCAGGTCTATTACAAAGAGTACAGACATCATTAGGGACCAAGTATCTGCTGATGGGGAGCCTATTGATCAGCATAAGCCATTTGAAACATCTGATCTTCGGATCAATAAAGGATTTCCAGATTCTATTAAAGATTTTATTCCAGTCCTTTGTATCCAGGGAAGTATACCAAAAAGTATTGACATGCTTTATAATATCCTAATTATTATTCAGAGAGTTGTACACATTTTTGGCTTTGATTTTACTCAGCAAGGTACCATCAGGCCATTTGCTATTTATGTATCTATGTGAGTCTATGAGGCAGATGGAAGGGATATTAGAGCAAGCTCTAGATATCATGTAATACATTTTTTTATGAGCGGCCGGAAGTTTGTATTTGTTTCTTAACTCATCCCAAGTAATCAGAGAGTCATTCTCAAATAAATCAATGAAAGTGGAAATTCCTAAGTTATTCCAAAATTTAGCCAAGCAGCCTTGTGTCAGGGCAAGTGGTTTCTCCTGGAGATACAAATTCCACCAGATGGACCTCTCACCATGTAGAAGGTTGTCCGAGAAGAAGGGATTATCAGAAATACAGTGTCTAGAAGAATCCCATGCTTTCCATATGGTTTTAAAGACAGTAGAACCATGTACAGTAGTAGGAAATTTACCAAATAAAATATCAGCAAATGGGAGATCTTTCCAAGTTTTAGCCTTCTTTGGGTAACCCCTCAAGATATTATTTCGGATAAGCACCCTCCACGGTTCTTCTCCTTCAACACAGTGAGAAACCCATTTGGTGGCAAGTGCTATACCTTGGAGTCTGAGGTCTTTTAGACCAAGCCCTCCAAATTTCTTATCAGTGCTGCACCAATCCCATTTAACCGCGTGAAGCTTTTTGTTGCCTTTACCATCTGACCAAAGGAAGCTCCTTATGGCCTTCTGTATTTCCAATATTTGGTAATTGTTAAACATCCATGCCGATGCATAGTATATGTTATATGAAGATAATATTTTTTGACAGACCTGAAGTCTACCAGCAAGCGACAAGGATCTATTGTACCAGCTATTAAGTTTTTTAGTGATTTTAGACTTAACCCAGAGCCACACATCCTTAAGAGAAGGATCAACAGCGAAGGGGATACCCAGGTATCGGACTATATTATTGGGGCCACCCCACTGGAATCCATGTTTCAAAAACCATCCCGGAGGTTGTTCGTCCCAACCAAGACAGATACTTTTGGCCTGTGACAGCTTAGCACCCGAAATCGAGCAGAAAAGATCAAGTTTTTTAGTAAGATAGCTAAAATTAGTATCTTCCATTTTAACAAATAGACTAGTATCATCAGCGAATTGGAAAATGTTCAGATCTTCATTGTTGGGTAAGGTGATGCCTTTGACAGCCGGGGATATAGTATTATCAGTAAGGATGAAAGATAAAGCTTCAGAGGCAATCACAAACAGAGCAGGGGCAAGTGGACAGCCCTGTCTAATAGACCGGGTCAGGGAAAAAGGGTCAGAGAGAGATCCATTAATATCAACTTGGGCCATAGCATCTTTAAGAAGGATCTTGATATAATTGCAGAAGAGGACAGGGAAGCCAAAAGCTTTGAGCATTAGATCAATAAAGCTCCATTCAATTCTATCATATGCTTTCTCAAAATCCAAGAGAAAGATAGCAGCGTTCTGATTGGAGGACTTCGCCCAATTCATTGCTTCCCAGCTGGTTATGAGATTTTCCAGGATGTATCTACCTTTAATAAATCTGGTCTGAGTAGAGCTAACAAACTTAGGCAGGATGCTTTCCAATCTGCGAGCCAAAATTTTTGCAAGAAGTTTATATGAGACATTCAATAGAGTGATTGGTCTCCAGTTTTTGATAATAGTTTTATCACCCTCTTTAGGGATTAACTTGATGATACCTCTGTTGATCATATTTCCCAAAGAACCTTTATCATAAGCCTCATTATAAAGGTTAAGGAGATCAGAGCTTATCCAGTTAACATTGGCTTGATAAAACTCAGCCGGGATCCCATCAGGACCAGGGGTTTTATCTTTTTTAAGAGAGGTGATAGCATTCACAATCTCCTGTTTAGTTAAATTCTCCCCCAGAGTGTCAGAATCAGCTTGATTTATCTTTTTAGGGATAATGGATCTAATCTTGTTCCTGAGTGCAGAGGAATCTCTGTTATCCTCAGAGGTAAACAAATTACAGTAGTAGTTGGCGAAGGATTTCTTGATCTCATTAGGGTCTAATATCTCCCTATTATCAACAAAAATGCTAGAGATATTTTCGTTGGTATGTTTTTGTTTTAGATAGTTAAAGAAAAATTTTGAGCCTTTGTCTCCATGTTGTATCCAGTGTGCCCTGCACCTAATCTTGGCACCATTAATGAGTTTTTGTTGATGCAAGCGAAGGTTGTCTCTAGCTTCAGACATAATTGGGACCAAACTGTGATTGGATGGGTTGTTCTGCATAAGAGTTTCAGCAGACTTTAGCTTATCAGAGAGAGTTTTCTCAAGAAATCTAAAATTTTTGGCCTTCTTTTGACCGAGAGTTTGGAGTAAAGCTTTCCAAGCAAGTAAATTTTTTTTCCATCTATCTCGGCAAGAAAGGGAGGGGAATCTATTCTTATTGAAGCAACTGATAAGTTGAATAGCAGCCAGGATATCATCATCTTCCAGCAGGGAGGTGTTGAGGATATATCTGGAACTTCCAGAGAGAGGAGCTTGAGGAGCACACGTAAGCTTGATACAGGATGAGATGGGATGATGGTCAGACAGGGTTGTAGGATGTACAGTAACAATATTACCAAACTTATCAGGAATGAAGGAAAAGCCATTCGATTGAGCGTAGAATCTATCAAGCCTAGCATATATACGGGAAGGGCCCTGCTGAAAGTTACACCAGGTGAATCTCAGAATAGGAATGGCATTGTTATCGTTCTTCAGAGGATCAAAAAGTTTTTTAGATTGGATCATATTATGCCAAGGTACAACCTCCGCAGGTTTCCAGTTAAAGGGTCTGCCACCATATTTATCTTTTTGAGACTCAACCATGTTGAAGTCACCCCCCAAGATCCATGGTATGTCTGGAAGGGAAGATAATCAAAGCCACAGGTCAGCCCTCTCCAAAGGATCATTAGGAGCGTAAAAAAAGCAGATTCCAAAGAACAAATCATTGATATAGAATGTTGCCCAAACAACACTATTGCAAGGAGATCTACCTTTATCCATAATGTGCTTGGACCATTTCGTGTTAATGAGCAGCGCAGTACCTCCCCTACCTTTAGTATGAGCAGAGCAAATTTTAATGGAATCTTTCTAGATGAGGTTAAGACTAATATCTAACATAAAATCAACGACTTTAAGTTCTTGTAGCATAATAAAATCTTTGTTATTAACAGAGTCAAGAAAACACTTAGCAATGTATTTTCTGTCCGAGGATTCAAGACCCCTTACATTCCATGAAATACAATTCATTCTGACCTGATAGCAGAGGGGACGCAAGTAAGGTCCATGGACCCACCAGTACTGTTGGTTATGTTCTGTGAAGAAGCTTCTTCAATCCCGAACCCACCAGGACTTTTATTTTTTGATCCAGGAGGTCTGCCCCGTCGTTTAGATCTGGGGAAATCTTTTTGCCAATCTAAGTCATCAGCTTCCGCATCAGAACTCTTAGAGTAGACATTTCCACTGCCAGGTCTAACTGACGGAATAGACAGATTTTGGTCTTTTGTGGGCTCGAGTGGGATAGATATTTTGTTACCATTATTTGCAGGTAGTATTTTCAGATAGTATCATTCATCAATTTCCTTGAAGGTCTTAGTTTCAACAGAGGTGGGAGTGGAATCTAAAGTGGTAAGAGGAGCAGAGGGTAATGGAGTCACAGGTGGTATATTAGATGTGTTAGCTTTAACAGTTTCAGCTTCCGAGTTATCGATTTTCCTTCTTCTTTTTTTATCAGATTTCCTTTTAACAAATTGAAAACCATCTGTCATATTAACCTCTAGAGAGGGTTCAGACACATTGGTAGGGGCTTGTTTATTATTGTGTGATATAGGTAGGGAAGTCATCACTGGAGATACCAAAGCATTATTAGCAGAAGGAGCAGAGTTTTTCATTTTTGATGTATCAACAGAGTTTGGGGTAGGGTTAGCCTCACTTTTCCTTTTGATAATGGGGCATTCACGACGAAGGTGCCCTTCCTTCTTGCACAGAAAACAAGCATTCAGACCCCCCAGAAATTCCAGAGGACATGAGATTAATTCCCCTGGAATGTTGATCTCAAGAGCCGGAGGGATTTCAATGCCCGGTCTAAGCAAGACTAAAGCTCTAGCGTCCATGTGAGGAACCAGTCGAGTAGTATCATCGAACCTGATGACCTTACCGAGTGGTTCCAACAGGTGAGTAATAAAACGCCAAAGATATGGAGGCAGGTTTTTTATAATAATCCATCTAGGGGCCGACAGAGCAAGCACTTCTTCCTGAATAGCCTCTGGAGTCCATGCTAAAGCTTGAAAGGAAGTGTTGCCCACATTCCAATATTGTCTTTTTAGGATAGCCTCCTGAGCTTCAGTGGTTTTAAAGAATATAACAAACAGACCTTTCTGTAACTGCCTACAGAAAGAAATGCTATGCCCTAGCTTGATATTCCAATAATTATAAAACCAATCGTCAAGAAATTTTCTTGGAGGGCATCTTTCAACATCAACATCAGCAAAGAAAATGGCAAAGTTTTTTAACCTACTTTTTTCCTTCTCTATTTCACCAATCATTTCAGGGTTAGGGGAGATGGAGAAAGGCCTCAAGGCGTGCACAGAACTCTTACCTAACTCGGCCTCTTCATGTCGATGAGAAACAGTAAATCTAGCGGAAGCAGCGACTGTGGAGTTAGCCACCGCCTCAGAGAACGTTTTTGCATATGAAGAAGCGTTATGTTTATCATTTTCGAGGTTAGGGAGTTTAGTCGCTAGGGATGTTGCAGCTTCTTTAATGGGAGTTAAGGCAGAAGCTATGGCTTCTGCAGAGGGATTTAATGGCGGGACAGACATCATCATTAAAGAAAACTAAAATAAATCAGGAACGCGCACACCTGGGACATCGGGGGAAGTGCCTTTGGAAGCACGGTCGCCACGTCGCCTTGTGTCCAGTCAGCCCGCATTCAAATTCGCAGCTCGAAAACGCGAAAAACGCCAAGATACCAAATATTTGATTAATATTTAGGTATTTAAACATTATAATAATTATATAAATCTTTAGATTAATCTTACAAATAATAGATTATCTCAATGTTTTATTCTTTCATATAGTTCCTATAAATAATTGATTATCTGAAAAATATTTCTTTTCATTTAATAATTAAAAATTATAATAATTATATAAAATCTCTACATTGATTACCTCAAATTATTCTTTCATATAGTTCGTATAAATAATTGATTATCTGAAAAATATTTCTTTTTATTTAATAATAAAAACCTAATCATTAAAAAAAACCAAGAATAAAATGTTTTTACCCTGTCCTTGCAGCCATTTTGCGTAATGAGATAGCTTGGTTCGACAAGGACGAGAACAGTAGCCTCCAAATCTCCTCGCGCATTTCTTCAGATGGGACTAACGTAAAGACTGTAATTGAAGAAATATTTGTCATTTCTCAGAACATCACCAATATCATTGCCTCCTTGATAGTATGCTTCTCAGCTCAGTGGCAGTTAAGCTTAGTCCTCCTCGCCACATACCCCATTCTCGCTGCGGGAAACATTGCTCAGGTCTGTAAACAATTGAACTAATTAGGTTAGAACCTTTCTGACATGTATGAGAAGACTTCTAAGCTTACAGAGATTTCTATTGTGTTTAAATGTAGAAAATGTCAGATAAGGGATTTGGTGGAGATCAAGGAAAGGCCCACAACGAAGCAACCGTTGTGGCAGGAGAAGCAGTGAGCAACATTAGAACACTCATTGCATTCAACGCAGAGAAGAAAGTTCTCTCTTTATTTCAGAACTTGCTGGCTAAACCAGTAAGTCGAAGCTTCAAAAGAGGCCAAATTGCAGGTCTGATATATGGGCTTTCTCAGTTGGGCCTGTATTGCTCCTACAGTTTGGCACTTTGGCATGCCTCGAGGCTTGTGCAGAACGGAACGGCTAGTTTTTCTGACGTAATTGTGGCATATATGGTACTCATTGTTGCTTCTTCTACACTCTCAGAGACAATTACTTTAGGGCCAAATGTTGTAAAAAGCAGGGGGGCTGTTAAATCGGTGCTCAAAATCCTTGACAGAAAGACAGAAATGGAGCCAGAAGAACCAGAAGCATTCAATGTACAACACTTGAAGGGAGACATAGAGTTCAGGAATGTCAAGTTTAGTTATCCTAATCGATCAGAAGTAGTTGTTTTTGAAAACCTTGAGCTGAAATTGGAGGCAGGAAAGAGCTTAGCTCTTGTGGGATCAAGTGGGTGTGGTAAGAGCTCCATCATTGCACTGATCGAGAGATTTTATGACCCAACTGCAGGAACTGTTTTGATTGATGACATGGATATCAGGAGTTACAATATACGGTCTCTGAGATTGAAGATTTCTCTGGTGCAGCAGGAACCTGCTCTTTTTGCCACTTCCATTAGGGACAACATTGTGTATGGAAATGAGAAGGCCACAGAAGAAGAGGTGATAAATGCTGCCAGAATTGCAAATGCCCATGAGTTTATAAGCAAGTTGCCTAATGGGTATGGGACTTTGGTCGGTGAGAGAGGAGTGGAAATGTCAGGAGGGCAGAAGTAGAGATTGGCAATAGCGAGGGCAGTGCTGAAGAATCCTACAATTCTGCTTTTGGATGAGGCGACCAGTGGATTGGATGCAGAATCAGAGAGGGTTGTGCAGCAGGCTTTGGAGAGAGTGATGGAAGGCAGAACATCCATTGTTGTTGCCCATCGACTGTCCACCATAAAGAATGTGACCACCATCACAGTGGTGAAGGATGGGAGGATTGCAGAACAAGGGTCTCATGCAGAGCTCATGGCCATGCCTCATGGAGAATACAGTAGATTGCTCAATCTCAAGGCCGGCCATCAACCAACATCATTGTCGGATAAAGTTGAATAGTGTGACTGCTTGGGATCTTTCCTTCAAGTTATACCCCTACTAGTAGTCTTTTGATTTCAGAAGTAGTTGATTGAGGAGTAATAGGACTAAGGCCTATGTGTATGTATATCTACACCTGTGGGCCTAGCCTAAGCGCATCTAGACTAAGCTAACAAGAGCTGCAGTGCAGGATAGTTCCTGCCAAGTGCTGGCAGGGCGGTTGTGGAAGATAGGAGAAAATGAAGGAGAAGTTAGAAATTGAAATGCTAGATTACCGCCCCCACTCTTAAATGGCTGGCAGCAAAAATTATTTGCCAAACGACATGTCAATAAACAAAAAAAGTAATTTAATTAATATATCACTCAAATGAATTTACTCAACAATAAGAAAGATCAAATAGTAAACTTCAAAATTTTCATACACACTGATACGCCTCATTATTTCCGTCATGCATCTTTTTATCTTCTGATATATGCAGGTTGATAGAAAATGCTTGAACAATTCAGCTAATCGTCCTTGAATAGATGGGCAGATTGAGGTGGTGAATAAAATGAAAAAGTTCAGATAATTGTAAGATGTTTAGATGTTTAGGTAGAAATAGAGCAAGACAGTAAGATTTAATCACTTTCAGAGGACTTTGTGGATTAACAGAAAATTACTATAAAATTATGTCTATCATCCTCAAATAGATGCATGCATGCCCTCAAGAAGTCTAACGGATGAATAGTACAAAAGAAACATGGTCCTTCATTTGAGGGGAAAGGGTGTAATAAGAGGGTGAGATACTTATGATATATTTCTGAAAATTTCAAGGCACTCACAATAAGTTGATAAAGGATTATGAAACTTGTTAATAAACAAAACAATTTTATCAACCTTTATATATATAAACATTCAGATTCCCTCATCCTCCTATGTACTAAGTCAATTTAGACATCTGCACAACAAGGTGCGGAACCCATTAGATCAACAAATAATCGAAAATTTATACTTGCATAGGACATCCTTAAACACATATATATCATGTTAAAAAAATACTAAACCAAACCCACATAATCCATCTGTATACGACAAAACAAATGATAAATTTGCAGAAGAAAACATTGATGCCAAAGAAAACCGACACAACTCATTCCCACTTTAAAAATACAATATTCGTCATCAACCATTTGATTTCATCTCCCTTTCTTCTATCGATTATGGTGTCCAATGAGGCCATCAAATCTTGCCTAGCCTGAAAATCATATCATAGTCAACAATCAACAATATGAATTATCAAAATTTAATATCATTAATTAATAATCATGTGAAAATTAGTAAAAGTTTTCGATGATGGTATTAGCTTAATTAATTTGGTTTTTTATTTCATGGTATTCAATTATTAACTTGGTTTTTAATTTGTTGTCTTGGGCTGCATGTAAACATTTTTCCAGCAGAGAATTTGTTAATATTTGATATAAATATTATCACATTCAGCTCAATATTACTATGAAGGTAAGAGATGAGCACCTTATGTCCTTTGTACTAAGCTGGCCCTGGTATATTAATGGCAAAGCTCTCACTTGCACTTATGATATCAGTAAATCTCTTATGTAAAAGAGAGAGTTTTGGCCCTTTGGATATGATTGTTTAAATGTAGCTTATGATTTGAAATGCAAACTGCACAATTCCAATCTAGAGAATTATATTTCAATAATAGGTAAGGAAATAAAACAATAAGATGTGAAATTGACAGCCATTATAATCTATAAGCCAAATTAATTACACTTGAAATACCATCAATGGTAGAAATAGTTTTCCTGACCACCCATCAACAACATCAAGATAGATGGTTTTCATTTTCTCTAAGTTTTTCTTCAGAATATCTTTTGACAATGGCTCTGCAACCAACTTCCTCATTTTCTTATGAACATCTGCTCTTGCATAAAACAAATTGTTTTTCCCAAACATGTCTGCAATTGTTCTGCCACCTACAAATCTGAACAAATCGTTGCTCCGATGACCATATAAATTTTATTGCTTCTCTTTTTGATGTGAACACCCTTTTGTTCCCAAGAATTTTTGTCAAAAAGGATCTTCAATACCTGCATATGATGAGCTAAAACATAATTAGGACTTAAAATCTTAGAAATTTCATAGATGGTCAGATTCAAACTGCAATGAATTTGAGTCATTTGTAGCTTGTGCATTAGAGAAATCAAAGCTTGGAAGTTGCACTTTCACATTTTCTGTTCCTAAAATTATAGAAAACCATTTTGCAACTTCGAAGATTAATGAAAAGAAAACAGATCTGTAATTTATCACTTCAGAATTTAATCATGCAACTAGTGACCTTTTACATTTTCTTTCTTTAAGATTAGAAAAAAATCATTAAATACAACTTCAAATATTTAAGAAAAAGAAAACAGATCCGTAGTTTGTTGTTCATGATCACGGGGCCAGATTGTCGAGTTGCTCAGTCTTATGTGTCATGGGTTTTGGTCCAATGCCACTTGGAAATTGACGCAGATATTTTTCATAGTTGAGAGTTTCTTTGTCGTCTTCAAGACTTATCCAGAAAGGCTCTTGTAGCTGAAGCATTTTCATCAGCTCGTCCATGGCTACGATGGCCAATTTTGCAACAAGTGATCGGTCTGTCCCCGTCATAGCCCCACTTCGGCTTTGAAGATCAACAGAAGACCCTTGCAGCAACAGTACTAATTCAGGAGAAGGATTTTAGAAGAATACAAGATGTTTAAAGTGTTAGCACCTCCTCCCATTCCCCTGCTCATCCAATTTAGAACTCTGCCATTATATTAAAATTCACTTGTACTTTTGGTAGAGTTCTAAATCTGGAATCAAATAAGCACAAAAAAACAGCTGTTGAAACCCAAAGGGTTGATTGCTCGAACAATAGGAATATGCCCTTCTCCATGAAATTCAATGAACAACTCTCTGTAATTAAGTTTTATATGTTATTTAACAGTCACTGTTAATAAACTAGAAAGTCAATAATAATAATAAAAAGTTAAAGCGGATCACTCTTTCAAGAGGTTCTTCTGAGCTTGATGTTAATGGTACTATTAAAGAATTCTTTTTAGAGTTGTGGTAATGTTTCCCTTCATCATATTATACAAAGATTCATTCAGAGATATATTTTTTGGTTATGCTGAAGCGGATAAAAATATTTCCATTGATATCTAGCTATGGGGCCTTTGTTTCAATAATCTAAAAGAAAACAACGATAAGCCCAACGTTTAAAAATAGAGAAACTAGAATAGCTAGTTTGCGCAACTTACTAGATGGTAGGGATAAACCTCAGATTTTGAATTCCTATAGGAGGAATGCGTCTGCCTGTGACAACTATTTTTTTATCATTTGCGTGCAACAAATATTGAATTCTTGCCAATTGCCTGATACCAGCTATTTTCTTAGCTAATTGTACTCTATGAATTGTAAATAATTAAGAATTCGAAAAGAAAGATACAGAATAATTCAGAACACCAAACACATAAACACAGATGTTTATCGTGGTTCACCACAAACCGTGGCTACGTCCACACTAGAGCAGGGGAATTATATTGAGAAATAAGAATGAATCAGTTTACAATAGATGCCAACAGTTTTTATAGATCAACAAGTGATCAGCCGAAAGGGCATAATACAAGTGGCGGTAAATATGTGACGGTTGGCCTTCAATATCTAACAATCTCCCACCTGAAGACAACAGGCACACCAGCTGATCACCCATTCCCCTACTCTACATGCTAATTTAATTCTTCTTAACAAGGCCAAGAGAAGTCCTGGCACGTTCGAACTTCTCCTTGGCAACAACCTTCGTCAGCATGTCCGCCAGATTGATCTTTGTATCAATCTTGACAACCTTCAATTTTCCTTCTTCTACCACATGGCGAACATAGTGAGCATGCTTATCAATGTGTTTGGAGCGTTGCTGAGAGGAATGATTGTGAGCCATAAAAAT
>MU226169.1:7463420-7497266 GCA_018584345.1 Thuja plicata
GAATATTGTAAGGGGAATGCCCATGTGGCTTTGCATATTGTAATTCTGAAAGTTTGTAATTCCACATTTGTAGAGATAATAAGAAGCCCATTTTCTGTTCTTGCAAATTGTTGTTGCTTCTCTATTTTTGTTATGTGTTTGTGGCATTAAGGGGAGCACCCTTCATCAGGAAGGCAGGTATGTGACCTCCCATATATGACAATAATTTTTTAATTCATTGAATGTATATGGCCGAAACTGGGAAGGCCTTACAGCCTGACACGTAATGAGTCTAATAAATTAATTAATGAAAGATATCTGCTATTCCCTTCTCTCATTCCAGTGGTTGTTTCCACATTATGTATCTGCAAGCTGGTTTGGTACTTGGGAGTTCCTTTTTTCCCTCTTACTATCCCTCCTTACGTCAAGTGGTATCAGAGAAAAGGTGAGATCTAAGTTCCTTCTTGTAAACCTTAACCCTAGTTGGTGATATTGTTGTGGGATAGAAAATTGCGATCTGACCTATGATTGCAGAGGGATTGAAGATGGTTCACGGGAGAGGAAATGCAGATCTTGGTCTAGCTGATATGCTTAGATAGATGGCTGCAAGATTGGAAGATGTTGAAACACCTTAGCATAGAGGAAGACATCTTGAAGATGTTAGTGATGATGAATTGGAGGAAGTGCAAGGCGAAGTTGTACCCACACCTGTTATGGATCAAGAAGAAGAGAGATTCCTACGAGCATTGACAAGTTTGAATTCCACACCTCAGTTTAACCCTCCCAAGTATAGTGGAAAATTGGATTATGATGAGTTGATAGACTGGATAAACAAGATGGATAAGTACTTTGAATATGAGAATGTATCTGAGGAAAAGAAAGTAAAAATTGCAATTATAAATCTGAAAGGTCATGCATCCTTATGGTGGGAACATCTGCAATTGGATCGCAAGAAGAAAGGTAAACACAAAATAAAGGTATGGGATAAGATGGTAAACAAATTGAAAGGAAATTTTCTACCTTGTGATTGTCAGATTAACCTGATTAGGCAAATACAAAGTTTGAAGGAGAAAGACAGATCTGTAAAAGACTATACTGAAGAATTCTACAGATTGGACATCAGATCTAGGCATGTTGAAGATGAGGTGGAAAGAGTAGAAAGATATCTGAATGGATTGAGAATTTCTATACAATATGAGATAAGCTTGATCAAGATGGAAAGCATTGAAGAGGCATATCAATTTTACCTATAAGATGAGGAGAAATTGAATAGAAGATATGAACAAAGGAAAAGAGGCAGAGGTGGTAGATTCCTTAGAGGAAGAGGTAGATCTCATGGTGAAAATAGTAGATCTGAACTAGACAAGTCAATTTCAGACACATCAAGATAAAGGAAAGATTAAATGGAAAGGTTGAATTTCATACTGAGGAAGAGGAAATTATTTCCGAGGTGGTTATATCAGAAGAGGGTTCCAAGTAACTTGATACAACTGTGGTGAGGAAGGACATAAATCCCTTGAGTGTACACATGCAAGAAAGAAAGTTAGTAGCAGCATAAATGATTTGGTGCAAGAGGAGTAACTGAATGAAAATGAGAAGGAAGGAAATCTCATGATCCAAAGGATACTATGGAGTAATAAAGATAAGTAAGATCGTGTCAAGAAAATTTTGTTTAAGACCAGATGTAGAGTTGCAGACAAATTTTGGAAGGTAATTGTTGATAGTGGAAGCTCGAAGAATCTGGCATCTGAGGAAATGGTCACAAATTTGTAGTTGGAAAGAATGAAGCATCTGAATCCCTATCAAATTTCATGGATCAATGATGAGCATACATTAATGGTGAGTGAACAATGTTTTGTGAATCTAAAAATTGGAAAGTATTATGATAAGGTGTTGTGTGATATTATGCCTATGGATTGTTGTCACATTTTGTTGGATAGACCTTGAAAATATGATAGACATGCTATACATGATGGAAGATTGAATAAATATTATATTTGGGTTGATGGTAAGAAACAAGTTTTGTTACCTTTGGTTGAAGAATTTGTTGGTGAGTTATGTACATCTGTGAAATTTTATTTGATGGAATGTAGATAGTTTGTTAAGGATTTGAAAAGAAATGATATTTGTTATGCTTTGATCCCTAACAAACTGAGTAAGAATACTAAAGATGAAATTCTTGTAGAAATTGGGAAGTTACTCACTGAGTACAAAGAGATCATTTCAGATAATGTACCTGATGGTTTAGCACCAATGAGAGATATCATTCATTGTATGGATCCAATTCTTGGAGCTAGTTTACCAAACAAAGAACCACATTGGTTGACACCGGCCAAGAATGAAGAGATTAACCGAAAAGTTAATGAATTGTTGAACAAAGGTTTGATCAGAGAAATTTTGAGGCCATGTGTAGTACCAGTTGTGTTGGAACCAAAGAATAATGGAGGATGGTGAATGTGTACTGCTTTAAGAACAATCAATAAGATCACAGTGAAGTATAGGTTTCCTATACCGAGAATGGATGATATAATGGATTGTTTGAGTGGAGCAAGATATTTTAACAAAATTGATTTGAAGAGTGGATATCATCATATCAGAATCAGAGAAGGTGATGAATGGAAGACTAATTTCAAGACAAAGGAAGGTTTGTATGAGTGGTTGGTTATGCCTTCTGGTTTAACTAATGCACTGAGTACATATATGAGGTTAATGAATGAAGTTGTGAAGAAATTCTTGAATAAATGTGTGATTGTATACTTGGATTAAATTCTGATATTCAGTAAGACTAGAGAAGAACATTTGAAGCATATAAGACAAGTGTTGCAGAGATTGAAAGAGGAAAAGTTGCTAATAAATTTGAAAAAGTGTTCCTTCATGAAATAAGAACTTGTTTATTTGGGTTTTTTGATTTCAGATGATGGTTTGAAGATGGATCCTAAGAAGGTTGAAGCTATACTTAGTTGGTGTACACCTGAGAATGTCAGTGGGGTAAGACCATTTCATGGATTGGCAAGTTTTTACAGGCAGTTTATCCAAAATTTTAGTTCTATTTGTAATGCTATGACTGAGACAATGAGAGGAGACAAAAGAGAAATCAAACGAACACATGGAGCTAATAAGATTTTTGAGACTTTGAAACTGAAGGTTGCTAAATTTCCTATGTTAGCCTTACCTGATTTCAATAAGTTATTTCAAGTTGAGTGTGATGCAAGTGGAAGTGCAATTGGAGCTGTGATGACTCAAGAAGGTAAGCTTGTTGCTTTCTTTAGAAAAAAGTTGAATGATGCTAAAAGGAAATATTATATCTATGATCAAGGGTTCTATGCTATTGTTCAAGCTATGAAGAAGTGGAGACATTAATTGATGCCAAATGAATTTGTGTTGTATACTAATCATAAGGCTTTACAGTATTTGGGTAGTCAGAATAAGTTGAATCAGAGACATATGAAATGTGTAGAGTATTTACAGAGTTTCACATTTGTGATAAAGCATAAGAGTGGAGTTTCTAACTGAGTTGCTGATGCATTGAGTAGAAGAAGATCCTTGTTGACTGAAATGGGAATTGAAGTTCTTGGTTTTGATAACATGAAGCATTTGTATGAAAGTGATCTTGATTTTTCTGAGCAGTGGAGAGTGTGCACAGAACCTAATTCAAATCAATCAAGTAAGTATAAAGATTATTTCATTTAGGAAGATATGTTGTTCAAGGGTATTCAGTTGTGCATACCGAGAGGATCAATGAGAACTAATTTTGTTAAGGAGAAATATAGTAGTGGATTGGATGGACATTTTGGTATTTATAAAACATTGAGCTTTGTTAAGTAAAGGTAGTTTTTTCCTCAATTATATAAGGATGTTCAGAAATTATGAAAAATTGTGGAGTTTATCAAGTTACAAAAGGAGAAAGTTAGAATACTGGTTTGTATACACTGATTACTGTTCCTGAGAAACCTTGAAGTGATATCAGCATGGATTTTTCTCTTGGTTTACCGAGGACAACAAGATGTAATGATTCCATATTTATTGTGGTGGATAGATTTTCTAAGATGACACATTTCATACCATGTAGGAAAACATCAGATGCAGTACATATAGAAGATATTTTCTTTAAGGAGATTGTCATATTTCATGGATTACTGAGGAGTATCATCTCTGACTGAGACAGTAAATTTGTTAGCTATTTTGGGAAAACACTTTGGAAGAAGTTGGACACTGATTTGAAGTATAGTTCTACATTTCATCCACAGACTGGTGGACAAACATAGGTTGTAAACCGAAGTTTGGATAACTTGTTGAGATGTTTAGTTGGAGACACACCAAGTAATTGGGATTTGATGTTGGCACAAGAAGAGTTTGCATAGAACAGTTTAGTAAATAGAATTTTTGAAAAGACAGCTTTTGAGATTGTTCATGGCACACAACTGAGAGGTATATCAAACTTGAGAGATATTGTTGGAGAAGAGAAAAGAAGTGCTCAAGTAGAGGAATTTTCTGAGTTTATGAAGACATTGCATGAGGATGTAAAATAGAAGCTAGAGAAAAGTAATCAGATATATAAAGATAGTGCAGATAGATCAAGAAGACATAAAACTTTCAAAGTTGTTGATGCAGTAATGGTTCATTTGAAGAAAGGAAGATTTCCTATTGGAACATATGGAAAATTGAAGATGAAGAAATTTGGTCCTTGCAAAATACTCAGCAGATTTGATAGTGGAAATTCTTATGAAGTGGAGTTACTTGATGACATGGATATATCACCTATATTCAAAATTTTAGACTTATATGAATATCATGAACCTGATGAAGAAGTAGCAGTACCGAGTGATTATCCTAAGAAATAGATAGAGGATGTTGAATAGATTTTTAAACAGAGAGTTGGCAGAAGTACAAGAGGAAAGGAATACATGGAGTATCTGATAAAATGGAAGAATAGACTGATTGAGGAAGCATCTTGGATTTATCAATCTAAGTTAGATTCATTTAAGGTTGGACTTGATACATGATTTGGGGAATCATTTATTTTAACCCCAGGTGTCTGATGCAGGAGCATCTTGGGTGCTTGGCAATCCTGCTGAACCAAAAAAACATGTTTGCTTTGTTCTTTAGCTTTTTTGGAGGCTACTTGGTGAAGTGCTTATTTACCCTGTTACTCGAGTACTCTTCCTTTCTTGCTTTACCGATGATTCTTGGTGTGTGTTTGTTTCTATTTCTCAGTTATGCTTTCACTGAGTTGGTTTTTTGTTGCTCGGTTATGTTCTTATCGAGTCATTCTTGTTGCTTGGGTATCGTCTTACCAAGTGGTTGTTGTTGCTCGATGATGCTCTTCCTAAGTTATTTATCCTGATATTTCCAACTTCTACATTTGATTTCTGTGGCGTAATTAATGTGGGGTCTCTCATTGGGATCTATGTGGACCTGAATCTGGGTCTCTCTTAGGGATTTGAGTGCCGACTTCTTTGGTGGACTCTTGTATATATTTGTTTCTCTATTCTTAGTTTAGGTAGCAGTTCTGGAGGATAGTAGATTTTGATAAAATATTAAATGTGAAGATATTAGGAAGTCAGGTCTGTGACCTTGCATGTATGACAATCATTCTTTAATTCATTGAATGTATATGACTAAAACTGGGAAGGCCTTACAACCCGACATGTAATGAGTCTGATATATCAATTAATGAATGATATCTTCTATTCTCTTCTCTCATTTTGGTGTTGTTTTTTCTGGGTAAAAGCACAATAATCTGTCACCCTTTTACAAAGGAAAAGGTTTACAACACCAAAACTGTAAAACTTCAAGGGCATAAAAGTCACATTTCTATTGAGAATTTGAAGATGATGTAAACTGAAGAAATGTGTGAAATAGGATTAACTATATGCTTATAATTGTTTTTAAAAATTGAATCAAAATTAATATGTTTTTTGAAATTTTTAGGTCTATTTTTCATTTCCTAAAAAATATTGTAAATCAAGGAGTTTACTTCCCGCCAAATCATTATAAGTAAAACAATGTTTTTTCCTCCAATTTCAGAATATGTTTTAGATGACATGTATAGCTAGTGTAGAAAAAAATAAAGAAGTATTTTCAATCTATAGTTTTCCCGTTATAAGTTTTCAAAGTCGAACTTACCTGAAATTAACAGTTTTTGTCTCCCGCCACTTTTCCCCTATCAAAACTATACCAAAAACCAAATAAATTACATATTATTGAAGAGGACTCTCTTTTATAGTGTTTTCTATCATTTTAAATTTTTTTTTAATTGATTTATTATTTTTTTATATTTTTCGAATCAACGACTACTTGACTGTTAAAATACCTAATTTCAATATTTTTAATTAAAATAGACTATGTCTAATTAAAATAATATAAAATCTATATGAGGATATTCTTGACTCTACTCTCTACAAAAGGGCATTTTTGTATTTTTAAAAACAATATCATTAAAAAGACTAGGAGTTATTGAAACGTCGCTTTTATTGAAATAATTTTAATTCTACTGTAATTGGACTCAAAGTGATATAAAACATACATTTAATAGACATTTCCAATTGGAAAAGTTAAAGAACTTATGTAACTTAGCTATAATGAATCTAGCTAGACTATATGTTTGACCAAAATTAATTTTTAGTTAGAAATACTAAAATTCAGTTGTGTTGATAAGTTAGCCTAAAAGATGACATATTATAGTGCTTTTACCCTTCCGCATTGTGTATCTGCAAGCTGGTTTGGCACTTGAGAGTGCCTTTGGCCCCTCTTACTATCCTTCCTTGTGTTACCTAATGAAGAAGATGCATTTTTTTTAATATTCTTCTTGACATGGAATATGTATAATTATAGGGACAAGTTTGGATAGAAGGATGCCTCTTTTGAATCTATATCTTCTTCTATGCATGGTGCTTCAAGGGATGGTTCAAGGAACCTGGGTTGTGCTCTCAAAAGGGCCTTTCTTTTTCCATCTCCTAAGCTCCTTGTTGAGAATTCTTTCTAGGTGTTGGTGGTTTTGATGAGGTTTCAAATGTGGTTGTGATGGATTTTTATCATCCTTTAACTTTGGATGCATTGAAAACCCCCATTTCCTCTTTGAATGAGGATTCGTAATCTCTTGGGCCTCTTATAGTAGATATTTGTTAAGCACCTAGGGTACCTCCCTCAAATATTTATATTTATGTATTCCCAAGGAATGGTAAAAGAAAGGCTTCTATCGATGTGTGTTCTCCTCTCATTGGTATATTTTTTTGTCAAAGACCAAACATAGATATTTTTAGTCATTGGGTTTCCAGTAGGTTGCTAATTTCTATTATTTTAATTTTTTCCATGATGAATGGGTTCCTACTATTCTCTTTTCATTCCATAGAATATTGCAATTATATCCTTCAAGGAGGTCATTTGTTCTTAGTTAATTATTTTCTTCATCTAAAGATTAAGATTTTTGGTTTATGCTAAAAGAGTTAACATGATTCCTATTTCCCAAGTTTGTCTTCTCGAGCTTCCCTTTGTCGTCCAGGATGATTGTATGTGTAGACAAATAAAAAAGTCCTCATGAAATCAATAAAATTCTTCTATCAATTAAATGGATATTGTTATTTATTTAATTAATTCATTGGCCTCTTCTACTGTTAATTATTTATAAATATTCTTATTTATTAAAAAAATTCATTAGCCTTTTCTATTGTAAAATGAAATTAATTCTATTTAGTTAATTTATGTGTTTTCCATTTACCAGCTCTGCTATTTATGAAATAAACACCTTGATTTATTTTATAGATTCCTAAATCCTTTTCTTCTTCATTTCCACCAATCACTTGCAATCACATGGATCAACTCCATAAAATTTGAGAATGTGCCACTTGTCACATGTATCTTCATTCCTAAAGTAAATAAATTCTACATACCACTCAAACCTAGCAACTCATTTTTTAATGTCTCTTGATCTCCATGAATCCTATTAAATCTCCAAGAACATCTTAATCTCAAGCGTTGGTATACTGATTTTTTTTGCCCCACATTTTCCACTTCATGACTTTGTGATTTCATGAGCTTGTGCAATATCAGACTACCTTAGGCTCTCTTTTGATATTATCTTGTGCACTTGCAAGCTTGAGACTTTACATGATAGCATCTTTGAGATTTCATTACTATCTCATCACCATCATATTTCCATACTTGAATTATCTCCACTATCATTCAACCATCTGCATTCTCCATAGCTTCCTTTTCTTTGTACTACAAAATTGAGAGCACCCAAATTTCATCCACCAAGATATTGGGAGTTAGTAAATGGAATCAATTGTTTCATGAAAGCATTTGTGTTTTTTAGAGTTTATCTAACTTACTTTTTTTCTTTTTTGAATAACTATTCTCTTGATATGACGATTAAATGTATTTTGATTTCCTTTCTTATTGTTGGGATAGAATATGTTTTCACACAATATTTTCATTGTTCATTTAAATCCTCATCATTTTGGCATGCCCTATGGGACTCTAGTCCCTTCACTAACCTTTTTTTCACTTATTGAAAGTTGTTTGTGAATTTGCAAGCCCAGAATCATCAAAGTCACTAGACCTATGTTTTTGACACCAAGTCTTGCATTTATTCTCTTTGTCTTCACCTTTTTTTAATGTTTCTATAAATTTAACTATTTCTAAATTTTGTATAGGTAACCTATATTTTTTCATAGTATACCTATATTGATGCATTGTATACATGAATTTTTACATTCATATCGTATGTTTTTACACTCAGATCGTGTCTTTTTACACTGAGATCTTGTATTTTTTTCTCATTGGTTAGTGTGTTTGCAAGGTTTCACCAGGTGTGTGTCTATGTTTCACTAGTTTCTCATTTCTATGAAGGTATGCCTACACTTTTTGAGTTTCATTTCTATATTTCTATTATAGATTATAGTCAATTTTTTATTTGGTTTTGGGTAAAGCTAATTCTAACATGCTAACATGTGGTGTAGCTTGGAATGTTAGTCCAAGGATTGATTTGAGACTATCCTTTCATCATACCCTAGTTTCCATTTTAGGAGCACCCAAGTTCATGTATTTTTCAAATTTGGCTTATACTGAGTCTAGCCAAGTCAATGAAGAAATGAGGACTCATAGTGAGTCAGAGTGAAGTTTTGTTTTGTTGGCATAGTTGGTTTTAATTTTGGTTAGGTTGATTTTCTTAGTCTTTAAAGGGTCCTAAATATTTCAAAAAGTGACTAGGGCATGGAAAAGACTCCCAAGTACAATGAGTAAGTTTATTTTTCGCTAAAAGGAATTAGGAAGTGTTTTTACACCTTCCTTGATAGGTGGGAATCAAATAGTTTATAGGAAATATAAAAGTGCAAAAGTTGACAAAAATTGTCATGACAACTTTTGCAACTTTGCAAAGTTGCTCGACAAATTTTGTCCTAAAGGGTTTAAGTGAAGAAAATCAGTTTCTTTGGAAAACCAACTGTGTAACCATGAGGGGTTGAACTATATAAGGCCCGTCAAGCTTGAATCCCAAGGTTGGAAAAAGTTGAACACTTTGAGAAATACTAAAACCAAATCAGTTATGCCTCAGTCAATATTTTTGTTGTCATTCTGATCTACATGGATTGAAAATCCATTCTTTTTTCTTGGAAATAGTATTTTAGAATTTCCTTTGTTCTATTTTTCACATTTGGTGTGTTTGTGAATAGTTTAGTTGTTGTTTTGTAAATCTTTTTGAGTTTGCCAGTTCACTGGCCTGTACATAGTAGGCTGGAGAAAGATGAATCCTTCTTGAAACCCCACCAGGGAATTATCACAACCCTTGGGGATATGAGAGTGGAGCCAATTTATAGTGTACCATATCAATTAGGAGCCTATAGGATGTGGTATGCTGAATTTAAAGTCTTTATGTAGGCGAGTTGTTCAGTAACCTTGCTAGGTGCAGACAAACAAAAGAAAAGTGATACATGTAGGGGATGAATAAACGTATCAAAATATTGATTCAAGGGTGTTCTATAGGGTCTAAATAATGTGTTGACAAGGCTTATATGTTTGAATCCATTTAGTAGGGTTTTAAAGAAGTGAAACAATGATTGGTCTAGGAAGCCTTGAAAAGTCTTAGAAAAGCTCAGGTTGAGTTAGGGAATGTACAAACTCCATGGGAGGGAGATACCTTGAAAATAATTTGAGGGTTACAAAAGGCTGTCTGGAATGGGAATTATCTTGGTAGGGTCTTTGGGATTTTGAAGAGATAATTCCGAAAAAGTAAGGAATTAGGACTAATTGAGGGCTACAAAGCCTAATTGGTATGCTTTAGGAGAACAGTGAGGGAAAAGAAGGAAAAGGGTGGATTGGTTGGACCTTGTTCTTCATTTTGACGCATGATACATGAACTCGACACCCCTGCATATTGCTAAGCTAGATAATGGAGGTTTTGAGAGTTTAGATGGTGTAGAAGACTAGAAGGTGATTTACTAACAAGTGAACTTGATAGGTTATCTTTGGATAGTGGATTGCTAGGTGAAGAAACAAGAGTGTGAAGATTTTCTTGAGTGCTCTAAACCTATTTTGTATTCTTGGCACACTAAACCATGTGGAGAAAAAGGAGGACCCCATTAGTTTCACACTACATTTCCTTCATAAACATCCCTAAAGTCATAATCATACCTTATTTATCATAATAATTCTCAAATTTTTCATTACACTTGTCATTACACCTTAAGGTTTAAATTGAGTCACTATCTTGAGTTGCATATTCCATATCATACCTTCTTGTCTTAGGTAAAGATCAAGATCCCTTTGCACTCTTGTTAAGACAAGAGCTTGATTATATAAAGAAATAACACAAGCAGAAAGTACCCATAACCACCATGACCATGAGGAAGATATTGGAATGACCCACCATGAGGAATAATATCATTAACACAAAAGAAACAATGAAAAATATGATGAGGATGGGGAAATAAATGATGAAATTATTAATGATTCTAATAAAAATCCTAATTTCCTTAAGCTCTTTACTAAATTTATGAAACGTGATACCCAAAAATACTTCAAGGATATGCTAAATGATGGATTAGAATATCCATTGATGTTGATGCCTCTTTATTAATATTGGATGATAGGGATAGATCTAGTGGACCAAAATAAACCAAACCTAATCATAATGAAAAAGTGAAAAAATTTAGACCCTTTTATTTACAACCAATTTATAAGAAGTCCATCGAGTCATGAAATTCTATATCTACCAATGAACCTTTTTTTGGATGAGATTAGACCATTGAGACAATAAGTTGATGAAATTAATGGCACAAGTAAGTCCTCATCCACATTCACTTTGGAAGACATTTTTTCATATCCCTTTGATCCTATTATACCAATTCCTCCTTTCCATAGCCATTTTAGGGAGATTCCAAAACTTGAGAAATACAAAGAGAAAGGGGATCCTATAGATCAATTAAGAGAATTGTGTGCCACCACATTGCACTTTTATTGTGATGAGACTTACCTCATGAGAATCTTTCCTTGTATCATTAGAGAGAGTGAAATGGAATGGTTTTCATGATTAACCCCAATAATAAAGTCTTGTAAGGAATTAGTAGAGAAATTCATATCTCACTATGCATACAATTGTGAACATGAGGTCACCATGATTGAATTATGTGACACTAAGCAAAACTGAGGGAATATTTTCCATAATTCCTAAAAATATGGATACATTTGATAGAGAAATAATAATATGGTTGTACCATCCTAAAAAATTTAGCACCTATATTTAGATGCTAAATTTAGCTCCATTTTAGCTTGTATGGGTTCCCAAATTAATTTAATGCTCTTCTAACACTCATTAGACCTTTAAATTAATATTATAAGTCCTATTTTAAATCAAATTCACCAAATATTTATGTAAGAAATTATTTTTACATGTACTCCTTTGTTATCTCTCTAATTCCATCATTTTTTAGCCTACATGGGCCCTATGTTACTATTTTTGGTGTTTGTACCTCTTCCTGACCTTTAAATCAACCATGCCATTCATTATTGAATCTACCTTATCTCCCTGACCCCCCATTCAATTATGGCTCATTCTTCTAGATACAAAACACTCAGGGCATTATGTTCATAAGAACACAATGCCAAAGACATTGTGTTACCCTAAATTTTGGCTCAAATTCAAACTGTTGCCTTGTTACTATGTCTTCGTGTGAAATTAGGTCTTGTGGTCACCTTGGATCAATTTTGAATCCTGAAATGTGTTGGAGGTATATAAGTGGCGCATATCTCCTCAATTTTTTAAATAAGAATATTCATGATCAATATTTCAAGATCTCTTGTACATTAAAGAATTCTCAAAGTTTATAATCATCCAAGTCTTTAAGCCTTCAAAGTATCATTCTTCTCCTTCATCAAACATTGTACAAAATTACAACATTAATGGTGCAAGATATTTTCTTTCATGATTGCCTTTGAGGTTTTTGTGTGGATTCAAAGACTATGACATTAACACTTCTGATTACATCAGAATAAGCATTGCGTTATCACGGTATAAGGTTATTTATTATTCAAATCTAGCTTCTATTTCATATTAACAAATCTTTCCTTTATTCATTTTTTTACATACCAAGGTTGATTCTTAAAATTGAGTTTGACCACGGAAAACCCATTTGAAAAACCTTTTCCCCATTTTTTTTGTGTACTAATAGGAGGAATATCTTTCAAAACTATTCCTAAAAGTTTGGGACCTATTGGAGCGACTGTAAAAATTTTAGGCAAAAACAAAGGGAAGACAACGGGAAGGCATTATGTTCCTAGGAAAAAGAAACCCTAGGTGCTAGGTTCCCTAGAAATTCAAACTGCATGTTAGTACAGTCTTTTGGATCCCATAAAATTCATTACAACTATTTATTTTATTACTGTCAATATGTACCTCCTGAATCTTGTCAATGTTTAATATTTAGCCTCCTATTTTACATAATTATATCTTTTCCTCTCAAATCCAACTTACCTCAATTCATTATTGTCAAGGATCATTGCACTCATTTAGCACTTAAATCCTACTTGAGCCTATTAGGTCATCTTCTGTCCAATTATGGAATAGGAAACCAAATCAACCACCTTCCTTCCCCTTTTTCTATTGTAAAATTTCATTTGTAGATATCATCTACCATAGCTTTATGAGAAACCTTAGGGAGGAGTCTGAGTGGGATGCAAGAGGAAAGAGAAACTAATTTCTCAGATTTGATATGGCCAAGTCCTATGATGACATAAAATCCTGATGAATTCACACATCAGTTCACCATGTGATTGTTCCAAAGGTTTCACGCATGCTCACCAGTTCACCACGTGTCAATAGTAAACATCTCCAACCCAACATCAAGCAATGAATTTCTAAGAGCTCCCTCCCACATGACACATGTCCCAACTTTAGTCGCACTGGTCATTAAATCTATGGGGCCTACATCCTTGAAAAGAAGGTGGTACTTTTTTGTTTGGTTGGGCTCTTTGAGTTATTTCATTTTCTAAAAAGGCACACTTCTCCTTTTCAGTCTGCAACTACCTTGATAAGGACCTTGTCATAGTACCACTTTTTTGCAGGCACCCAATTTACAAATAAATTCTTTAGTCGCATTTATGAGTCCTAGATAGGGGATTTTTCCTATATAAGACCAGAAGCACATTGTAATAAAATAGTTTTGGAGAGTACCATTAGAGCCACCTTAATGAGGATTTGTTTTAGAGTTCATAGATCTCTAATTTATAAGAAGACTTAGAAATATATTTTGTATCATTTCCTGACCATAGCTTTGAATTCATATAATCAATAGAGAAGAAATATTGGACTATGCCCAGTTTTCTTTCACTTTGTGGTTTACTCTGATTTTGTGAATAATCTTAAGCTTTGTGTCTTTCTAGAGGGACATAGCTATCATTTGTTATTTTCAAGATTTTATAATTCTATCATAAATGCGCAAGTCATTGAACCATGTAATGTACTATTTTGATGTTTGTAATTTGAGTTATAGTATGTAATTCTAGTGAGAAAAACTCTCTTGAATAACTATTTTTAGTAGACGTAGGAAAAAATATTATGGACCTTAATGGGTGGTTCTCGTGAAGAGATCAAAATATTTTTCACTATGTCCATATCTATTCGACTTTAGAATTCTATTTTATATTCAAAAAAGAATATTATGTGGCGTTATGGTGCCTAAGGTGGTGGAGTTCCTATTTTTCTATCACCTATGATGGAGAGGTCAAAGATATTTTGAAATTTTTGGTGAATTGCCTTAGATCGGTCATTTTCTTACAAATATTTTGTACTTTCCATATTCATATGAATTTTTTATTCTATTCTCTATTCAATAAAGAGGAGTATGTGGAATTAAGGTGTCTAAGGTCGTGGGGTTCCTATTTTTCTATCAACTTTGATGGAGAACTCAAAGAGATTTTGAAATTTCTGGTGAATTGCCTTAGATCAGTCATCTCTCTCTCTCTCTCTCTCTCTCTCTCTCTCTCTCTCTCTCTCTCTCAAAGACAAATTTTGAAATCCTATAGGTCACTTTGCATAGCGCATCAGGTTGCATATATGTAGAGCTTATCAACTACCCTTATTTAGGAGGGCTCATATTAGGAATCAAATATTTATTTGGCATGCCGAGTGGGACCAAAGTTCAAAGCTTATGATTTGGTGTAGTCTTCAACATTTCAGCCTTAAGGAAGCACATTTAAGGAACCTCGTGATTCTCTAATGAATGATTTTTTTATGTTTATGTTTCCATCCACCTGATCCTCCATCTTAGGGAGGCCTTACATCTACATCCAAAGAATGATATAGAGGTACTTCAAATTTTACTATTGCTTTAGAAAGGAAGGTTACTTCACCCACGAAATCTTTACCAAGCTCCTTTTGACAAGAGTATAAATAGTTCCCCTCTTTATCCACAACACGAGGCTATATACTATAATAGGATTTCATACATTAAATTTGCATTGCTTATTTTAATCATTGCTAGTACGAGTCAATGAATATTTGATTCTATAAATTAGTTATTTGTCATTTATAATATCACTAAATATAGATCTAGTTTTCTCTTTGCTATATTATTTTTTGCAGAAATTTGATTCAAATATCTCCAATAGGGTAGGAAATTGCTTGAAATTTGGGGTTTGAGACCAAGAGAATCATTATGATCCCTCTTAGTTGTACCAATTTCATAGTGCTAGATTGTTCTTCTCAATCTTCCTTGAGCTCCATGATAACTTACACTCCAAAGATATGACATTTCCTCTAACTCTAGAAAAGAATAAGATTATAGAATTAAATGAGGTCAAGAATTCACATGGATGTCATAATACTATTGAGGACATGAGGTTTTTTTTATCACAATTGAACGTTATCGAGGACAAATATGTACCCTGCAAGATTAAAAGGAGACTTGATGTTGAGTTATCTCCATGCAAATGTGGAATGATTTTTCATTCATTTTGTATTACTCTCTTAAGGACTTTGGTGAAATTTGATTTAAACCAGCTTGACTATAATTGTTGGTTGTTTTGGATCCTTACCTAACTAATTTCTATTATGTTCCCCAATCGAAAGGATTGCTAGTTTTTTCTATTCTCAAATTTATTTTTGGTTCATGTTATTCCACTTGGGAGACTTTCCATTTTTGTATTTTTTATCTAGTCACACTTCTTTTGAGACTTTTCCTTCTTGCCTCTAGGCCTAGGTTGTAATAGTATTGATCCCTTCCTTATTTATCTAAATAAAACTCTATAACACTTACTATTATGATTAATTAATCCACATATAATAAAATTTATAATAAAATACCATTTATTTTTTTCTTATAAATATAATTTTAGATCATTCTTACTCTTTATAAACCCTTGTAAATTAAAGATGTTCTCAATTTGAACATATCATAAATTTGTTTCTTATTTGAGACTATACAATTCTTTCTTTATCTTGCATAGTATATATTCTTTTAATTTCTTTGAAAACACTCTGATATGTATTGAAATGATATCCTAGGCCTATGAATGCAAACTAAGATCTCCAAATTTCATTGGCACAAAGTTGTAACACAAATTAGTTAAGCTACTTGATCTTGATAGGAGAGTTGAATGTTGATATTACATTCCTTTGTTGCAATGGATTGAGATTGAGAAATTTGTGTGTAAGATTTAGGGTTAATTTGATATAAAAAGTTTGTTTTTAGTAATAAACAACAAATTATATAAAGAATGACAATTTCTTAAAGGGTGTTCAAAATCCTAGTTGACAATAAAGAGCTTAATCTTATAAAATATTAGTATGCTTAACACTCTTAAAGGTTATAAAATATCTCGTAACCTCCATGAAGGCAATGAGGTTGCTGATGGGTTTTTATAACTTGTGAGTTGGGAAACCTAGTATTTTTTGATGGTGGAGTAATGACCCAATCCTCATAGATAAAAAAAATTCCCATTGATGATGATAGTCAATCTTGCTAGATTACTAGAGTTCTTTGAAATTATGGCTCTTTAATCTTGGTTTGTGTGACTGAAAATGGTGACATATCCTTCCCCATTATGGAAAGAAAAGGCAAACCCATTGAGTACAATTTTATTTAGATGGTTATTGTGCCAATCTATTTTTCTCTAGTCTTTTCGCTTCTCCTTTCTCTGTGTAGCCTCTAGCATGTTACAACAATATGGGGAGTAAAAGGAATATGGTTGATCCAACCTCATTTTAGAAATGGTAGGACAATCACCCTATTTGGGATGAACTTTTGAAAAGAAGCTTGACTCATTATATGGATAAGCTTCATAGACATGACACACAGGTGACTAGTGCTTTTCTTGATGGGTGGTAGCATGGTATTTTGAAAGAGTATGTGGTTGAAATATTTTTCATAGATAATTTTATTGTGAAAGTTTCCTAGTTGTTGGTTTTTTTAAGGACCGCAATGCTTCAGACAAAGCTGTCAATATTTTCTTCAAATATTGTGAAGGGGAGAAGGTCAAGAGAAAAACTAATGGGGGTTACAACCATGCCATAATAAAAAATATTTAGGTAGAAGTAATCATGAGGTATTTACCCTTAGATGGTTTCTTTACCAGTTTTTTTAGCTACCATATCATGATTTTGAACCAAATATAGCTACCATATTATGACCGCATGACAAATGTAACTCTCTACCCTTATTACTTGTTTCTTCCTTCTATCATGGAATTAAAACTCATATGAATAACCCCACCTCTTTGATTCTTCACAAGGTCCTCATTGTTGTCATATTGGAGTATTCCAAAGTTGTTTCTATTCAAAATAAGTTGACCTTTTCAAAATAGGGCATAGAGTTTTCTCAAAATATTCATAGACATTACTATGACCTTTCTACAAATATTGAAGATGCCCCTTTAGGTGAATATGTATGATACTATACTGGTAAATAAAGGAAACTAAAGTTCATAAAATTTGGCTCCTAATTAGCCACATGGTTATGAGACTGATAATGTTGTTTCTATATATATGTTCCCTTAAATGATTACATGATGGACTTGCTTGACTCTAGCTCCACTAAAAAGGTAAAATTTCAGGTTGGGGAATCCTAAAAAAATTCTATGTTTAATAAGGGAAAGAAAAATGGCCATAATTTGACCTACTCAGTTATTGGGAACAAGAGGAAAATCAGTTCCCTTTGTTTAAAGAAGTCTTTAGAGAAAGCCTAAAATAAGATTGATTTGGATGCAGGAAACAAAATTAACATCCAAAATTGTGGCATGGACCCACCGAGCATAGATCCATTTGGGATGGATTTTCATAATTGAGACCTCTTTTGAAATTGATAAAGACACTACTACGGAAAAGGGTTCCTTTGCCACTATTATAGAGGATATGATGAGGGTTTCCAAGGATCTCGCAAATGGTTATAATAGGCTCTTAAAGTGGTAGGTGTTAGAAATCTATGTGATTAAAGATAGGGTTAACTCTCTTAATGAAAAATAGAGTTGGGGTAGGACACTATGAATAAAAATCCCACTTTGGAGAATACTAAAAAATTCTTTCTCTGATCACAAATGTTTCTAATGAAATTAAGGCTATGAAGATGAAGCATAAACAAAAAGTCAAGAGCCTTGAATAATCTCCTAAAAAGGTGTAGGATAAGTTGAGGGTTGGTGTGGCTATTAGTTGAACAAATATACAATATAGTATTATTGGAAACACGCAATAGAATGAGTAGGCACAAGCCCTCCAAGAATTCTCTAAGGAAATTTTGGTTCTCTTGTAGTGAGTGTGAAAAGAAGAGGAAAGAAAGAAGTGGTGGATCAACATGACACATGTATGAGTCCTGGTCTTGGTCCTTCTCCCAAGATTTGTAGCCATGATAAAGGTAAGAATGATCAAGCCCACACTATTCATAATATTTTAAATATCAATGAAGATGCCATACACAATAATGAAAAAGCTACTAAAATTTTAAGAATATTTAGTAGGATTTTATGTTTGTGGAACCTTTTTGTTTCCTCTAGGTTTATTGCTCGCTAGTTGTTGGTTTGATTTTTGTTTTCTTCAAGTGTTGGAAATATTTTTTTTTAATAGGTTTCAAGGTCCCTTAAAAAAAAATTTCTTTATTAAAAATATATTATATAAAGAATTCTATATGTAGTTTAAGCTATATCTAGGACAAAGATGCAAAATGAACTTGGATAAAAAAACTAGAGCATAAAGTCTTGAACATAGGTATTGGTACTGTAGTCTAAAGGTGAGTAGGAATGTATTTAGGGGGATCCAAAATATTTTCTACGGAAAATTCAATCCAAAATTTTAGGACAAGGAGAGGGGAAGGGGGAGTTTCCTATTTGAAATCAATTGAAATCTACAATATCCTACTCCACACTTCTAAATTGCTTACATTTTTGGATTTAAACCTACACACACAAATCATTATAAATGGTTTTATTGTGTATAATGGAAAATGGGATGAAATTTTATAGGGGTATTGTATCCAAAATCCTTGTATACATTGGAATACAAAACCACCACAAAGTGAATCCGTTTTGCACCAGCAAGAGAGAAAAGGTACCAATGCAAGATCTACACAATGCAAGGTTTTTGATTCCTTAATGAAAATGACAAGGATTTTAAATATGAATGATAGATCTGATCTATGAAAGTGAGAGAAAAGAGAAAGAGGTAGGAACAAGTGCATGTGGAAACAAGATGGAGAAGGTGGGAATCTGAATGTGAATTCGACTATCACTGGAGTCTCAGATTCTATAGTAACTTTGGATCTAGAAGGTAGGTACATGTATCTTTTTGCACCTAAAATCTTACCAAAAAAGTGTAGGGACAAGTCAAGTATTTGGGAGCAATTCGACTAGTCGACTTTTGGGGAACAGGTCGACTAGTCGACTTGTTCCTAGCAAAAACTAATGAAAATTTCTAGGGGTCTGCAAAGGCACCTGCACTACCCAAATCCAGAGTCTTAGCTTTGCAACCTACTCCTATATACAAAAAAATGGGGGAAGAAGGTTAAAGAAAGGGGTTTTTCCTCAGTCAAATCCCTATCTAGGAATCAACCTTGAAATGAAATGAATTAAAGAAAAAATGTGCTTTCATGCAACAGAGGATAGATCTAGAAAATGAAGTATATCATACCTTTTAGAGGAAATTACTTCTTTGAATTTTATCAAGTATGTTAATCCAATAGATTTGACCAAACACAAAAACCCAAAAGGAAATTGTGCAAGATAAAACCTCATGAAATAGATGTTGTAATTCTCCAAAATCTTTGATTGGGAAAGATAGAGAAGGATGAAGCTAGATGAATGAATGCAAATCTCCTTCCTTGCTAGAAAAATCCTTTTCTTTGCCTCCAATGGGGGAAAGAAGCTATGTCTATGGAATAAAATTCCTTGATTGCATGTATAAACAAGTGAATGCTTAATTTCTCTTGATGGATTCCTTGAACTTGAATTCTTGGATGCTTGATTGATGACTTGATAGCTTGCACTTGAATGATCTCTTATATTATCTCTTGCACTTGGATGGATGATCATGTTATAACTTGTTATGTTCTCCCAAATGATGGGAGAGGAGGTCCTTTTATACTTAACTCTATCCATTGGGAATTCAAATTTTGATCAAGGCTAACCACAAATATGGATCTCAGAGGAAAGCCATGCCATCAGGGTCCAGGAAAAACTTGGGCCAAATACCTAAGGGATGAGTCAGCTAGTCGACACTTCCTAGGAAAAAATAGCACAAATTGCATGGGGATGTTGGGGAAGGAGAAAATAAGTTGGGGGAGAAAATTCAGGTTGTTGTGAACTTAGAGAAGATCGGGAAAGAGAAAAATAAATAAATAGGTCCTAGGTGAGGAAATGAATTATGGGATTGAATGGAAAATGAAAAATCATGCCTAGAAGTGAGAGCCAACCTTGATTTAAAGAAAGGAGGAGGATGCATATTCCAGTTAAAGGTATGCATTTAAGCTCTGTTATGCCCTACATACCCATCCCTACATTTTGTAGGCAAAATGTTGGGTCCCCCTTTTTGCTTTTTGGCTCTTGCCTTGTTTTCTTTGTTTTCCCTCTAGAATTTTCTTTCGCAAGGGTGTCTTTCTTTAGCTTTTTCCTTCTTGTGTCTCTAGGACCCAGTCTCAGAGTTTGTTTGTCTCTTCTAGAGCCGGATTCTGGACTTTGGGATTCTCTGCCATTATGTCTTCTTTCACAAAAAGATATAGTTGCATGGAATCCCCAGGCCCAGAGTCCAGAGGTTTGCAAGGTCCAGGGTTTGTAGAAGGAATGCAATGCTTTTTTTACCCTAAGGGTATAAATAGGAGTTACCTATCATTTTCACATTTACTATGATTAAACACTTAGAACATTCAGAGCGATTAATGAACATTAAGGGGATTAAATAAGCTTGTGCTCCCGGTGCTTAGTAGAAATTTACTGGTGGTTTACAGTGCGTGCTCATGGTGGTTTTGAAGGTTAGCTTGTTGTAGAATGTTTCAACATTCATCCTTCCTGCATTTCTTGCGTTCCAGGTAAGCCTTCAGCTTTCACTCTCTGGTTCCTGGTTTTCCGATTCTTGTTTGCCTTTTTGGGTTTTCTTTTCTTTCTATTTATTTTTCATTTCTGGTTTTGTTTGTGGTTTTTGTTTCTGGTTCTATTTTTGGTCACCTCCCATTGGTGGGTTGGCACTGGCAGAGGGTTGTCCACCCTCTGTGCAGTTGTAATTTGGGCTGGTTTTCTGTGCGTTGTACATTTATGTTGTTCTTTTGTATATTATGTAAATGTCTATAAACTATGTATATATGTTTCAGCCCTCGGCCCTCTATATTTTTCTATATTTTTTATGTATATCCTTTTGGTATCATGTTAAGCTCACTACACCCTTGTCCATGTTTTCCCAAATTCATGAGCTCACATTCTCGACAGATTACCACCTAGTTCGGGCTTGACTCTTTGTTGGTGTGAACCATGGAGGTTTCTTCTCTCCTCCATTGAAGCCATCCTTAAATGACAAATTAATTTCCCATATGGGCATTCAATTCCAACCAAGTGGCTTCTAATTTGCGCACGTTCAGAAAATTATCAGTGTTATTTCCATAACCCCTATTTACTACATGGCCATGTGACACCCACATCAGCCTAATACGGTTCATCTTCCAACCATGTCACCCAACGGTTAGTTTTTCGGACCCTGGGTCCTATGTCCTCATTCAGCCCCTATCCCACTTCCATCATATGTGTGGGAATCCCTAGGGGTCCGGATAATGGTCTTGCCTCCTAACTCTTAACTATATGTATATCTCTTTCAGGATTTAATGTGAACTAACTATTTTAGGTGGAGACGCTATTCGATGGTAAGATCTTCAGAGCCTGGAGTAATGTTTTGTCTTGTATAAATTCTGACAGTCGTCTTACCTTGCAGGTTGCCAGCATCAAATTCATTAATCATGTTGGAGGCATTTGCATCTTCTCCACCTGGGAGTCCAGATCTCCCAACTGCGGCAGTCACCAGGGAAGCTGTTAGGACTAAGATCAAGAAGGCCCTGGAAAAGCTCCCACTAACCATGAAGTACTTGAGGGGAGACACCATCATGGGATCAAAGATTGATTCCAAGGTTCAGTTGATTACCGACACCAGCGTCGGAATGTGGGCAGAAATGCAGGCCCTGGTAAAAATGATGGATGTCCAACGAATAGCCGGAGACCCATTAGACATCAATGTTGGTAATTCTGGGATTCTTAAAGTTGCTTGCTTCCCATGCTCTGTGCAAGCCCTAAAACTTATTCTTATTCTGGCTGCAGACTACAATTCATCTGTCTGAGCCATCATGCTCACTGCCCCAGTCTCGACTAGATATCCAACCCCCATGGTGTCTTTCGATGCTGCAACCTTTTAGGCAAGTCCAAGGATTCTCCAGTTTGATGGATCAGCCATCATCACCCAGTCCTTGGCCTTGGGAGAATTTATGGAACTGGAACACATGGCCTGACGGTATCTGAGCAACAATTGGCTTAAAGTGCCAAAGAAAAACTCTAAAAGGATGAAGCTAGAGATCCCCCAGACAGAATTCAAAGAAATTATACAAATGGGGATCATAGCACTATGTAAGATCTTTGGATAACCTCATGCCTGGTAATTCTTAGCATGGATGTACTACTTCTTGCTCTGCATCTCTTTCGGTGAGCAATACTTTGATTGGGCCACCATCATCTCAAATCATGTGGACTCCTAGTTCCTCCAAGTCACCTGGACCTCTAAATTTTACATGATGTCATATGTTCTCTAGGCTCTGGCACAACAATCTCCCATCACAAATGGGCTACTCACTCTAGGTGCACTTGGGATCGGCCTGGGCCAGAGCGCTCCCTGGGATTATTTACTACAAGTCCAATGGGAGGCTAGTTTCCTCAGTTTTTTCTAAGTAAATGATGCCTTCATTTACAACAACCTCCTCACACCAACCCGGGACATCGAATACTACCTATTTAAGGAGGCAATGGATTTGGTCATAAGTTATGGCCACTATTATATTCAGTGTTAGTAGCACACCTATATTCGGGTGACCGGCTTCTCCGAAAAACCCTATTTGTTGCCCAAGCATTATGGGAACAAAATAATTCTTTTAGAATATTGTTGGTAGATCCTGGAGCTGCATGCCCTCTTCATGGTAACGAAGGTAACGAATGTTCCATTCCCAATCACCTGTGGGAACTATTCTTGTAGTCTGGCTGCAGGTAAGGAGGCAGACAGTGAGCTTAAAATTTTGGGCTTAACATAATTCTATCTAGCGTGGAAGAAGTTTGATCCACCAGGAAAAATAGCAATGACACTTCCCCGAGTATCAGAGCCACATGCATTTCACATGGAGGATTTCTGGGAAGGTTTCTAGGATGACTTTGAAGTCCAGAGCTGAAACTTCGTCTGAATGACAATGGGGATGATGAAGAGGCTGAAGCTTCGAAAGTTCCCAGATGACTTCTGGGATACCGGGTCCACTATGGACCCACAATATAAAGAAAAGGGAGTAGACCAAATGGCTCTCCCTCTATTTGACTGGAATGCCCAGGAAGGTCCAACAATTGAGGACCTTACCCACGACATGGTCGAACATAGCCATGTATATTTCAAGAAGGCATGCCCAAGAAGCACACATAAAGTTGGCCCGTTCATGATGGGCTCAACTTCTGGGGCCAGAACCTCCTCACAAGGCGAGGATAGAGGAAAGAATAAGGTGGGAATCCCTCCCCAAGTCTCATCTATGGCCCTAATAGGGGAGAAAATACAACAAACATTGGCAGTCTCATAGCAAATGAAAGATAAGTTAATCACACAATTCCGGTACTTATGACCAGACCCGTCCGTCCTCCCTCTTCCCCTTCATTGGCAGCATTGATGGTCTGAGCAATAGGGACCCGGGTGGAGGAGGAGTGGGAAACTATGTTAGATGTAAGGCCCCCTTTGGTAACTAGGAGAAAGAAAAAGAAGACTAATCCTTAGCCAAAGGTGGAGCCTGAACTTGGGATGCAAAGCATCCAAGAAATACAAATTGCTTCTTCTGACTCCATAGAACCGGATGTAAGACCTGAGGATATCCTAGAGACCTCCCCTCCACATGAATTCGATGATGTATTTGGGACTGATGAATTTGGGAATCTGTAGGGAGACATCATGAAGTCGGTGGAAGAGATCACTGTACAAGAAGAAGTCTTGAAACAAGAAGCTTCCTGAGAGCAGGAAGCCCAAGTAGGAGAAGAAAAAGAACAAGAACACGTAGACATCTTTGACATCTCAAAGATACACATTGTGGGGATCGCAAAGAGAAGGTAAGCATAGGGCAGGAAGTTGGCATTAGTTGGGGATATCAGACCCTTGGGATCAACCATAACCCCAACTGCCATATTCCAAACACCGCTTCCAAGGGTAACATTTGGTGAGGTAATTATAGCGGCCCAAACACTGAATCTTGGCCCAATACCTCCACCACCCCCAGAGAATACACCAATTGAAGAAAACACTCCGGTAGAGGAAGCTGACAAAGAACAATAGCAAGGTGGGGAACAAAACTCTAGAGAAATGGATGTTGATCCTAATGCTACAAAGGATGTGAACACCGAGGAAAAGGACACAAGTACCACCAAGGTAAATATTGCCAGTGCACCCGAGGATATAGGGAAGGAGTCAGAAATGGCTCAAAATATCGGGGGGCACAATGAAACCCTAGAGGGGAAATACAAGAACAAATTTTGGCTGCAAGGCCACCCCTACCACCACAATGGTTGGTGGAGTCCTGGAAGAGGAAGGCCCCAGTAACACCCAAGGTCCATCTCTCTTTGGCAGAGATGATGGCACAAGCGTAGAATCCTCCCAAGGCCAAGATAGCTTGGATAGTCCATACTCTTTAGATTGGGCCAGGTGGAGATAAAGTTGCAGTAATCACAACACCTTCCCCAGATGTAGATGAAGAAATAGAAAAGTCTGATGAATACTCCGTCACTGAAATATCACTGGGGAAGAGAGGGAAATAGGGCAAACTAGACCTGTTAAAAGAAGCGGCCAAGGTGGTAGAGGCCCGCTATGAAAAGGAGGCCCAGAAATTCAGGGCGAAAAAGGAAAAGAATGCAAACCTCATGGGGCTTCTTGGAGAGCTTGCGCAGCCTATTAGTGCCATTTTACCAGAAGTCTCCATGTCCGGGACACTGCTCCCTCAAGGTGACATAGATTGACTATAGGATATGAAGAGAAAGGCCCAGGCAGTTGATGAATAGATTACCAAATAGGTGGGAAATGTCTATCATTTATTAGTATCAACACTCCCAGACTTATATGCAGCCAGCAATACCCTACACTAGGTTGAAACTACTATCTCCATCTGGGAGGGAGACATTGAAAATTATGAAGCATGGAAGGCTGAGTTGGCAGAGCTCATTGGTATCGGAGAAGAAGTTGTCTGCGAGGCCAGAATTTTGGGAGAGGAGTCTTTTGACTTTGTCCGAACCTAGCAATCTAGACTTGACCTCATATTGGAGGTAATCAAGCAACTGGTAGGGACCCTGCGTGACAAAGTCCAAGATGTTAGATATTCTTTTAATTTGTATAAGTCATTCATTTCAAAGGTCTCCAGAATCCTTTTAGTACTGAAACATGTACTCTTGAGAAATACGTCATGGGGAAATTTGACGAGCTAATGGAATCTCGATATCAATCCTCGAAGGGAATAGATAGAGCAAAAATGACATGGATAACTCGCATGGTGCTCCAAGGTCATGATGCGGAAAAGATGGCCGTAGAGTTTAAAGAAAATGTTCTAGATCTGGGTGAGCAGATGGAGGTGGCCAAGTTCCGCCAGGCCGGCCTCAAGGATATTGACAAGGATGGAATCGCCCAGCTCCTGGAAACCTTCAATGATACTAAGGAACAATAAACTTCTCCGGGTTCCGGGATGATCACTAGAAGATGTACTTTGTATTTACTCATTCTTTGGGAGTGCAAGCTTTTGGATCCTAGAATTCCAGATCTGATAGTGTTGTATTCTTTCGGTGACCAGCGTCCCAGTTCCCAAAGTCGATCGGTCACTTTCAAAGTAGTTAATATTGGTGAGTCTAGCAAGGCACGTCAAATCAATAAGATGATACTCACATATGGTCTTCCAAAGGCATCGCTCCAACATAACACCTGGCACATCAGAGATAGGGAGCTACTTTTTCATTAATGAGGCATGTATCCTCAGTCTTCAGGGGATCAAATTTCTTCTTTTCTCCCTCTGGCTCTCTTCTTGAGGCCGATTCTTTCACTCCTTTCTTGTCTTATTCTTCTGACATGTCAGACCTTTTCCATCTCGAGGTCTTTGTAGCATGGTGCAGGTAGTATCGGCCACTGGAAATTGTATTATATTGGTTGAAGTGTAAATATGAGTTAGGTTAGTTTTAGGGCAAGAGATGTATAAATAATAAGCCCGACCTCATTCCAAGGGTTGGCAAAATGTATGATTTTGCAGTCCATAGCTATAGAACTTTAATTTTTTCAGTTCTTAGTTGTAGAGATCAATGCTCCTTAGTTGTTAGAATCTCTTAGTAGTTAGACACACCCTTGGAGCTGCCATTATTGTATGCACCAGTGCTAGCTAGAAACATGTTAATGAATAAGGAAGAATTCTCGCAATGATGTTGTTAGCCTTCTGATCTCTGGATTAACGTTCTTTTTGTGATGTATGTTCCTTATGTCCCTTTCTCTAATGTTTTAAGGAGATCAACGACCTTCTTCTCCCTTGCTATTGGATAAGTATGAACTATTGGTTCTATGTTTATTCAGTATTTAGTGTAGCATGTTAGAGCATAAGTTATGTTTTGAATGTTTGGCATAAACTATAAGTAGATGGAATACTTCTAACACTGACGTATATTTTGAAGTTATTTGGTAACTAGTGAATTCTTGCAAGAAACCTCACTTACCTAAATATCTAGAGTAGATGAGCTGAGATAACCAGCTATCCCCCTGGACAAAATAGTCACACTCCCAACTAAACCCCTACACTGTCAAGACCTGACTCTCAGGTGCTTGAAGGCTTGAATAATCTCATTTCTCTGGATATTCTTTACAGGTGAAGTTGTATGGTACCCTGGTACCCGGTGAAGACTTACATCTGTTGGCGGACCCGATCACAAAGTCTTGTCAATAGAAACTAGCGCTAGAAGCAAGGCATGAGCCCGTCCCCCTTTGAGGATTTAGATTTTACACCGTCGGAAGGTTCCCCAAGACTTATTTTTATGAAGCAGACCTTTAGTGGGATTGGATCATTTTCACCAGCCCAATTTGAAAGAATCCTTATATCAGCCCCCAATCTCGGAAGGTTTGTCAAACTCGAGCCTCCCGCTCGAAAGAAGAGGACCCCGAAAGCCAAGCCAGCAAACATTGTCTGGGGATCAACTATGTTTCAGAATAGCCAGGTCTCCTAGGAAACCCTGGGGATTAACATTCAGCCTCAAAAAAATCCAACACCCCTGATGGCTGCTTACTTGGGGAACACCGGGTCCCCGATGGGAACTTTTTTGGGTGTAACCAATGATCTACCTGCGCACCCAGAAAAGATTTTCCCCCGATATGAGCACTTAGGCTCATGAAATATAGAAGAACATCTACAGGCATACAAAGATGCCATAAACTGACACCATATCCAACATCAAGATGTTGTGACCCAGATGTTCCCCCTGTCCCTGGGACAGAATGAGCTGAACTGGTACCTTAACCTGCCCGCTAACTCCATCAACAGTTGGCAAGATATGGAAGACACCTTTTTGGCAGTCTTTCATGTACATGTGGACCCAGCGTGGTCCCATAGCTAGTTAATCTCCATTAGGAAGGAACCAAATGAGCCCCTTGCATCATTCAATCATAGGTTCCAACGTGCCTTGAAGTGATGCATGGGTCCTTTCATCCCATATGTGGATGTAACCATCCAGACATACCTGAATGTGATGGACCCCTTTGTTTCTACTCTCCTATGGAGAACTACTGCCCCTACTGACTGGGACACTCTAGTGAAAGTTTACAACCTAGCCTTGGAGTTGTCCCTCAATCTTAACAAATCTCTGGGTGGGATTGAGCAGAGTATGCCTTTAAACATGATACCCAGCAAAACTTCTTACGCCAGGGGATATAACCCCAATCAGGCAATGGGTGCCCCTGCGATGACCATGAATCCCCCACTAGCATCGATAGACCAGTAGGCTTGGTACGTATATCCAACACAAACACAGACAATATCGAGTCTAGAATTTGTTCCCTGGAACCAGCCGTAGAAAACACAACAACCACAGACACAACCCTCTGGAGTGCCTTTCTTCCAGTCATCCACAGCTGGAGGATTTCAGCCCTCGACTTTGGTAAATAATGCACATTTTCCTAGGAACCAATAGCAACAACCATCACATTGTGACATGAACACACAGCTATTCACCGAGGTTGAATCCCTCTGGCAACTATTGTCCTCACTGACTGTGCACATGGGACAACTGAAGGTGGGGTCTCTTACACCCCACAACACCAACTCCCAGAGAGGGAATATTTTCTTCGGCCAATAAAATAACAATGCCAGAGGGAGGAATCACAATAATAGGCCTCGGCCCAACCAACAACAATGGAACAATAATGCCAACATTGGAGGACCTCCTCTGAGCCAAAGCACCAGTCAAGGTAGTGCTGGACCTTCTCATTTCATGCCAGTTGTAGAACTCTAGCCCCTGACCAACTGGTGTAGATTGCACGACATAGGCTCTCATTCCAAGGTGAACTGTGCCATGCTAGAGAAGGTCATCATGATCTCCCAGCTAGACAGGCAACAATATGCTAATCATACTCCCCCAAAATCCCCCATTCAAGAGCCCACTCACGGTGAATTCACCTATCAGACTGTCTTCTTTGGAGTAGACAAAGGAGATGAAGAAGAACCTGAATTATAGGGGTTCTTTGATGAATCTATTCCAGCCTTCGAGGCAAATACCTTCACCAACCCACGGACTCCTTACAACACTTAGATTTAGGCTGGTAAAGGGCTAGTTTATATGCCTATGCCTCCCAAAGACACCCCTCCCTGGGACAACATGACTGATCGATCTGTCCCTCTGAAAGGCCCTGAATCTAATCAAGCTAAGGACCTGGCCGAGGGAAGCCACTAATTCCCAGGGGAAAGTTTGACATCACAAAGGTGTTAGAGTGAACTACCACCACCATGACCTTGATGAAGGTTTTGTTAAACTATCCCAAGAAGAAGAAGTCTCTCCTGAAGCTCTTGAGAAACCCAAAAACTGTCAGTCACCCACCCAAGACTGTCACCTTTGATGACGCCAATGCGGCTATCTTCTGGGGAAATACTGAGGATACTCTCTTCTTACTAGGATTAAACATACAAGGGAAGAACCTTTACAATTTCTTAATAGATTCTGGAGCTTTAGGTAACGTCATACCCTTATCCATATGTTAGAGGCTCAGACTATATCCTACTCCATCCAATGGCTCAATAGTCCAACTGGACAAAACTGCCGTGAAAATGGTAGGTGAGCTAAAGAACATCTAGATTCAGCTCATCTAAGACCCCAAGATAGAAATCTTAATTGACATATAAGTGGTGGACATACCAGAGACCTATGGGATGTTACTAAGTCACAATTAGTCTAAATCCCTTAACGGGTATTTCTCTACCAAATTTTCCCACTTGTGGCTCCCCTGGGAGGGAGAATCTAACCAGATGTAGGTTGAAAGTGAACCCAGGATGAATCAAGCCCTCATTAAAGTTGTGAGGGTAAACAAAGTCCTCTTCTCTAAGACTTCCCCCACGGTGTACTGACCCCCAGAAATCCTAACCTTTGATTTCACCCCCGAGAAAGATCCCATAATCTCCTAGAGAACCTAGGTTCTGGACAAAAAACTAAGGGGCGAGTTCAACTCATAAGGGAGCATAGCAACACCTGCTACACTCTTGTCTGGAACCTGGTGCTGGGTGCATTATTAGAATCATTCATAACTAGAGTGTGATCCATGTATTTCCACTGCTACCTGACACATCAATGCCCTCTGAGGGAAAGAATGCAAAGCTGATTCCCCGGAACCCAGTATAGTTGGTAGCAGTGCCTCTTTGGCCCTGCTTGTCTAGGAATCCCAACCAAAAGCTTCTCCAGAGAAGAACCTCACCCACGTTCCTTCAGAGCTAGAGGAAACTCCTCCAAGCCATCCCAAGGATAATCCAAATACTACTTCATCTCCCCAGCCCCAGATAATGAACAATGAATTTTGGACCTTAAAGTTTGGCGGGTCCCGATCTAAGCAAGGTTGTGGAGATGGAGTGGAATTGATCAAACCGTGGGGAAGATCCTTCCTCACATCTTATAGGCTACAATTTAACTACACTATTAATGTCACAGAGTATGAGGTCGTGGTCCTTCGACTCCTATTTGCACTTAGGAAAGGAATCACTCGCCTCTGAGCCCTGGGTGATTCAGAGTTGATCTTTAAGAAAGTCCAGAGTCAATACACCTGTCATGAAAAAAGGATGGCCACATATCACAACCAGGCATGGAGCCTCATTGAATATTTTTATGCCTTTTACATTGAACTTATCCCCCAGAAAAGAAATTATGTTTCGGATGCCCTTGTCGTTTCTACCAGCACACTCGAACCTATGGCTGGCTCTCGAATCCAAAAAATTTCCGTTGAGATGATCCCCACCCAGTCCATTCCAGACAATGTCACCCATTTTTAGGTTTTTGAAGATGACCAACATATCCTGGCCTTGATGGCCAACATTGGCATTTTTAAAGACCAGATAGTGGAAGAAAGAGATCATGACAATACTGGATAGGGTGATGAAGATGACGGGATCATGGACCTGCCAACTAATACCATCCCTAAGGGGATGGTGACACTTGAATGAATCTTCAACTCAGACCCTCGAGGATGAGAAAATATATCATCCTCCTCTGAGAGAGGAAAATTTGAGAAATTCAACATCAGCCACCCCAGTGAAGAGAAAATGATAGATATTGGCACCTCATGCTCCCTGGAGGAGAAGGAGAAGATTCTCACAGTTCTCTGAGAATATATTGATGTAATTGCATGGGGGTATGAGGATCTGAAAACTTATGATACCTCTATCATAACTCATATTATCCCACTTAAAGCTAATGCTAAGCCTTTCTAGAAAAAGAAAAGACCAGCCAACCCACTAATCGAGCCTCTAATTCATCAGGACGTACAAAAACTGCTATAAGACTAGATCATCTTTCCAATCCAGCATACTATGTCAGTTTTCAACCTCATCCCTATGAGGAAGAAAAGTGGCGAGATCTGCCTTTGCACGGATTTTTGTAATTGGAACAAGGCCTCCAAGAAAGATAATCACCCTCTCCCCTCATTCGATGAGGTGTTGCAAATCATGAATGGATCACAAATGATGTCTTTCCTGGATGGGTACTCCGGGTATAACCAAGTCATGATTAAGTACAAAGATAGAGACAAAATGATGTTTACAACCAAGTGGGGAACATTTGTATATCAGAGAATGCCCTTTGTCCTTATCAATGCAGGGGCCACATTTCAGAAGGCTATGGACATTGCATTCGAGGGCCTAGTGAACCAGTGCATAATCATCTACATGGATGATTTGACTGTCTTTTCCTAGGATAGGCGTGATCATTCCGCCCACCTCACCCAAATTTGTGAGAGGTGTCACCGGTATGGAATATCCCTCAACCCTAAGAAATGTATATTCGGGGTCACTGAAGGAAAGCTGCTTGGGCATATTGTCTCCGAGAAGGGTATATATCCATTGACCCTGAGAGAGTTGAAGCACTGCTGAATCTACAGATGCCTGACAGCAAGAAGGAAATGAGATCTTTCTTTAGGAAGATCAAGTTTGTCCGGCGATTCATCACTAGATTCATCAAGATTGTAAAGCCACTCAATGAAATGATGAAGAAAGATACTAAGATTGAGTGGAGTCTTGAGGCAAAGCGGGCATTTGCCCTGATTAAAAAAATGATTGTGGAGGCACCAGTCTTGGCTAGTCCAAACTATTCCCTCCCTTTTCACATATACTCCTTCATCTTGCCACATTCTATCGTGGCAATATTGACCCAGAAGGTCGAGGGGGAAGAACAACCAATAGCTTTCATGAGCTCCACCTTCAAGAACACAAAAGTTTGGTATTTGCCATTGGAAAAACAAGCCTTTTCTTTTGTCCCCGCCGTGAAGAAATTTTGGCACTATATTCTCCAAAGAAAAGTACACACCATCATCCTGGACCAGGTTGTTAAGTCTCTATTGATGCAGAGTGAATTGGGTGAAAGACGGGGGAAATGGATGGAAATCCTCCAAGAGTATGATTTAGAAATGCAACCCATAAAGATAGTCTGAGGCTAAGGACTATGTAGAGTGATGGTAGAAGAGACTCTCAATATCAAATGCTAGACATACACAGTGGAGTCCATCACTCAAGATCCATGGTATACCGACCTGGTATACTTATTGTTGAACAACACATGCCCGGAGGGGCTACCCCCAAACAAATGTTGTGCCCTGCAGCTGAAAAGTGCACACTTCATGATAAAAAAATGTCATATTTTTAGCAGTAATTATGAAGGGGTGTACCTCTTGTGTATAGAAAGGGACCAAGCTACGAAAATGATTGAAGAATTTCATGGACGGTTTGGAACCGGGCATGGCTCAGCTGATGACAATGATGCTCACATGTTAGCTTGGATGGATTATGATTATATTGATGTTGATAGTAAATTATACTTGTGATTTTAGTAATGGTAGTAGATGTGAAATAATCCCACAGTATTGTCTGATTACGTCCTTTAGAATAAATATTATGGTAGCCTCATGGCATTTGGCAGTTGATTTCATGATGATATTGATATTAGTCAGTAAACGTAATAATTTATGGTACCAATGATGATTAATGATCTGAACACTTACCAATGACCCTTGATGAGATTTTATGATATAGCACATGATTAGTGACACTCGGCATACTGGCCCTGGTAAGGCTATGGTTGTTATCACCACCATAGTTAAATGGTAAGTAATATATATTGATGATCTCTCTTGATAGCCCTTGTTATTTAAATATTATGGCTGGCTATTATTGTTAATAAATAATTACATGATGTTGTTGAGGATGCCTTCAGATCATGGACATGCTTATGATGATGATCTATGATGGGTGTGCCTGAGGTGGAACAAAGTCATAGTCACTTGTTTGCGAGATCCACATGATGTCTTGTTCCCCTCCCTTGCCTATTGTTGACACAGTATATGTGTACATTGCTTTGACTATTGCACTAACTTGGGCAGGTACCAGGCATTAACTTCACCTGGTTTCACAGGTCTGAGCGTGCCTTTTTCCCTAATGGTGGTTATTCAGAGATGTCACATTGGCCAATTTTCCCTAAGCCTAGCCTCGTGCTAAATTAAGCACAATTTGTCTTTGCAAAGACCCTTATTACATCTGGTTACCGTCTTATGGTAATGCCAATGACCCTAACCCTATGTGGATACCCGTAAAGAGTGTCTTTATGTTTAGATGCATTTCGTATGAATTTCATTGCTGATTATGAGTGTATGTTTAAATTATTGATGTTATGATTTAATGATTAATTTTGATTAAATGAGTTCAAATAGATTATTATGACTTTGAATGATGAATTAATGTCTGGATATTGTTTGGGACATTTGGGAGTAATTGTTGTTGAAAAGTTAGTGATTGTTTATGAAATAAGTGATTTAACGATATATTAAATTTTATAGCGTAAATGATTATTAAATATTTGAAAGAGATTAATTGATATTTTTTAAAAGAGCTAAATATGTCATATATGTGCTCATTTTGATAGGCATTATATTAA
>MU226169.1:7499178-7512308 GCA_018584345.1 Thuja plicata
CTCCACTTGGATGCTATGAGTTATTGTTAGCTTGGCCTCTTGTAGCTCATTAAACATGGTCTGAGCTCTTGTTGAACAATATAGAATCTATATTGAATTTCTCTAGATATATTATCATAAATTCTCTGAAATTTATATCTTATTAATTTGGCATCCAAGTGAAAATATATTAGCATTCATTCATACTCCCTAACATATACCACATTTGATTTCTGAAGTGATTTGTCCCCTATTAGGGCATGCCTAGTATGAGTTGGTTTAAGTTTTGTAAACCCAAACTATGATGTCTCTATGAGTTATGTAGGCAAGGCCATCTATGAAGAGCCCCCGAGGCATTAGGTCTGGCCCTTAGGTCTTGTACATTTGAGTTCTTCATTGATCTTGCCACCCCTTCCCAATATTTTGCATAGTTTGCATCTCTTTTTTAAAATAGCTTTAAATACATTATGATTGATTTAGATAAGTTATTGATGTAGCTTATCTTATGATGTTGTATGAAATCAACTATGAATTTTATATCATGCATCTAGTTGTGTAACCATATATACGAGTGCAGGAAATAGAGAGGCAAGGAGAATATGATACACAGGCAAGAAAGAGAAATGCAGGTATGCAGTTTCAAGTCATGTTGGTTATTGAACATCATAATAAGCTTTAGTGATCTAAGTAGATTTATTATCATTTTAGATTCTAGTTAAATGATATAACAAATAGGTTCACACTATGTTTCTTTAATTAATATAGTATGTCATTGTTTAAAAAAAAAATTTATTGCAAATTATATATGTTCAAAGTAGAATAAATAGTATGTTTAATGTCAAATCTAGTGTTTGAATTTTGGGCATTACATCAAAGCTAGACCTTTCACCCAATGGGCATTTGACTTTATTGGAGAAATTAACCCCAACTCATCTGCCAACCACCAGTACATTCTAACTACTACCAGTTACTGCACCTAGTGGTCTAAATAAATCCCTTGTAAAAACAACACGGCATACGTAGTTATAAAATTCTTGGAACAAAACATCGTCACAAGATTTGGAATGCCCTTTTCTATAGTGTGTGACAATGGTCTAAAATTTTCTTCAATGTAATTACTTTAATGGACCTACGATAGGAAGATCACTCTGAAGTTTTCCAGCAACTATTACCCCTAGGGGAATGGTGTTGTTGAATCGACCAACAAAAATTTACTTGAAGTGATCAAACACTTGTTAGAACAGAACCCTTGGGACTGGCCTCAAAAGCTGAGATTCGATCTCTAGGTAGATTGTATCCGAATTAAGAAAGCCCTAGGGACATTCCCATTCCATCTGGTTTATGGCCATAATCTGGTAGTATTCCCCATTAACTTATAGATCTCAATTTTACAGTTCATGCAGGAATTCAGCAAGCGGGACAATATCGTGGAGTTTCGGCTCCTAAATCTGGTGTAGATGGAAGAAAAAAGAGACACATCCCTTGAACATTTTGCGCGTCACCAAGCAGTAGTAAAATCATGGTTCGACAAAAGATCCCACTACAAGGCCTTTCAAATTTTGGACTTGGTCCTCTTGTGTGACAAGGCTCGGGAAAAGAAGGGAAAGCATACTAAATTTCAGCGGCTCTGGCTTGGACCATATTTGATATCTGAGATCTGTGGGGCAAACACTTACTGCCTCAACACCATGACTGGAGAAGTCATCTCATTGCATGTCAATGGATAGTTTCTCAAGCACTATTTTGAGTAAGTTTTGTGATAAGTTTGCCTAGGGTTGTATTCTATGTAAATTTCTCACTTGTAAATATCTTTCTTGGTGCTTCGTTTGGGGTACCTTGTCCTTGTAAATAGTCTATCAGCTATCTTCTGGGACCACTTCCCTTTTTTGTTTGTTTTCATTTTCTTTTTTTTGTTTTATTTTCCCCGGGTTCCCAGTGTTTGGCCCTCTCCTTTGTAGACCGGTATGCTTCGCATGACATCTAGTCTCTGGAACGGTACCTTTTGCATTTTGATGAATTTGGAATCTATGGTTAGAATGGTGGAATTGGTCTGCACTCCAGAGTTATTTTGTATGGTAAAATTTTATGGGTAATCTTCATCTAATTCACATCTCGACAGTCCAGAAATCAGTTAAATCAAATCTAAAAGAAACAATTAATTAGACACACTAAGGATAGATCGGTTGCACTGGTTTGTTGACCAAGTCTGAAAATCATTAAAATATTTCAGGTCCAGAATTTTCTCTCCTATTTTTCAAATTAAAGTGGGTGGAAAGGTGAAAGAAGTACCACCATTAAAATTATCTAATCTCAAGGTTAATGGTGAAAGAAGTATCGCCTTCCCACCCAGAAAAGAAAAGGAAAAGAATGAATTGAAGAATGGAGAAATTTTGGTATCTGGGGGAAATGGGAAAGATATGAAAATTTTGGTTTGACTTACTTAGCACCTCTTACCTGCTTCTCCTGAAGGTCATCAGCTTGGTGTTCTTTCAAAGCACACATTTCACAACTGATGAAAGACCGAAAGATCAAATCAGTGATGAGATCGATTTTCTCAGACACCCCACACTTTGAAAATAGAATGCTCCAAGTAAAGATTTATTCTAGTTTTGCTAACCAGAGATTCTAAATTTCTCAAATGCACTGAGGCATCAGTCCTAGATAGTCACCATTTGTTATGCTCTGCATACCTGTCCCTATATTTTGTCGGCAAAATGTTGGGTCCCCCTTTCTGCTTTTTGGCTCTTGCCTTCTTTTCTTTTGTTTTCTTTGTTTTCCCTCTGGTCTTTTCTTCTTTGAGGGTGTCTTTCTTCTAGTTTTGCCTTCTTGTGTCTCTAGGACCCAGTCCTGGAGTTTGTTTGTCTCTTCCAGAGCCAGATTTTAGACTTTGGGGTTCTCTGCCATTATGTCTTCTTTCATGAAAAGATATGTTGCATGGAATCTCCGGGCCGAAGTCCAGAGGTTTTCAAGGTCTGAGGTTTGTAGAAGGAATGCAACACTTTTCTTATGCCCTACATCCCTGTCCCTACATTTTGTGTGCAAAATGTTGGGTCCCCCTCTTTTTTGCTTTCTTTTGTTTGCTTTTGCTTGCGGTTTTGCCTGTCTTTTCTTTCCCTTTTTGTTTTCTTTCTCCGTGGTTTTCTTCCCCGGCATTGTCTTGTCTATTTTCCTTTTGTCTCTGGGACTCCGGTCCTAGAGGTTGCCTTTTTGTTGAGAACCAGATTCCAGACTCTGGGATTCTTTGTCGTGATGTTCTTAGGGATATCATCGCGAGGAATCCTTGGGCCCGTGGTCTGGAGGTTTTTCCTGTCCGAAGATCGCCGGAAGGAGGAGGATGGCCCTTTACCATGGGTATAAATAAATGTCATCTGTCATTTTCACATTTACCGCGATTAAAACCTTCAAGCACTTAGAGTGAATCAAAGAGCGATTTCAAAGCGATTAACAGAGCATTTACAGGTTGTTTATGGTAATCAGCGCTTAACAATTTTTAGTCATCCTCAGGAAAGTGCAAGTGCTTCATGGTGGTGATTCTGACTGATTGAAAACTCGAGTTGTTATAGAGCTCCCGCGATAACCCTTCCTTTTCTCCGCCTTCTACGTTCTCAGGTTGTTGTTCCTATTTTCCCGTTTCTCTGGTTTTCTTTGGTTTTTGTCTTGCTTTCGTTCATCTTGTTTTGTTTTTATTTTCTGTCTTTTCTGGTCCCTGTCTTATGGTTTTTCCGCCTGTTGGTGGGTCAACTCTGCCAGAGGGTTGTCCGCCCTTTTCACAGAGGTTGTTTCTATAAAATGGTGTATATAGTGTAGATAGTTGTATATATCTATTTCTGTCTCATCTGGTTTTCCCGTGGGCATCGCCTTGCGTTGTATATTCATGTATATATGTATGTAGTTGTAAATAGTCTATGTATATATCCCTCGGCTCTAAGTATATCCTTCCAGGTGGCTTGGCTAGCTGTTCAAGTCACCCCCATTTCTAGTTTTCTGCCTTCGAACTCGCTTCGAGGCAGAAAACCACCCGTTTGAAACTCGGCCCTCAGCTGGTTTCAAACAGGTGGTTTTCTCTCTCCTCCATAAAGTCTGTCAGAACCTCATTTATGTCCCATGTGCGCAATCAATTCCAGCCAAGTGGCTTTCCCTTTTCGCGTGTTCGGACAGTTGGCTCCGCCGTCATCGCCATCGCATCCATTTAATGCCAACGCACGTGGCGTCCACGTGGGTTCGACAGCTTGCCTTTTTATACATCTTTGCTAATGGTCATTTCTTCAGGCTTCGGGCCTCTTACCACCATCCATCCTATGTCTTTGCCAAAGTGTGACTAATCCCCCAAACCCGGATGTTTAATAAACTCTTCTGTTTATCATGTTTTTCTTTTCAGGCATCTTTGCATAATACTAAATTTTTAGGAAAGCAAACGTCGTGGTGGTAAGATCTCCAGACGCCGGAGTAACTATTTTACTTTGATAAACATGTTGTGACGGTCGCTTTGTCTCGCAGGTTCCCGTAGTTATCTTCCAAACATGTCTAAAGCATCCACATCATCTCCTCCCGGAAGTCCAAAATTACCCACCACAACAGAAACCAGGGCATCAGCAAAGTCAAAAATGGAGAAAGCCCTGGAAAAAATTCCCCTCACCATGAAGTATGTACAAGATAATGGCATCGTGGGCTCAAAGATTGAGTCCAAGGTAAAACTAATGACCGATGCCAATGTCAGAACCTGGACAGAAATACAGGCCCTTGTGAAGGTAATCCACATCTAGCGACAGGCTGGAGGCTAGCTCGCAATCAACGTCGGGCATTCCAGAATCCTCTGGCTAGCTTGCTTCCCATGCTCCGTGCAATCTCCAGAGCTTATCTTAACATTGGCGGCCAACTACAACTCTTCTGTTCAGGCCGTTATGCTCGCAGCTGCAGAACCCACAGGATACCCTACTCCACTAGTGTCCCTCGACCCAATCACATTCTAGGTAGGCCTGGGTATCCCGCAATTTGATAGAGCCACAGTGGTTATAAGGATTGATGCCTTGAAATAGTTTACACAACTAGAGGATGCTGCCTAGGTGTACATGAATACCCATTGGCTCAAGGCCCCGAAGAGGGACCCAAAGAGAATGAAAATAGAAATCCCCCACTCTGAATTCAAGGAGAGCATCCAAATGGGGATAATAGCATTAGCCCGGGTATTTGGGAAACCCTCCGCCCAGGAGTTTTCCAAATGGATGTACTATTTCCTCCTCGGCATCTCCACCAAGGGAGAATTCTTCGACTGGGTGACAATAATCTCTAATCACATCGACTCCCAGTTCCTCCAGGTGAACAGGAAGAAGAAGTTCTATATGTCTTCTTATGTTTTCTGGGCCCTGGCCCAGTAGAGGCCCCACTCCAATGTCCTACTTACAGATGGCATTCTCAGGATTGGCCAGGGACAAAAAGCACCGTGGGACCATTTCCCACAGATTCAATGGGAGGCCAGCTTCCCCAATTTCTGCCGAGTAAATGATTTGTTTTTTTACTATCACCTGCTCACACCCACCTGGGATGCTAGATACCGCCTATCCACTGAGGCGATGAAGTTAGTCAGTAGTTATGGACACTAGTATATCTAGTTCTAGCAGCATACATACATTAGGGTCGCCAGTTTCTCCGGGAAACCCTACTTGTTGCCCAAGCATTATGGGGACAAGATCGTGCTGCTAGAATATTGCCGGCAAATGATAGAGTTGCATGCCTTCTTTGCACTCAAGAAGGTCCCCAATGTCCCATTCCCAGTTACCTATGGGAACTACACATGCAGTCTGGCTGCCGCGAAGGAGGCAGATAATGAGCTGAAGAGTTACAACTTACAAGAATTTTATCTGGCGCGGAGAAATTTTGATCTGCATGGCAGAATTGCAACAGCAATGCCCCAGGCTTCAGAGCCACATTATATACACATGGAATAATTCTGGGCTGATTGCCAGGATGATGTGGATGTGTGGAGTAGGCACTATATAAGAATGACAGTTAGAATGATGCAGGAACTGAAGCTCCAGAGATTCCCTCCAGGCTTCTCTGACGCCGCCCCCACCATAGATCCCCATTACAAAGAAAAAGGGATCGATAAAATGGCACTGCCGGCAATGGATTGGGCCACCCAGGAGGGGCCCACGATTGAGGACTTCACTCAGGAGGTTGTCGAGCGAAGTCACACCTATTTCAAAAGGGTGTGCCCCGGGAGTATGTGTCAAGCTCCCCGACCGGCACCAACATTAGCACCACAGCCGGTACCAAGATTGACCCCAGGGGCTGGGACTTCTTCACAGGGTGCAGACAAAGGAAAGAGGATAGCTACAACCCCCTCCACGCAAGAAGTCCCTATACAAAAATAGATTAAGAAATCTGTGGCAACCTCCCAACAGATGAGGGAACAATTAATAACGAGGCTAGCCACTCCCCCGCTCATGGCCGGACCAATTTGTCCTCCATCCTCCCCGTTGCTGGCAGCCCTAATGGTGAAGGCAACATGGGTGGATCCCATGGAAGCGATAGTAATAGCCGATGCGGGGCCACCTTTGGTCACCCGAAGGAAGAGGAAGCACATCAAATAGGCCAAGGAAGAACCGGTACCAATGCCAAGGGCATCCCTCCCCTGAGAAGTAGAGATCCTTTCTTCCAGTTCCCCAGAAGCGGAGAAAGAAGCAGAGCCTACAGAGATCCCAGCCAGTCCCCCTCCGAAAGAGGAGTTTTATGTATTTGCAACCGATGAGTTTGGGAATTTGTAGGGGGATGATACACAAGAAGGGACATAAGTCCTAGAGAAAGAACAAGAGGCTACGGACCAGAAACCTGTACAAGAACAAGAGTAGGCAGAAGAAAAAGAGTCGAAACCAGAAATTATCTCTGGGGTTCAAGAAATACAAGGTCCAGGAGTGGACCAACTAAAGCCAAGCAAAAAAATAGCATCTGCTAGGGGAACCAGACCTTCAGGAATAACCGTAACCCCAGCTGCCACGTTCCAAGGGCCACTCTTGGGAGCAACCTTTGGGTAGGTTATCACAACGGCCCAAACTCTGAATCTTGGCCCGATACCTCCCCTATTGCCAACAGAAGGACAAGAAGAAGCAGAATCAGAAGAAGAAGAGCAGCTTGAAGAAGAAATCACCGAGGAAACCTACATAGGTCCAGACCCAACGATAGACATACAGGACCAGGCTGAGGGGATGGAGGTTGAAAAGAATGTTGCTGCAGAAGAAGTTGAGGCCGGGGGAGGAACGGACAAGATCCATGTTGAAAAGGAACAACAGCCACCGGAGACAGGGAAAGAATCAGGAGAACAAATTATGGCAGGAAGGCCACCTCTCCCACCTTAGTGGCTGATAGAGAGCAAGAAAAGAAAAGCTCAGTCCACTCCATTGATTCCTCTCTCCCTGGCCGAAATGATGGCCCAAGTTCAGGCCCCACCCAAGGTGAAGAAAACCCGGATAGTTCATACTCTACGAACAGGGCCGGGCGGAGAAACCATTTCCATTATGGCAACACCTCCCCCAAATGCCGATGAAGCAACTGCAGATCCCATAGATTACAATATTGTAGAGGTGTCCCTAGGAAAAAGAGGAAAGCAAGGTGAGGTAGACTTGCTTAAGGAGGCGGCAAGGGCAGTTGAAGCCTGATACAAAAAAGAGGCCCAGAGGCTAAAGGCTGAGAAAGAAAAGAACACAAATCTTATGGGATTGCTTACTGAGCTGGCCAGACCCATCAATGCCGCCCCTCCAGAGACCTCCACATCAGAGGAATTACCGTAGAGTGACATAGACTCCCTGTGAGTAATGAAAAAGAAGGCCCAGGTAGTGGACAAATGGATCGCCCTGTAGATAGGAAACACCCGGCATTTCCTAGTGTCCACTCTCCCAGATTTATACACAGCCCGGCAAGTTATCCATCAAGTGGAAGCACTTATTGACCAGTGGGAGAGTGACGCTGAAAATTACCAAGCGTGGAAGGTAGAGTTTGAAGAGCTCCTTACCTTGGGAGAAGACATAATTTCTGAATTCGAAATTCTGGGTGTGGAGTCATTTGATTTTGTGAGAACTCAACACTCCAGACTTGACCTCACATTGGAGGTAACCAAGAAACTAGTAGAGTCCTTGTAGGAAAAGGTAAATGCTGTGAAGTATTATTCTAATTTATACAAGTCTTTTGTGATAAAGGCTTCCAGGGTTGACCCCCTTTGTACAGATACTTATACCCCCAAAGATTCCATTTTGGGGAGTTTTGATGAAATAATGAAATCCCAGTATCAATCCCCGAAGGGGATGGATGGGGCTCAGATGGAGAAACTAACTAAGATGATACTTAAGGGCCACGACGCTGCAAGAATGGCAGATGAATTTAAAGGAAATGTTCCAGACCTGGGGGAACAAGTTGAAGTGGCCAGGCACAGAAGGGCCAGCCTAAAGGAAATTGATGAAGATGACATTTCTCGCCTCCTCCAGGCCTTCGACGATAATAAGAAACCTTGAGCTTTCTCCAGAGGCCGGGGGGAACTTGAGTGTTGAGTATTCTTTATTCTTTTGGGATGTAAGTTCTCGAATCCCAAAGTCCCAGATCCAAAATTTTGTATTCTTTAAAGTGATTCGTGTCCCGGTCCCCGAGGCCGACCGGTCACTTTCAGAGGCAGTTAATAAAATTTTCAGAGGATGGTTGGCCACATCAAAGAGATGTCTACTTGGCAGTTGGTTTTCTGATAGGGTGGTCTTTTCGAGGCACCACTCAGAGGTACATCTGGCACATTGGAGACAGGGCACCGCATTTCCCATTTATGAGGCATGTAGCCTCAGTCTTCGAGGGACCTACTTCCTTCTTTCTGCTTTCCGGTTCTCTTCCCGAGACTGATTCTTCCAATGTATATTCTTATCTTATTCTTCTGACATGACAGACCTATTCCGTCTCCAAGTCTTTTGTAGGGTGGCGCAGGTAGTACTGGCCCCCAGATATTATATTTTATTGATGATATTGTATTTTATTGAAACATAAGATAAATAGGGTTAGGGTTAGAAGAGAGTTGTATAAATAAGCAAATCGACCCATTTCCAAGGGTTGGAAAAATTGATGATTTTGTTGTCCATAGCAATAGCAAAGTGATTTCTCTTTTTAAGTTGCAGAGCTCAATGCTCCATTTGTTCTGTTCTTGATAGTGAGATGCTCCCCTGGAGCCGCCATTGTATCACGCACCAGTGCTTGCTGGACTGAATATTAATGAAGAAGGAAGAATTCTTGGCAATAACGTTGTTGGCATTCCTGCTTCTAAGTTAATGGTATTTCATGTTTTAATGTTCTTTATGTCTTTTACTCTGGTATGTTAAAGTAGATTAACGACCTCTTTATTTTTTCTACTGATAAAATACTAGCTGATGGTTGTGTTTCTTCGGTATTTAGTGTAGTTTACCAAAGTATTATTGATGTTCTGGACATTTCAACATGACTATAGTTAGATGAAATACTTCTAACCCTGTAGGATATTTTTCATTTTATTTGCTAAGTATAAAACGCTTGGGAAAACCTTACCTTGATCGAATCTTCAGAGAAGATGAGTTGAAGAAACTAGCTATCCCCCTTGAGAACAGTCACCTCTCCCAACTAAGCTCCGCACCGTCGTGACCTGACACCCAGGTGCTTGGAGTCCCAGAGGATTTATTTCTCCCAGACAACCTTTGCAGGCAGAGTTGGTTGATTTCCCCGAAACCCGGTGACAACTTATGACTATTGGCGGACCCGCTCAGCAAAACTCCGTCAACAGAAACTGGTGCTAGAAGAAGGGCATGAACTCATCCCCTTCCCAAGATTCTGATTTTACACCTTCTGAGGGTTCCCCATGTTGTAGTTTTAGGAGACAAGCCTTCAGCAGGATTGGATCTTTCTCCCCAGCAAAATTTGAAAGAGTCCTTAGGTCTACCCCAAATCCTGGGAGATTTGTCAAACTCGAGCCCCCTGCTCGAAAGAAACGGACCTCAAAAATCACACCAGCCACTATTGTCTAGGGATCTCGCATACCTTAGAATAACCAAGCTTCTCAGGCAATCCCAGGAACCAGTACCCAAACTACCCAACATATAGTTCCCCTAATGGCTGCATATTTCAGAAACACCAGGTCCCTGATGGGCACTTTCTCGGGCGCAACCAATGATTTACCCTCTCACCCGGAGAAGATCTGCCTATGATATGAGCACTTAGGCTCACAGACCATAGAAGAACACTTACAGGCATACAAAGATGCCATGAATCGACATCGGATCTAACATGAAGATGTCGTGACCGTATGTTCCCCTTGTCCATAGGACAAAGTGAGTTGAACTGGTACCTTAACTTGCCGGCCAACTCCATAAACACTTGGCAGGATATGGAGGACACCTTCCTAGCTGCCTTCCACGTGCACATGGACCTGGCCTGGTCCCATAGCCAGTTCATCTCTATTAGGAAGGAACCCAATGAACCTCTTGCAGCATTCAACCATAGGTTCCAACGCGCCCTGAAGCAGTGTACGGGCCTTTTTATCCCATCTCCAGACGTAACCATATAGACCTATCTTAATGCGATGGACCCTTTTGTTGCCACTCTCCTTTGGAGAACAACTGCCCTTGGCGACTGAGACACGTTGGAAAAGTCTACAACCTGGCCCTAGAGCTGTCGCGCGGTCTCAACAAATCCCCGGGCGGGATTGGGCAGAGCACACCTTTCAACATGATCCCCAGCGAAACTGTGTATGCCAGGGGCTATAACCCCAATCTAGCAATAGGTTCCCCCTCGATGGTAATGAATCCTCTGCCAACCTTGATAGACCAATAGGCAGGGTATGTTTATCCAGCCCAGACCCAGATGACGCTGGGTCTGGAAGTCTTCCCTTGGAATCAGCCACAGCAGACACAACAACCTCAGACACAATCGTCCGGAGTGCCCTTCTTCTAGTCGTCCACGACTGGAGGATTTCCGTCCTTGACTCTGGCTAATACTGCTGCCTTCCTAGGAAGCCAACAACAACAATAGCCGTCACATTATGATGCTAACACTCAGTTGATCGCCGAGGTTGAATCCCTCCGGCGGATGTTGTCCACCTTGACCATGGAAATGGGCAAACTAAAGGTGGGGTCCTATGCACCCAAGAACTCAAATTCCCAAAGGGGAAACATTTTTTCTGGCCAATAAAACAACAATGCCGGAGGAAGGAACTTCAACAATGGGTCCAGGCCCAATCAACAACAGTGGAAACATAACGTGAATACCGGAGGCCCGCCTCCGAACTAAAACACCAACCAAAATGGTGCTGGACCATCACATTTTACACCTATCGCAAACTTCCAGCCCATGACTAACTGGTGTAGACTACACGATACTGGTTTGCACAATGAGGTAAATTGCGCCACTCTAGAGAAGGTCATCATGATCTCCCAGCTGGACAGGCAGCAGTCGCACGACGCTCCCCCCAGAGCCTCCTGTCCAAGAAAAAACCCACAGTGCCTTCACCTGTGATACCATCTTCTTCAGAACTTCCAGGGAGGATGAAGAAGAATCCAAACTACAGGGATTCTTTGATGAATCTATCGCACCCTTTGAGGCCAACGCCTTTACTAACCTGTGGACTCCATACAACACTCAGAGTCAGGTTGGTAAAGGACCAACTTACACGCCCACACCTCCTATCAAAGATACTCCTCCTCCCCAGAATAATGTGACTGACCGACCCGTGCCTCCAAAAGGTCCTAGCTCTAACCAAGCAAAAGATCTCATGGAGGAAAACCACCAGTTCCCGGGAGGAAGATTTGACATTACAAAGGTGTTAGAACAGACCACTACCTCCATGACCTTGATGGAGGTTTTGTTGAACTATCCCGAGCAGAAGAAGTCTCTTCTGAAACTCTTGGGAAACCTGGAAGCCATCCATCGCCCACCCAAGACTGTCTCATTCGAAGATGCTAATGCGGCTGTCTTCCGCGGAAACAATGAGGATCCTCCCTTCTTACTAGGCCTGAATATACACGGTAAAAACATACACAATTGCCTAGTAGATTCCAAAGCTTCAGGTAACATCATGTCCTTGTCCATTTGTCAAAAGCTCAGATTCCACCCCACCCCATCTAATGGTGTAGTAATCCAGCTGGATAAGATAGCTGTAAAAATGGTGGGGGAATTGAAGAATGTCTGGATACATCTTATCCAGGACCCCAGGATAGCCAGCATCATTGACATCTAGGTGGTAGACATCCCAGAGACTTACAGGATGTTACTAAGTCAGAATTGGTCTAAGTCCTTGAATGGATACTTTTCGACCGACTTCACCCACCTATGGCTTCCATGGGAAGGAGAATCAAATAAGATCCGGGTCGAAAGTGAACCCCAGATGAAACAGGCCCTTACCAAGGTTGGAAGGGTCAACGAGGTATTTTTCTCTGAGACTTCCCTGGGGGTGTACAAACCTTTTGAAATTTTAACATTTGATTTTATCCCTAGAAAAGATCCTGCCATACTACAGAGAGCCCAAGACTTCGAAGAAAAGATGATAGTTGAAGTCAACTCTCAAGGTCCCGCAGTAACCCTTGCCACACTCTTGTCCGGCACTTGGTGCCGAGTGCACTACCAAAAACATTCAAAGCTCGAGTGTGGACCATGTCTTTCGATCACTAACCGACACCTTGATACCCTCTAGAATGAGCAGCATGTAATGGATTCCTCAGGACCTAGTACTCCTACGGGATGCGCTCCTTTGGTGCCATCACCCCAGAAATCCCAAACTCAAAAGGCTCCGAAGGAAAATTCTACTTTCACGACGGTAGTCCAGAAAGGGGACCCCAAGTCCCCCAGCAATAATCCAAAGAAAACTCCCGCTCCCCAGCCCCAGAGTACAAACAATGACTTATGGACCCTCAAGTTCGATGGATCCTGATCCAAACAAGGCTGTGGGGCTAGAGTAGAATTAATCAACCCGTGAGGGAAGTCCTTCCTCGCATCTTACAGGCTACAGTTTAACTGTACAAACAATGTCATGGAGTACGAGGCTTTGGTCCTTGGACTCTTATTTGCGTTAAGGAAAGGTATCACCCACCTCCGGGCTCTGGGTGATTCAGAATTGGTTGTTAAACAAGTCTGGAGTCAATACACATGTCATGACAAAAGGCTGG
>MU226169.1:7512358-7579517 GCA_018584345.1 Thuja plicata
ACAGTTGAGCCAATGGCCGGCTCGCGACTCTAAAGATTTTCAGTTGAGATGGTCCCCACCCCCTCCATCCTAGATAATGTCACCCACTTTCATATTTTTGAAGACGATCAACACATCCTGGCCTTCATGACCAATGTTGGTGTCTTTGAGGATCAGATAGTGGAAGAACGAGACCATGACAATACTGGGAAGGGTGATGAAGATGATGGGATCATGGACCTGCCCACTAACACCATCCCAAAGGGGATGCTTGCATTGGAACAAATCTTTGACTCAAACCCTCGGGCCTATGAGAAGGTGTCATCCTCCTCTGAGGGAGGAAAGTTTGAAAAGGTTAACATTGGCCAGCCCGGTGAAGAAAAGATCATCCATATTCGTACCTCCTGTTCCCCTGAGGAAAAGGAGAAGATTCTTGCGGTCCTCTGGGAATACATTGATGTGATCGCTTGGGGTTATGAAGACTTGAAAACATATGATACATCCATCATGACCCATACTATTCCCCTGAAACCTGATGCTAAGCCCTTCTAGAAAAAGAAAAGGCCGGTCAACCCCCTAATAGAGCCTCTGATCCATCAAGAGGTAGAAAAAATGCTGTCAGCTTGGATAATCTTCCCGATCTGGCACACTACATGGGTTGCCAACTTGGTTCCTGTCAGAAAGAAAAACAGTGAGATCTGCCTTTGCATGGATTTCCAAAATTTGAACAAGGCATCTAAAAAAGATAACCACCCTCTCCCCTCATTGGATGAGGTGTTGCAGATAGTAAATGGATCTCAGATGATGTCTTTCTTGGGTGGATATTCAGGGTACAACCAGGTCATGGTCAAGTATGAGGACAGAGAGAAAACAACGTTTACCACCAAGTGGGGAACGTTTGCATACAGAAGAATGCCCTTTGGTCTGATCAACGCAGGGGCCACATTTCAAAAGGCCATGGAAATTACATTCGAGGGCCTCGTAAATCAGTGTATAATCATCTACATGGATGATTTGACCATCTTTTCCCAGGACAGGCGTGACCATGCCACCCACCTCACTCAGATCTGTGAGAGATTTCACCGGTATGGAATATCTCTCAACCCCAAGAAGTGCATATTCAGGGTCACTGAAGAGAAGTTGCTTGGGAATATTGTCTCTAAGAAGGGTATATCCATAAACCCTGATAGAGTTGAAGCATTGCTAAATCTGCAGATGCCTGGCAGCAAGAAAGAGATGCAATCCTTTTTTGGGAAGATCAACTTTGTGTGATGGTTCATCACAGGATTCGCAGAAATAGTCAAACCACTCAATGAGATGATGAAGAAAGATACCAAGATTGAGTAGAGTCCTGAAGAAAAACGGCATTCGCCCAGATCAAACAGACAATAACGGAAGCACCCGTCCTGGCTAGTCCAGACTATTCCCTCCCATTTTACATTTACTCGTTTACTTTGCCACATTCCGCTGGGGCAGTCTTGACCCAAAAGTTTGAAGGGGAGGAACGACCGATAGCTTTCATGAGTTCCTCCTTCAAGAACGCTGACGTCCGGTATTCACCACTAGAAAAATAAGCCTTTGCTCTAGTTCGGGCCGTGAAGAAATTCTGACATTATATTCTCCGGAGCAAAGTTCACGCTATCATTCCGGACCAGGCTGTCAAATCTCTGCTGATGTAGAGTGAATTGGGTGAGAGATGGGGGAAATGGATGGCCATCCTCTAGGAATATGACTTAGAAATGTAGTCCATAAAAATAGTTCGAGGCCAAAGACTAAGTCGGGCGATGGCAGAAGAGACTCCCCACATAGAATGCCAAACTTACACAGTGGGGTCCATCACCCAAGACCCTTGGTATACCGATTTGGTATAGTTGTTGCTAAACAATAAATGCCTAGAGGGGTTACCTCCCCACAAACACCGTGCTCTACAGATGAAAAGCGCCCACTTCATGATCAAAAACTCTGCACTTTACCACAGAAACTATGAGGGAGTGTACCTCCGGTGCATCGATAGAGACCAAGTTGTAAGAGTGATTGATGAATTCCATGGACAGTTTAAAATCGGACATGGTTCAGCTGACGCCACTTCTCACCAGATCCTTCAGGCCGGATATTATTGGCCCTGTATATTCAAAGACATTTATGCTCATGTGAGAAAATGCCATACTTGCCAAACCGTAGCGCATCATGAGCATAACCCAGCGATGCCTCTGCAACCAGTCTACGAGGCTAGGCCCTTCGCCCAGTGGGCATTTGACTTCATCAGAGAGATCAACCCCAACTCATCTGCTAACCATCGATACATCCTTACTGCTACTGATTACTGCACTCGGTAGTCTGAAGCTATACCTTGCAAAAGCAATACGACAGACGTAGTTATCAAATTCTTGGAGGAAGACATCGTCACAAGGTTTGAAATGCCCTTTGCTTTAGTGTGTGACAATGGTCTGGCATTTTCTTCAGCACAGCTACTTGAATGGACCTACAATTGGAAGATCACAATGAAGTTCTCCAGCAACTATTATCCCCAGGGAAATGGCATTGCTGAATCAACAAACAAAAATCTACTTGAAGTGATCAAACACCTGTTAGAAAAAAATCCCCGGGATTGGCACCAAAAGTTGAAATTCTCCCTCTGGGAAAATCACATTCATATTAAAGCCACCCTGGGAACATCACCATTCCACCTAGTTTATGGTCAGAACCCTGTATTCCCAGTCAATTTACAGATCCCAGTTTTACAGTTCATGCAGGAATTTAGCAACAGGGACAACATCATGGAGGTTCGGCTCTTGAATTTGGTGTGAATGGAGGAACAGCGAGATGCATCCCTCGAATATTTTGGGCGTCATCAAGCAGTGGTAAAAAGATGGTTTGACCGAAGAGCCCAATATAAGGCTTTTCAGCTCTCGGATCTGGTCCTGCTGTGGGACAAGGCCCGGGAAAAGAAAGGAAAGCATACTAAATTCCAACGGCTCTAGCTCAGACCATACCTGATCTCAAAAATCTATGGGAAAAATACTTATCGCCTCAACACCCTGACTGGGGAACCTGTCACATTGCCTGTTAATGGACAGTTTCTCAAACACTATTTCGAATAAGGTGAGTTCGTCCTAAAATGTATTATATGTAAAGCTTTCCACTTGTAAATATCTCTTTTGGGTGTCTCGTTGCGAGGTGCCCTGCCTTGTAAATAGCCTTGGCTTTCCTCCAGGGAAGTCCTCTTTTGCCATCTTTGTTTTTGTTTTCGATTTTCTTTCGGTCCTGGTGTTTTGTTCCATCTTGCAGGAATTGGAATGCTTCGCATAACTTTGGCCTCTGGTACAATGTCTACGGCATGGTGAACTTTAGAATCTATCTTTAGCATGGTGGATCCAGCCCGGTCTCTGAGGTTTGTTTCACGGGTTATGGCACATTTTGAGAAATCTCCATTGGGTTTTGTCTCCGAGAGCCTGGTGATCAGTGAACACAAATAATATAAGGAACAAGTAATTGGACACACCGAGGGTAGATCGGCTGTACTCTTTGATTGACCCAGGTCTGAAACTTTAAAGAATTCTTCCCAGGTCTAGAGCTTTATCCCCTCTTCAAATATCTAAACGCAGGTGGATGGGTGAAAGAAGTACCGCCATTAAAATTAGCTAAGCTTAAGCTTAATGGTGAAAGAAGTACCGCCTTCCCCACCCAGAAACAAATAAAATAACAAGAGGAAAAGTGGGATAGAACTCCGGTCTCCGGGGGAAACGAGAAAATTGATGACTGGTTCGATGTGATTAGTACCTCTTCTCTACTCCTCCCAAAGGTCATCGGCTTGATTTATTTCTAAAAGCACACACGACACCACTGATGAAAGACTACGGACTGACTCCTGCGTGGTTGGATTCTCTCAAATATTGCTCTTTTCCTGTCGGACACTTCGAGAAGCGGCTTGTTCCAATTTTTCTAACCAAAGATTCTTTAGTTCTCAAATGCGCTTAGGCATTTGTCCCAGATAGTCGCCATTTGTTATGCCTTGCATCCTCATCCCTACATTTTGTGTGCAAAATATTGGGTCTCCATTTTTTTGCTTGCTTTTGTTTGCAGTTTTGCCTGTCTTTTCTTTCCCTTTTTGTTTTCTTTCTCTGGGGTTTTCTTCCCTGGTGTTGTCTTGTCTGTTTGCTTTTTGTCTCTGGGACTCCGGTCCCGGAGGTTGCCTTTTTGTTGGGAACCAGATTCTGGACTCCGGGATTCTTCATCATGATGTTCTTAGGGATATCATCACGAGGAATCCTCGGGCCCAGGATCCGGAGGTTTTTCCTGTCCAGAGATCGCCAGAAGGAGGAGGATGGCCTTTTACCGTGGGTATAAATAAATGTCATCTGTCATTTTCACATTTACCACGATTAAAACCTTCAAGCACTTAGAGCGAATCAAAGAGCGATTTCAAAGTGATTAATAGAGCATTTGCGAGAAGTTTATGGTAATCAGTGCTTAACGATTTTTAGTCATCCTCAGGCAAGTGCAAGTGCTTCATGGTGGTGATTCTGACCGATTGACAACTTGAGCTGTTACAGAGCTCCCGCGATGACCCTTCCTTTTCTCTGCCTTCTGCATTCTCAGGTTGGTGTTCTTGTTTTCCCATTTCTCTGGTTTTCTTTGGTTTTTGTCTTGCTTTTATTTGTCTTGTTTTGTTTTGCTTTTCTGTCTTGTCTGGTCTGCGTCTTCTGGTTTTTCCGCCCGCTAGTGGGTCAGCTCTGCCAGAGGGTTGTCTGCCCTCTGTGCAGAGGTTGTTTCTGTAAAATGGTGTATATAGTGTAGATAGTTGTATATATCTATTTTTGTCTCGTCTGGTTTTCCCGCGGGCGTCATCCCGCATTGTATATTCATGTATATATGTATGTAGTTATAAATAGTCTATGTATATATCCCTCAACTCTATGTATATCCTTCTGGGCAGCTTGGCTAGTTGGTTGAGTCACCCTCATTTCTAGTTTTCTGTCTTCGAACTCGCTTTGAGGCAGAAAACCACCTGTTTGAAACTCGGCCCTCGGCCGGTTTCAAATAGGTGGTTTTCTCTCTCCTCCATAAAGTCTGTCAGAACCTCATTTACATCCCATGCACGTAATCAATTCCAGCCAAGTGGCTTTCCCTTTTTGCGCATTCAGATAGTTGGCTCCGCCGTCATCACCATCGCATCCATTTAATGCCAATGAATGTGGCGTCTACATGGGTTCGACAACTTGCCTTTTTATACATCTTTGCTAATGGTCATTTCTCTGGGCTTCGGGCCTCTTACCACCATCCATCTTGTGTCTTCACCAAAGTGTGACAAATCCCCCGGACCTGGATGTTTAATAAAATCTTTTGTTTATCATGTTTTTCTTTTCAGGCATCTTTGCATAATACTAACTTTTCAGGAAAGCAAACGTCGTGGTGGTAACATCTCCGGACCCCAGAGTAACTATTTTACTTTGATATACATGTTCTGACGGTCGATTTGTCTTGCAGGTTCCCAGAGTTATCTTCCAAACATGTCTAAAGCATCTGCATCATCTCCTCCCGAAAGTCCACAATTACCAACCACAACAGAAACCAGGGCATCAGCAAAGTCAAAAATGGAGAAAGCCCTAGAAAAACTTCCCCTCACCATGAAGTATGTACAGGATAATGGCATCGTGGGCTCAAAGATTGAGTCCAAAGTAAAATTGATGACCGACGCCAATGTCGGAACCTGGGCAGAAATGCAGGCCCTTGTGAAGGTAATGCACATCCAGCGACAGGCTGGAGACCAGCTTGCAATCAACGTTGGGGGTTCCAGAATCCTTCGAGCAGCTTTCTTCCCATGCTCCGTGCAATCTCCAGAGCTTATCTTAACATTGGCGGCCAACTACAACTCTTCTGTCTGGGCCATTATGCTCACAGCTGCAGAACCCATAGGATACCCCACTCCACTGGTGTCCCTCGACCCAGTCACATTCCTGGCAAGCCTGGGTATCCCGTAATTTGATAGAGCCATGGTGGTTACAAGGACTGATGCCTTGAAACAGTTTACACAACTGGAGGATGTTGCCCGGGTGTACATGAATACCCATTGGCTCAAGGGCCTGAAGAGGGACCCAAAGAGAATGAAAATAAAAATCCCCTGCTTTGAATTCAAGGAGAGCATCCAGATGGGGACAATAGCATTAGCCTGGGTATTTGGGCAACCCTCCGCCCAGGAGTTTTCCAAATGGATGTACTATTTCCTCCTTGGCATCTCCACCAAGGGAGAATTCTTCGACTGGGTGACAATAATCTCCAATCACGTCGACTCCCAGTTCCTCCAGGTGAACAGGAAGAAGAAGTTCTATATGTCTTCTTATGTTTTCTGGGCCCTGGCCCAGTAGAGGCCCCACTCCAATGGCCTACTTACAGATGGCGTTCTCAGGATTGGCCCGGGACAAAAAGCACTGTGGGACCATTTCTTATAGATTCAATGGGATGCCAGCTTCCCTAGTTTCTGCCGAGTAAATGAGTCGTTCATTTACTATCACCTGCTCACACCCACCCGGGACGCTAGATACTGCCTATCCACTGAGGTAATGAAGTTAGTCAGTAGTTATGGACACTACTATATCCAGTTCCAGCACCATACATACATTAGGGTCGCCGATTTCTCTGGGAAACCCTACTTGTTGCCCAAGCATTATGGGGACAAGATCGTGCTGCTGGAATATTGTCGGCAAATGATAGAGTTGCATGCCTTCTTTGCACTCAAGAAGGTCCCCAACGTCCCGTTCCCAGTTACCTGTGGGAACTACACATGCAGTCTGGCCGCCATGAAGGAGGCAGACAATGAGCTGAAGAGTTACAACTTACAAGAATTTTATCTGGCACGGAGAAATTTTGATCCGCATGGCAGAATTGCAACAGCAATGCCCCGGGCTTCAGAGCCCCATTATATACACATGGAAGACTTTTGGGCTGATTGCCAGGATGATGTGGATGTGCGGAGCAGGAACTATATTAGAATGACAGTCGGAATGATGCAGGAACTGAAGCTCCAGAGATTCCCTCTGAGCTTCTCTGATGCCACCCCCACCATAGATCCCCAGTACAAAGAAAAGGGGATCGATAAAATGGCACTGCCGGCAATGGATTGGGCCACCCAAGAGGGGCCCACGATTGAAGACTTCACTCGGGAGGTTGTCGAGTGAAGTCACGCCTATTTCAAAAGAGTGTGCCCTGGGAGTATGCGTCAAGCTCCCCGACCAGCGCCAACATTAGCACCACAGTCGATACCAAGATTGACCCCGGGGGCCGGGGCTTCTTCACAGGGCGCAGACAAAGGAAAGAGGATAGCTACAACCCCCTCCATGCAAGAAGTCCCTATACAAGAGAAGATTAAGCAATCTGTGGTAGCCTCCCAACAGATGAGGGAACAGTTAATAACGAGGCTAGCCACTCCCCCGCTCATGGCCGGACCAATTCGTCCTCCATCCTCCCCGTTGCTGGCAGCCCTAATGGTGAAGGCAACGGGGGTGGATCCCATGGAAGCGGCAGTAATAGCCAATGCGGGGCCACCTTTGGTCACCCGGAGGAAGAGGAAGCACATTAAACAGGCTAAGGCAGAACCGGTACCAACGACAAGAGCATCCCTCCCCTGAGAAGTAGAGAAGCTTTCTTCAAGTTCCCCAGAACTGGAGAAAGAAGCAGAGCCTGCAAAGATCCTAGCCAGTCCCCTTCTGAAAGAGGAGTTTGATGTATTTAGAACCGATGAGTTCGGGAATTTTCAGGGGGACAATACACAAGCAGGGACAGAAGTCTTGGAGAAAGAACAAGAGGCTGCAGACTAGGAACCTATACAAGAACAAGAGCAGGCAGAAGAAAAAGAGCCGAAACCAAAAATTATCTCTGGGGCTCAAGAAATACAAGGTCCGAAAGCCAAGAAAACAAACAGCATCCACTGGGGGAACCGGACCTTCAGGAAAAACCATAACCCCAGCTGCCACATTATAGGGGCCACTCCTGGGAGCAACCTTCGGGTAGGTTATCACAGTGGCCCAAACTCTGAATCTTGGACCGATACCTCCCCTATTGCCAATAGAAGGACAAGAAGAAGTAGAATCAGAAGAAGAAGAGCAGCTTGAAGAAGAAATCCCCGAGGAAACCTACCAAGGTCCAGACCCAACGATAGACATACAGGACCAGGCTGAGGGGATGGAGGTTGAAAATAATGTTACTGCAGAAGAAGTTGAGGCCGGGGGAGGAATGGATAAGATCCACATTGAAAAGGAGCAATAGCCACCGGAGACTAGGAAAGAATCAGGAGAACAAATTAATTTCCCATGCGCACATTCAAGTCTAGCCAAGTGGCTTCCACTTTGTGCATGTTTAGACAGTTGTCAGTGTTGTTTCCAAAACCCCTATTTACTACATGGCCATGTGACACCCATGTCAGCCTAGTATGGTTCATCTTCTGGCCATGTCACCCAATGGTTAGTTTTCCATACCTCAGGTCCTATATCCTCATTCAGCCGCTATCCCACTTCCATCATATGTGCGGGAATCCCCGGGGCTTCAGATAATGGTCCAGCCTCCTAAGTCTTCATTATATGGATATCTCTTTTAGGATTTAACATGGACTAACTCTTTCAAGTGGAGACTCTATTCGATAGTAAGATCTCTGGAGCCCAGAGTAATGTTTTGTCTTGTATAAATTCTAACAGTCATCTGACCTTGCAGGTTGCCAGCATCAAATTCATTAATCATGTCGGAGGCATCCACATCTTCTCCACCTGTGAGTCCAGATCTCCCCACCACGACAGTCACTAGGGCAGCTGTTAGGACTAAGATTGAGAAGGCCTAGGAAACGCTCCCACTAACCATGAAGCACTTGAGGGGAGACACCATCATGGGATCAAAGATTGATTCCAAGGTTCAGTTGATTACCGACACCAGCGTCAGAATGTGGGCAGAAATGCAGGCCCTGGTAAAAATCATGTATATCCAACGAATGGCCGGAGACCCATTAGCCATCAATTTTGGCAATTCTAGGATTCTTAAAGCTACTTGCTTCCCATGCTCCGTGAAAGACCTAGAACTTATTCTTACTCTGGCCGCACACTACAATTCATCTGTCTGAGCCATCATGCTCGCTGCCCTAGTCCCAATCAGATATCCAACCTCCATGGTGTCTTTGGATGTTGCAACCTTTCAGGAAGGTCTAGGGATTCCCCAGTTTGATGGAGCAGTCGTCATCACCCAGTCCTTGGCCTTGGTAGAATTTCTAGAACTGGAACACATGGAACGATAGTATCTGAATAATAATTGGCTTAAAGTGCCAAAGAGAGACTCCAAAAGGATGAAGCTAGAGATCCCCTGGATAGAATTGAAGGAAATTATATAGATTGGGATCATAGCACTATGTAGGATCTTTGGACAGCCCCATACCCAGGAATTATGGGCATGGATGTACTACTTCTTATTCGGCATCTCTTCCAGCGAGCAATACTTTGATTAGGCCACCATAATCTCAAATCATGTGGACTCCCAGTCCCTCCAAGTCACCTAGACCTCTAAATTATACATGACATCCTATGTTCTCTAGGCTCTGGCACAATAATGCCCCATCAAAAATGGGCTACTCACTACAGGTGCACTTGGGATCGGCCCTGGCCAGAGCGCTCCCTGGGATTATTTCCCACAAGTCCAATGGGAGTGTAGTTTCCTCAGCTTCTACTGAGTAAATGATGCATTCATTTACTAAAACCTCCTCACACCTACCCAAGATGCTGAATACCACCTCTCTAAGGAGGCAATGTATTTAGTCAGAAGTTATGGCCACTATTACATTCAATTTCAGTAGCACACCTATATTCGGGTGACCAGCTTCTCCAGGAAACCCTATTTGTTGCCCAAGCATTGTGGGAACAAAATAATTATTTTATAATATTTCTGGTAGATCCTGGAGCTGCTCACCCTCTTCACGGTAAAGAAGGTAACAAATTTTCCATTCCCAATCACCTATGGGAACTATTCTTGTAGTTTGGCCGCGGCTAAGGAGGCGAACATCGAGCTTAAAAGTTTGGGCTTAACAAAATTCTATCTAGCACGGAAGAACTTTGATTTACTGGGAAAAATAGCAATGAAACTTCCCCGAGTATCAAAGCTCCATGCATTTCACATGGAGGATTTTTGGGAAGATTTCCAGGATGACTTTGAAGTCTGGAGCTGGTACTTCATCCGAATGACAATGGGGATGATGAAGAGGCTGAAGCTTCGAAAGTTCCCAAATGACTTCTCAGGCACTGGGTCCACTGTGGACCCACAATATAAAGAAAATGGAGTAGAAAAAATGGCTCTCCCTCCAGTCCAGTGGAATGCCTAGGAAGGTCCAACAATTGAGGACCTTACCCACGATGTGGTCGAACACACCCACACATATTTCAAGAAGGCATGCCAAAGAAGCACACGTAAAGTTGGCATGTTCCTGTGGGGCTCAACTTCTAGGGCTAGAACCTCCTCACAAGGGGAGGAAAGAGGAAAGAAGAAGGTGGAAATCCCTCCCCAAGTCCTATCCATGGCCCCCATAGGGGAGAAAATACAACAGACACTAGCAGTCTCACAACAAATGAAAGATAAGTTAATCACACGCTTGGCCACTCTGGTACTTATGACCAGACCCGTCTGTCCTCCCTCTTCCCCTTCATTGGCAGCATTGATGGTCTAAACAACAGGGACTGGGACAGAGGAGGAGCAGGCAGCTATGTTAGATGCAAGGCCCCCTTTGGTAACTAGGAGAAAGAAAAAGAAAACTAACCCTCAGCCAAAGGTGGAGTCTGAACTTGGTATGCCAAGCATCCAAGAAATACAAATTATTTCTTCTGACTCCCCAGAACTAGACACAATACCTGAGGATATCCCAAAGACCTCCCCTCCACATGAATTTGATGACATATTTAGGACTGATGAATTTGGGAATATGCAGGGAGATATCATGAAGTCAGCAGAAGAGATCACTGCATAGGAAGAAGAAGTCCCAGAACAAGAAGCTGCCAAGGAGCAGGAAGCTTAGGTAGGAGAAGAAAAGGAACAAGAATAGGTAGAAAACTTTGATGTCCTAGAGATACACATTGCAGGGACCATGGAGAGAAGGCAAGCATAGGGTGGGCAATTGGCATCAGTTGGGGAAACCAGAGCCGCAGGATCAACGTAACCCCAACTGCCATATTCAAAATGTCATTTCCAAGGGTAACATTTGGTGAGGTAATTACAGCAGCCCAAACACTGAATCTTGGCTCAATACCTCCACCACCCCTAGAGAATACACCAATTGAAGAAAACACTCCGGTATAGGAAGCTGACAAAGAACAACAGCAAGGTGGGGAACAGAAACCTAGAGAAATGGATGTTGATCCTAACACTGGTAAGGATGCAAACAACGGGACAAAGGACACAAGTACCACTGAGGTAAATATTTTTGGTGAGCTCAAGGATACAAGGAAGGAGTCAAAAATGGTTCAGAATATTGGTGGGGCACAATGAAACCCCAGAGGGGAACTACAAGAACAAATTATGGCTGTAAGGCCACACCTACCACCATAATGGTTGGTGGAGTCTCGAAAGAGGAAGGCCCCAGTAATAACCAAGGTCTATTTCTCCTTGGTAGAGATGATGGCACAGGTGCAGAATCCTCCCAAGGCCAAGAAATCTTAGATAGTCCATACTCTTCAGAGTGGGTTGGGCGAAGATACAGTTGCGGTAATCGCAACACCTTCCCCAGACGTAGATGAAGCAATGGTAAAGGTTGATGAATACTCCATCACCAAAATATCACTGGGGAAGAGACAGAAATAGGGTGAACTAGACCTATTGAAAGAAGTAGCCAAGGTGGTAGAGGCCCGCTATGAAAAGGAGGCCCAAAAATTCAGGGCAAAAAAGGAAAAGAATGCAAACGTCATGTGGCTACTGACAGAGCTTGTGCAACCTATTAGTGCCATTTTCCCAGAAGTCTCCACATCTGGGACACCACTCCCTCAGGGTGATGTAGATTCACTATGGGCTATGAAGAGAAAGGCCCAAGCGGTTGATGAATGGATTACCGAATAGGTGGGAAATGTCCGGTATTTCTTAGTATCCACACTCCCAGACTTATATGCGGCCAACAATACCCTACACCAAGCCAAAACTACTATCTCCATCTGGGAGGGAGACATTGAAAATTATGAAGCATGAAAGGCTGAGTTGGCAAAGCTCATTGGTATTGGAGAAGAAGTTGTCTCCAAGGCTATAATTTTGGGAGAGGAGACTTTTGACTTTGTCTGGACCCAGCACTCCAAACTTGGCCTCACATTGGAGGTAATCAAGTAACTGGTAGGGGCCTTGCGTGATAAAGTCCAAGAAGTTAAATATTCTTTTAATTTGTATAAGTTATTCATTTTTAAGGTCTCCGCAGTCGATCCTTTTAGTACTGAAACATGTACTCTAGAGGAATACGTCATGGGAAAATTTGACGAGATAATAAAATCTTGGTATCAATCCTTGAAGGGAATAGATGGATAAAAAATGACACGGATAACTCACATGGTGCTCCAAGGTCACGATGTGGCAAAGATGGCTGTAGAGTTTAAAGAAAATGTTCTAGATCTAGGCGAGTAGGTGGAGGTGGCCAAGTTTCATCGGGCCAGCCTCAAGGATATTGACAAGGATGAAATCACCCAGATCCTGGAAACCTTCAATGATACTAAGGAATAATAAACTTCTCCAGGTTCTGGAGATGATCATCGGAAGATGTACTTTGTATTTACTCATTCTTTGGGAGTGCAAGCTTTCAGATCCTCGATTTCCTGATGCGATAGTTTTGTATTCTTTTGGTGAGGAGCATCTTGGTTCCCGAAGCTGACTTGTCACTTTCAAATCAATTAATAAGGATGTCAGAAGGTGGGTGACTCCAGCAAGGCACATCAGCTCAACAAGATGATCCTGATAGATGGTCTTCCCAAGGTGCTGCTCCAACATAACACCTGGCACATCAGAGACAGGGAGCCACTTTTTCATTGATGAGGTATGTAGCCTCAGTCCCCGGTGGATCAGATTTCTTCTTTTCTCCCTTTGGCTCTCTTCTCGAGGACATTTCTTTCACTCCTCCTTTCTTGTCTTATTCTTCTGACATGTCAAACCTTTTCCATCTCGAGGTCTTTGTAGAGTGGTGCAGGTTGTACCGGCCCCCAGAAATTATATTATATTGGTTGAAGTTTAAATATGATTTAGGTTAGTTTTAGGGAAAGAGGTGTATAAATAATAAGTCCGGCCTCATTCCAAGGGTTGGCGAAATTGATGATTTTGCAGTCCATAGCTATAGCACTTTCAGTTTTTTAGTTCTTAGTTGTAGAGCTCAATACTCCTTAGTTGTTAGAAGCTCTCAATAGTTAGACACTCCCTTGGAGCTGCCATTATTGTACACACCAGTGCTGGTTGCAAACATGTTAATGAAAAAGGAAGGATTCTCTCAATGATGTTGTTAGCATTCTGATATCATGATTAACATTCTTTTTGTGTTGTATGTTCCTTATGTCCCTTGCTCTAATGTTTTAAGTAGATTAATGACCTTCTCCCTCGCTATTGGATAAGTATGAACTATTGGTTCTATGTTTATTCTGTATTTAGTGTAGCATATTAGAGCATGGTTGATGTTTTGAATGTTTGGCATAAACTATAAGTAGATGGAATACTTCTAACCCTGACGTATCTTTTGAAGTTATTTGGTAACTAGCGAATGCTTGCAGGAAACCTCACTTACCTAAATCCCTTGAGTAGATGAGCCAAGATAACCAGCTACCCCTGAAAAAAATAGTCACACTCCCAACTGAGCCCCGACACTATCAAGACCCGGCTCTTAGGTGCTTGAAGTCCCAGAGAATCTCATTTCTCTAGATAACCTTTACAAGCGATGTTGGCCGGTACCCTAGTACCTGGTGACAACTTACATATGTTGGCAGACCCAATCCCAAAGTCCTATCAAAAAGCTCAATACGAGGTCCTTCTATAGAAAACACACTAAAGTAGGCACAAAAAGGTCCCAAATGAACAAAAATTAGGTTCTTAATTTTTAGGATGATATATTTAGCCCCAACTTTAGTGAGAGTATGAGAAAAGACCACACTCATTGTAAAGGAGGAGACAAAAGAGAGCATGAATGATGAAAGAAAGGGATGTTCATGGGAAAATTGAAAAAGACATGTGACAACACTAAGTTAAAGGATATAAACCCCAAACAGTAGATCTCAACTCTACATCCATCCATAAGGGAATGAAAAAAAAGAAAAATGAAAAGGGAAAACAAAGAGAAAAGACACAACACACAAATGGGGTTAGGACTAAAAAAATGGTTGTAAATCAACTAGTGAAAGAGACCTTGATCAGAAATGTCTCATCCACTAATATCATATCTGGAAAGATATTGCAAGACCATAAGTGATCACATAGAAAGGTAAAGGGAATCACCGAAGATGATACAAACTCCATGATCTAACCCACTAGCATAGAAAGACCATGAATATAATAGGCCTATAAGTTGTGTTATGCTAGGTGATCCATGAGAGGAGAAGAGAGAAACATAGATGAGTAGAAAGGCTAGAAAGTTGTGTTATTCTAGTTCTACTCATCTCAAAGAGATAGAGAAAGGAGAATAAATGCTCTAGCAAGATGTGTTATGCTAGTCAATTCTACATTGAAAAATTTACACATGGACGCCGCTTTAAAATGTTTTGTGCACATGGGCAGCTTTGAATATTTTTTGCACCCAGAGGAAGATTTGGAAATTTTATGCACATGGGGGCAGGTTTAAAATGTTTTGTGCACATGGGTGGCTTTGAAAAATGTTTTACACACAGGGGTGGTTTAAAAATGTTTTTCGCACAAGGTAGTCTTTTTGATCCATAAACAAAAAAACTACATATATTGTACAAGGGAGGTCTCATGTATGCTCCCCTCCTTATGATGGAAATTTAGGTGACATCATAAGGAAACAGATCACAGATACCTACTTCCAATGAAAATAAGATATCCCTCAAGCAACAATGAACACCATAAAATAATCAAAGAGTGATGAATCTTGTGAGATAAGACAATCATGAAAGGATAGTCCACTCGTTGTAAGAGACCCTTTAAAGGAAGAGATCTTGGCTGCTAGAAATCTACCTTCAAGAGGAGTTCTCAAACAAAGATAACATTTTAAGACAAAGAGGGGAAGGGAACAAGAATGCACCCTTTTAGCCCCTTACTGCTAGGTGAAAAAGGATTCTTCATGAAGGATAACATACTTTGAAATGCAAAGTAAGTGATTTTTCTTATGATGAACATAGTTTAATAAATAAAGAAGATGTTGTGATCAAGGATGAAAAACTCTTTCATAAGAGAGAATCTTGAATCAAAATGAACAATTCTTTATAGGAAAAGAATGTCACATGATAAAAAAAATGACACTACACTTAGGAAAGTAGATTCTTAGAAAGAGATAAGAAAACAAAGTGAAACATTTCCCCCAAGTGTGAAGGAAACATAAAATATGTTATGCATCCGTAATGATAGTTACTTTATAATAGATATACAATTCTAAGAGAAATAAATTGTGAACCATAGAAATCTCCTTAATTTAAAATAGACATATTTTGATGAAATACAACTGATCGTATGTTTGAAGTCATTTTTTTGATAGTCAACCGAGTTACAGATATGATGATAGACATTAATCAGTTAATGTATTGTCATTGATGTCAACTTATTTAAGTATATTATGGTAAAAAAAATCTATTATGAATTGAAGATCTGAACAAACAAAGTTTATGTGGTTGGTAATTGAAGAGTTATGTATACATCGAGTAGGAGTGAACACCAAGTAAATAAAATTTATACCAAGCACAGTGATAACTAAGCTAGGGATCACCGAAACATCACGGTATTGAATGAGAAATTTAATCAAACTGAGGCCGACTAGAATGATGAGCTGGTAATATGGTGTAGGGCACCTCCCTATTTGATGTTTTGATGTTTTTTAGGGTTGGATTAGGAGTTTTTGTGTTAGAATAAGTTCAAAAAGGTTGGAAGCAATGTTAGTTTAACTTCATGTTTGTAAGGGCCTTAGTTCTCATTAGGTGTTTGGGGTCATTTTGGCTTCAAATTGTGAAAAATTGCCATTTTAGTACAACATAGGTTAGAGGTATGTTCTAGGACCCTACATATCCTATTTAGGGTCTTAGGAGTCAATTTCAATCATCGAGTTGACAAGGAAAGTAAAAATGCAAAAAGTTGCTAGCAACTTTGAAAGTTGCTCGAGCAACTTTTGCAAGAAATGACAAAATGTAGTTAGAACTAATTGTAACTACCCATTCTCAGTATATGAGCATGGAATCAATGTTTTGGAGAGGTTAATGAGATTTTGGATTGAGACACTTAATTCTGACACCCTTGTACAGATGACGGTATCCATTTTTGTGTAAATTGCACTGTATCTTTGCTTCTGTATGACTGTGTACAGATTGGCATAGGTGATTGGGCTCCATGTTAGTGTAGTGTTTACTTTCAGCTTCCATATGAAATGGATATTTTTTTTTTAAGTTCAGTAGGTGTTAAGTTTCAAGGTTTTAAAGGTCACTGGTCTGACAGAGACAAAAATAGTGTTACCTAGTTAGAAATGACTCTAACCTAAAATCCCTATGGTGGAATTTTTTGAAACCATGGGGGAAGTAGGGTTAGGGTCTGTAGATAGGAATTGTGTTTTCTTTTTGGTTTTTTCAATGGATTTCATAGGCCAGAAGTGAATCCCTATGGATGACTGGTGAAACCAGGTGAGCCAGGACAGGGAGAAGAATGAATTTGATTGAGCACCCATAACCTTTTGGGGAAGACTTAGTGGCATTTATAGATGCACTAGATAGTCTCCTAAAATTACCTAAAGGTGGTAGGAGGTGAATCAAATATTGGAGACATGTTTGTCAATTATTCATGTTGACTGGTCTAGAGGCCTAATTAATAGGCTGTAATCTATGGCCTGCAAGATAATTGGGGTTTGGGTTCTTCCAGAGGTCAAGGTTTTGGATTCTGATAGTGTTGCATGATGTCTTGAATATTTTCAAGTTTTTTTGTGGAGTCATTTGAAGATTTTGGGAGCAATTGACCAAAATCAGTGAAAATAGACCTACTAGGAGTTGAGCAATTTGGCCTCCTAGTGAAATAGAGACCAATTGGATTGGTAAAGTGTCTCGATGTATTGGGATGATTGAAGAATGGCATAGAATGGGTCAAGAAGGGTGTTGAGAGTCTTGGGGAATGTGTGGGAAGATCCTAGGTAGAGGATTGGCATTCTAGGTGGAGTTCTAGTGGGAAAAACTAGGCTTTTGGTTAACTAGTTGGACTAGTTAGGTCTAGAAATCTTGGAGTCTTCAAAGTACCAACTATACCTTAGAGGAGAAGTTGGTAGAGAAGGTCTTGGAGGTACTAAAAGAAGGAAGATCCAAAAAAGAAAAACCATCGGATGGTTGAGCTAGTCATTTAAGCAACTTGGAGTGGAGAAAAGCCTAGAGTATCAAACCCTCTACATCAGAGTGGTATCAGAGCTGGAATAGCTTGAAGATTGTGTATGTATGAAGGGGAGGAGAGTCAAGAGGTTGAAAAAATGCCTCATAAGGCAATTAGTAGGGATTCCATAGTGGAATTGGTTTAGGACCTCTTGGAGAAGGCTAGTGTGTCCGAGACAAAGGGAAAAAAGAAGATCACAGAATGGGGAGATAAAAGTGATGGAGATGAAAGTCAGACAGAAGAGTCATCAAACAAAGGGAAAGAACTTGAGATGGAAAAAAACAAAAGGTATTCTTAGATGCCTTCAAATCTTTAAACAAGGATAGAATGGAACACATACCATATTACTGTGGAAGCTTGAATGGAGAAGAGTTGTTGGATTGGCTCGAAGCCATTGACAACAAATTTGATTAGAAAGAAGTCTCAGAGGAGAAGAGAGTCAGTTATGCTAAGGATAGACTCAAGGGATCTGCACTGGTGTGGTGGAACATGATTCAGGATGAGAGGTTAAGCAATGGAAAGAAAAATATTGTTTCTTGGGAGAGGATGAAAATTAGATTGAGGGCACAATTCTTGCCTACTGATTATGAAATCCAAATATATCAAAAGCTACAGAATCTAATACAAAAAGAAATGTCAGTGAGTACTTACATAGAGGAGTTCCATAAACTGAGCCTAAGGGATAGGAGATAAGAAGATGAAATGGAGAAGGTAGCCAGGTACCTTAATGGGTTAAGGCAAGGGATACAAGATGAGATCAACATGATGGATCCTGAAAGTATGCACAAATATTTCCAATTGGCCTTAAGTGCAAAGGACAAGGCTAGAAGGAGGAATGACTTCCATCAAAGGGGAAGAGGTGGAAGCAATAATAGAGGTTTTTAGAGAGGCAGGGGTAACTTTGGTAGAGGAAATAACTCTAATAGACAAGAAGACAATCAGTCTATGGAGAGTAGTGGAGGAAACCAGTATAGAGGATGTTTCCAAAGGGGAGGATACAGAGGTAGAGGACCACCAAGAGGTAGGTTCCATCCCCAAGGAAGATCTAATTTAGTCTTCACTGGAAGATGCTATAACTGCAACCAAGTGGGTCACACAATGGGTAGGTGTCCTAAAAATACTTCCTCATCTTTGATGGGGGATAGAAGGAATCAATTGGTACAAGAGTATGACACTCAAAGTGTTACGTCTCCCATCGCCAAGCAGGGCCAGTATTGGATGGAGGATGACCTTGTTGAAAGTGCCTAGAACTATAGAGCCACTATAGAGGAATAAATTGTAGGTCTCATGGGAAGATTTGCAAAGTGATAGTGGACTCTAGATCCATTAAGAATATAGTATCCATAGAGATGGTGGAGAAATTAAAGTTGAGAAGGATACCTCATACCACACCCTATAAGGTTTCATGGTTGAATAAGGGTCAACAAATAGTGGTAGTTGAGAAAACCTTGGTAGAGTTTGAGATTGGAGACTATAAGGACAAGGTCCTATGTGACATACTCCCTATGGATGCATGCCATATGCTCCTAGTACATCCATGGTAGTATGATGTCAAAGCAATACATGATGGAGAGAAGAACAATTATGTCATCACCAAGCTAGGAAAGAAGTTCCAAATGGATCCATTGCAAGAACCCAATGAAGAGAAGCATGTGGGGAAAAGTGTGATGTTATTGAGTGGGAAAGAGTTTATAAAGGCCACAAAGAAGGAGAAAGGAGTTTTTTGTGAAATAGTGGTAAAACCAAAGGAGGAAACTAAGGAGAAAATCAGTTTGCCACTAGAGATACAAATATTGTTGGAGAAGTACCATGACATATTAGATAATGGTTTTCCAAGTGCATTACCACCTATGAGGGAAGTGAGTCATTATATTGACCTCATTCCTAGAGAAAATTTTCCTAACAAAGTAGCATATAAGACGACACCAAGTCAGAATGCAGAGATAGCAAAACATATTCAAGATTTGTTTGATAACGGGTTAATAAGGAAGAGTTTGAGCCCATGTGTTGTACCAATAGTACTTGCACCTAAGAAGGATGGAAAAAATGGAGGATGTGTATGGAATCCAGGGCTATAAACAAGATCACAATTAGATATAGGTTCCCAATGCCCCGGATAGAAGATTTGTTCCCAATGCCCTGGATAGAAGATTTGATGGACAATTTAGGAGGTTCTTGTTACTTTTCTAAGGTGGACTTGAATTTAGGGTATCATTAGATAAGAGTGAGGCCTGGAGATGAGTGAAAGAAAGCTTTTAATACCAATGAGGGTCTATATTAGTGGGTAGTAATTCCCTTTGGCCTAAGTAATGCACCTAGCACATTCATGAGCTTCATGAATGAAGTGCTAGCAGAGTTCATTGGTAAGATTGTAATAGTTTACCTTGATGAGATTTTGATCTTTAGCAGGTCCAAGGAGGAGCACATGAAGCATTTGGAGATGGGCTTAAGGAATCTACATCAAGAGAAGTTGATGATAAATCAAGAAAAGTGTGAGTTTCTCAAAACTGAACTAGTTTACCTTGGTTTTGTGGTTGCTAATGGATGTATGAAAATGGACCCTGATAAAGTTAAGTCCATTTTGGAATGGCCTACACCTAGGTACATAGGGGATTCTAGGATTTTCCATGGGTTGGCCTCCTACTATATGAAGTTTGTGAGAAATTTTAGTCATGTGTGTGCCCCTATACTTTACACCTTAAAAGGTGGAATCAAATGTAAGTTTGAATGGACAGTGGCAGAAAACCAAGGGTTTGAAATGTTAAAGAAAATTATTGTAGAGATACCTAATCTTAGGTTTCCTAACTTCAATCAAATCTTTTTGGTAGAGTGTGATGCTAACAAGTTGGCTATTGGAGCAGTGTTAAGCCAAGAAGGACATCCTGTGGCTTTCTTCTCTGAAAAGTTGAATGAGGCTAAACAAAAGTACTCCACCTATGATTTGGAGTTATATCCTATGGTTTAAGCCCTCAAGAAGTGGAGGCACTACCTACTGATGACATGTAGCTGATTGAATGTTTGATAATGTTAAGTTGAAGGTAATACAACACATTAAATCAGTTAATGGTTTGTATTGTCATTGATGTCAACTTGATATCATCTATACGGTCATGTACATAATGCCAAAGACTTCAGAGAATCAATGGAAAAAAGGTTATGCTTTTAGAAATGCATAAAATTCAAGTATTCACTAAGTGATAGACAACACCAACAGAGTGCACACCATCAGAAAAGGCAAAGAAGAAAAGTCACAGTGATACCCGACGAGCAGAAGACAGTGTTGCCCGATGAAGAAAAACCACAGGATACCCGACAAGATGAAAATAGAGTTTCCCAACAAGTAAAAATCCAATGATACCTGACAGATGGAGATCCCAAGGCTAACTAGATTCACACTGATGGAACTATTAGTTGTCACTGACAACTAACTACAGAGTTGACCGATGGAACAGAGAGTTCAGAAAATGAAAAAATATCTAGCTGGCAAGAGCTAAAGATAGACTTAACTGGTTGTGTTCTTTGTTTTATTCAACCAGAGTTAAGTGATTGATTTAAATATGATTTGTACAGTTGGCATGAAGATAACTATGAGACAAATCAAGAGTTATGCTTTAAATCTAATTGGCTGGGTTGTTTTTCACGCCAAGAATAAGGAATCAAGAAACAATAAATATCATGTCTATATAAGAGATAGGCTTAATTCATTTTAAATATAAAATTCATGAAAAGGGATTAAGTGGAGTGAATGAAAAGAGGATACTGAAGAGAAACTGATGAAGAACAACTTCATGTAGTACTGATCAATCAAGCTAAAGGAGAGCTAAGGAATTCTACAAACACTGACAAACAGTGAGCACATCGTCACAGAGCAGAAAGTGTGGAGCACAAAAGAATTGAATTGATACATTGATTAGAGAGGTAATTTACTTAAATAGATCTAAAAATATGCAATTCAAGTTGCATTAGAAATAGGTCATATTGTTTCAGTTTAACCATTGAAGCATCAAGTCTCTTAACAAAGTAGGACTTAATAGTCTTCTATATATTGAGGTACATCCCAAGGAGTTCCAAAAAGGTTGATTCATGAAAGTAGCATTGGATATGCCCGATGCCTATTGATAGTCTAAGAGAGAGGCTGATTCAAGGATGGAAACATTAGATGCCCAATAGTAAGTGACAACCTATATGTGTAAAATCCTCTAACAAGGTCACACCTAACAGTGTGTTTGTAACTTTTAACAGGGTTGGCTCCTAACAGGGCTAACTTTAGAAGAGTGAAAATTTGGGGTACCGGTCCCAGTGATTTTTTCCCTTAATAGGGTTTCCACGTTAAAATCCATGTGTTATATGTGTGTATGATGCATTTATTTACTATTTTGTATCTTACATAATTCATTCTGGATATATCAGTATACTCTTCATATTTATTGTATTTTGGTAAATAGATGACTACTTATCGGTAAACATTAAGAAGAAGGTTTAACAGAGAAATCTAACAAGTAGTAAATTGATATAAATTGTTCAAGGCATTCATCTTGTAGGACAAAAGATAACTTGAGAAATAATTAGTGGTTATAAGAGTTGAAGGGTTGATTTAAGGATTAATTTTTGAGGCCACTGATTCACCCCCCCTCTCAGTTATTACTAATAATTGGAATTAGAACTTGTGTTCTTAGAAGGAAGGTTTCAAGACCTAAGCCAAAGATCACAAGATGAACAAACGAGATGTGCCAAAGTTGAACAAAGATAATTTTTCTTCATGGCAGAGCAGGATAAGACTCCTCTTATCAGGTATTGGTAATGATGTTACTGAATTCCTAGAAACTAAATATGTGTTTCCCACAGGAGCACCAATAGTTGAAAAAATGAGAGAGAGGCATGAACATAATAGCATGATGATAGAGCTTGATTCCTCACTCTCCGATCTTGAATTTGAAGATGTCAAAGAATACAAAACTGCAAAGCAGATGTGGGAAAAATTGAAGCTTGTACATGGTGGTGACAAAAATGTTTTGAGAGCCAAGGTAGAAAGCCTTAGAGGAAATTTTGATGATCTCAAAATGAAAGAAGGAGAAAACATCACTCAGTACAACACAAGAATTAAAGAGGTAGTCAATGCTATCCAAGGAGTTGGAGGAAAACTAGAAGAAGATACATTGGTAAGTAAACTTCTAATAACCTTTCTGCCTACTTATTCTATTAGAGTATCTGCCATTCAAGAAATGAGAGTAGTAGAAAATAGAAATGTTACTCTAGACAGTTTAATTGGAAGATTGATTTCATTTTAGATGAATAACTTTGATAATAGTGTCTTACCAAACATAGATTCTCCATTCAAAACTTCTATGAGAATAAGTAAATCACGTCACAAAAACACTATGAGAAAAGATAGTGATAGTGAAAATGAAGAATATGATCTTGATTAAATTGAAGTACTTATGGACAGAAGAATGCAGAGAGGAAAAGGTAAATTACCACTTGTTTGTTTTAATTGCAAAGAGATTGGACACTTTACTGCAAGATGTATAGATAGAAGAAAAGATGATAGAGGTAATGACAGATCTTTTGAGAAGAAGTCTAACAGAGGTGATTACAGAAGCTACTGACAATCAAAAAGAAGAGATACCCAAGACTATAAGGACAAAGGAAAGAAGGTCAACTACCTAGAAAAATGCAAGGATGATGATACTGCGACTGAATCTGATGAAGACATTGAGATGGTGTTTGTGGTTGTAAAAGATGATTCGGATGATGATGAAGAAATGTATGTAGAAATAAATCTCATATCTAAAATTAGAAAAAATGATGTTTGGATCATAGATAGTAGCTGCACTCATCATATGACTGGTGATAAGAAATTTTTTGAGACTTTTGAATACTACAAGGGTGGATCAGTAAGAATGAGAAATGACACACCTTGTCCAGTTGAAGGTAGAGGAACAATAATGTTGAATAACCAGATAACGTGTGAGAATGATTATTGGGTAAATGGATTGAATTATAATCTATTGAGTGTTTCTTAGTTGAATAATTCAGGTCACAAAGTTGCATTTGAAAATAAGAAGGCAAAGATCTTCAGCAAATCTAGAAATCTGATTGGTACTGGTGAATAGACAAAAAGTAACTTATTCTATCTGAATGATACTAATTCCACTTGTTTGATTTCTACAAACAAATTTATATGGTTATGGCACAAAATACTGTGTCATGTGAAATTTGACAACATGATAAAGATTAGCAAAAAGAGAAATGTTAGAGGCTTACCGACGATGACCAAGCCTGACAACATCATGTGTAAAAACTGTCAAAAAGGTAAAATGACAAAGTCCAATTTCAAAAGCAAAACCCATACATCAGATGCAATTCTAGAATTAGTCCATACTGATTTATGTGGACCTATGAGGACAAAGAGTTATTATGGAGATGGATATTTTATTCTCTTTGTTGATGATTACTCTAGAATGATGACAGTTATGTTTCTAAGAGATAAATCAGAAGCATTTAAGATGTTTAAATGCTATAAGGATATGGTAGAGAAAAAAAGTGGTAAGGATCTAAAATGTTTGAGATCAGATAGAGAAGGTGAGTTTATATCAAATGAATTCACTAACTTTTGTAATGAGCATGGTATAAAGAGACAAGTTTCTGCACCAAGAACACGACAGCAAAATGGGATTGTTGAGAGAAGGAACAGATCAATAGTTGATTGTGCTAGAACACTGATGATAGAAAAAGGAATCACCCAAATATTCTGGAGGGAAGCTATTAGTACTATTTTTTACACACTCAACAGAGTAAAATTGAAGAAAGACACCAAGAAGACACCTTATGACCTATGGTATGGATACACACCCAATGTAAGTTATTTCAAAAATTTTGGCAGTCAATATTATATCTTAAAAGATGATAGAAATGGAAAAGTTGACTCCAAGAGTGAGGAAGGAATTTTTCTAGGGTATTCTACCAAGAGAAAGGCTTACAAATGTCTAAACAAAGCCTCTAACAAAATTATTGAAAGTGAAAATGTAAAGATAGATGAATTTGCAGAGAAGAATGAACAAGAAAGCACTAAAGAACTAGAGGACTACAATAAGTTCACTTACAATGAGGAACCTGACACTCTACCCTACCAAAAATGTAGATCTCCTGAGCTACAAATCATTGCTCCCGAGCATTAGGCTACAAATATCGACAGTCAGGATAATGATCAAGATAATGTGCAAGGTGATGAAGAACAAAATGAAGAACAAAACAATGATCAAAATGATAGACAAAGAATTGCACCTGTACTTGCAAGATATGTAAGAAGGAACCATCTAGAGATCTAGATCATAGGAGATAAGAAATTTGATACAAGAACAAGAAGTAAGTCTCTACACTCAAGCTATCTAATTTGTGAGTTTGAGCCCAAATCTGTCAATACTGCACTTGATAATGAAGAACGGATAAGTGCTATGAATGATGAGATTGAGAAGATTGAGAAAAAAAAAACATGGTCACTTGTTCCAAGACCAGATGACAAGAATGTCATCGGTATAAAATGGATATTCAGGAATAAGTTGAATGAGAATGGAGAATTCACAAGGAACAAAGCAAGACTAGTATGCAAAGGGTATGCATAAGAGGAAGGTATAGACTATGGAGAGACCTTTGCACCCATTGCTAGGCTAGAAGGAGTAAGATTACTAATTTCTTATGCTGCATTCAAAGGATTCAAAGTATATCAAATGGATGTCAAATCAGCATTCCTAAATGGAATACTTGAAGAAGAGGTATACATTGAGCAACCAGGAGGGTTTGTCGATCCAGACAATAAAAACATGGTATGTAGACTTCACAAATCCTTGTATAGATTGAAAAAATCTCTAAGAGCTTGGTATGAATGACTTCATTCCTATCTAATAAGTATTGGATTTGTAAGAACTAGTGAAAACAATAATATTTATTTAAAAGAAGATACTGATGTTAACACCTTGATTGCTGAAATATTTATTGATGACATCATATTTGGAGGAAATGATATGCTATACAAATCATTTTCTAATGAGATGAGCAAAGAGTTTGAGATGTCTATGTTTGGACAGATCAAGTTCTTTCTTGGTCTCCAAATCATGCAACAAGGAGAAGGTATTTTCATTACACAGTCCAAATACATCAAAGAGGTCCTGAAAATATGCAAGATGGAAGAATCCAAACCACTTGGAACACCAATGGCTACTGGATGTAAGTTGAAAAAGGAGGACAAGACAGCAGAGGTAAATCAGAATTTGTATAGATCAATGATTGGAAAACTCATGTATGTTGTACACACTAGACCAAATATTGCACATGCAGTAGGAATTGTTGCTATATTTTCTCCTAACACCAGAGAATCATATATGACTGCTGTGAAAATAATTTTAAGATATCTAAAGAATACTGAGGAATTTGGGTTATGGTATAGAAGAGAAGGAAAATTTGAACTTAAGGTGTTTACCGACGCTGATTGGGCTGGAAATCTTGATGACCGAAAGAGCACAACAAGAGGAGCATTCTTTATGGGTGACAGACTTGTCGCGTGGATTAGCAAGAAGCAAGGATTCATCTCTCAGTCTAATACAGAAGTAGAATATGTTGATGCTGCTACAAATTACTCAAATATTGCATGGATCAAACAGTTGCTGGAAGGTATGCATATGAAGATCTCAGAAACAGTGATTATCTATTGTGAGAAGACCAGCGCAATAAACATCTCCAAGAATCCAGTCATGCATGCTAAGACTAAACACATTTCCATCAAGTATAATTATTTGAGAGAACAAGTTCAAGAAAAAGAGGTGATACTTGAGTATGTGCAATCAAAAGAACAATTGGTTGATATCTTCACCAAGCCACTACCCAAGGATACATTTGAGTACTTAAGAAAGAGACCAGGGGTCAAACCCTTGTCTACCAGTCAGTAAAATGACTGAAGGCTACATTATCCTACATATTATCAAAATATCAATCATGTCGATGCAAGCAAAGAGATGAAATTCAAAAGATACATCTATATATAGTCAGGTATATATCAGAACCAAGCATCAGAGCATATTGTTGTATTACTGATGGATAAGGGAAATTCAAGGAATATATTATGGATAGGAGAAAAATGATTGCTTGACATGAATGTCAAATATTTGTAAAATATTTGTTTGGAATTGTTGTCAAAGGGAGAGAGATTATCCATATTCCATATTATCACATCCTTCAGGAAAAAGAGAGATAGAATATCCATTATCAATTTACTCCAATAGGGAGAGATTATACCCTAAGGGAGAGAAAATTGTATGAAAGATTATACAAAGGGAGAGTTGCTGACAAAATAAAAAGACATCAAAAGAGAAATAATAGTCAAAAGAAATAAATTGACACAAGGAGAGGTCACAAAACATCAGAAGAAAGAGAACTACAGTAATAAAATCTAAGCTAAAACAAAGCTTACCAAAGTTCAGACATTTATCGGTTGACAAAAGGGAAATATTGGTAGTTTGATGAATCTCAAAGATTGTGTTTCATATTGTATTAGAAATAGTATAGTGTGATAATTTAGTAGGTTTCCATTAATACCAAAGAGAGAGATTGATGACATGTAACTGATTGAATGTTTGATAATGTTAAGTTGAAGATAATGCAAGGCATTAAATCAATTAATGGTTTGTATTGTCATTGATGTCAACTTGATATCATCTGTACGGTCATGTACATAATTCCAAAGACTTTATGCTTTCACCAATGCATAAAATTAAAGTATTCACTAAGTGACAGACAACACTGATGGAGTGCACACCATCGGAAAAGGCAAAGAAGAAAATTCACAGTGATACCTGATGAGAAGAAGACAGTGTTTCCAGACAAAGCAAAACCACATGATACCCGATGATTTGAAAATAGAGTTTCCTGACAAGTAAAAATCCAATGATGCTTGACAGATGGAGATCCCGAAGCTAACTGGAGTCACACCGACTGAACTATCAATTGTCACTAACGACTAACTATAGAGTTGACCGATGAAATAGAGAGTTTAGAAAATGACAAAATATCCAGTTGGCAAGACCTAAAGAGAGACTTAATTGGTTGTTTTCTTTGTTTTATTTGGCCAGAGTTAAGTGATTAATTTAAAGATGATTTGTACAGTTGGCATGAAGATAACTATGAGACAAATCAGGAGTTATGCTTTAAATCTAATTGGCTAGATTGTTTTTCACGCCAAGAATCAAGAATCAAGAAACAATAAATATCATGTCTATATAAGAGACAGGCTTAATTCATTTTCAATATCACATTCATGAAAAGGGATTAAGGGGAGTGAATGAAAAGAGCATGCTAAAGAGAAACTGATGAAGAACAAATTCATGCAGTACTGATCAATCAAGCTGAAGGAGAGCTAAGGAATTTTGCAGACACCGATGAATAGTGAGCATAGCATCACAAAGAAGAAAGTGTGGAGCACAAAATAATATAATTGATACATTGATCAGAGAGGTAATGTACTTAAACAGATCTAAAAATCTACAATTCAAGTTGCATTAGAAACAGGTCATATTTTTTGAGTTTAACCATTGAAGCATCAAGTCTCTTAATAGAGAAGGACTTAATAGTCTTCTATGTATTGAGGTACATCTCAAGGAGTGCCAACAAGGTTGATTCATAAAATTAGCATTAGATATGCCCGATGCCTATTGACAGTCTAAGAGAGAGGTTGATTCAGGGATGGCAGCATTAGATGCACAATACTAAGTGACAACCTATATGTGTAAAATCCTCTAACAAGGTCACACCTAAAAGTGTGTTTGTAACCTTTAACAGGGTTGGCTCCTAACAGGGCTCACTTCAGAAAAGTGAAAATTTGGGGTACCAGTCCTAGTGGTTTTTTCTCTTAACAGGGTTTCCAGGTTAAAATCCGTGTGTTATATGTGTGTATAATGCATTTCTTTACTGTTTTGTATCTTACATAATTCATTCTGGATATATCAGTATACTCTGCATATTTACTATATTTTTGTAAATAGATGACTACTTATCGACAAAAACATTAAGAAGAAGGTTTAACAGAGTAATCCGACAAGTAGTAAATTGATATAAGTTGTTCAAGGCATTCATCTTGTGGGAAAAAACATAACTTGAGAAATAATTAGTGGTTATAAGAGTTGAAGGGTTGATTTAAGGATTAAAATTTGAGGCCACTGATTCACCCCCCCCCCTCTCAGTTATTACTAACACCTAATACCTAGGGATTTTTTGGTCTACATTGATAACCATGCTTTGAGTTTCCTAAATGGACAAGAAAAGTTGAACCAAAGGCACATGAAGTGGGTATAATCATTGCAGGCTTATACATTTGTTATAAAGCACAAGAAGGGGTTAGCAACAAGGTTACAGATGCTCTTAGAAGAAGGGTACTCACAATCCAATAGATACAACTGCAAAGTGTGGGCATGGATGATTTGAAAGACCTCTACAAGGAAGACAAAGATTTCAAATAAGCCTATGAGGCATGTGTGATGTTTCAGCAGGGGTTCAAGGTGGATTTTAGTGAGTTTGTATTGTAGGAAGGCCTATTTTTTAAAGGTCACCTTATGTGTATACCTCAGTGTTCAATGAGGGAAAACATTGTGAAGGAGAAACACCAAGGGAGCTTGGGAGGCCACTTTGGAGTGGATAAAACATTGGAGCAAGTACAAAGGCATTACTATTGGCCTAAGATATAGTTAGATGTTAGGATATTTGTAGAACAATGTCAGATTTGTCAGAGGGCAAAAGGACAAAGAAAAAATAGTGGGTTGTATCAACCTTTATCTATACCCCAAAGGCCTTGGGAGTGCCTTAGTATAGATTTTGTTTTGGGGTTACCAAAGACACCTAGGGGTCATGATAGTCTGTTTGTGGTGGTAGACCATTTTAGCAAGATGGCACACTTCATTCCATGCAAGAAAAAAAATGATGCTTCTCAAATTGCAGGTCTATTCTTTATGGATATTGTGAGGATCCATGGATTGCCCCTGAATATTGTAAGCGACAGGGATAATAAGTTTATAGATCACTTTTGGAGGACCTTATGGAAGATTCTTGGAACAAACTTGTCTTTCTCTTCATCCAATCATCCACAATTAGATGGGCAAATAGAAGTAGTGAATAGGTCACTTAGAAATTTATTGAGGTGTCTGACCAAACAACATGGACAATCATGGGATCACATAATAGGATAGGAAAAGTTTGCATATAATGAATCCATTAATAGGAGTATAGGGAAGAGACCCTTTGAAATATTATATGGGATCAATCCTAGAGGGATATTGGAGTTGAGGGATCTCAGTTTCTAGGACAAGAGGAGTGCTCAAGAAGAGTCATTTTTTGAACAGATGAAGGAGCTACATGATCAAGTCAACAAGACTTTGGCAAAGCAAGTGGAGAAGTACAAATCCAAAGCTGATCAAACTAGAAGAGACTTGTAGTTCAAGGTTGGAGATCTAGTAATAGCCTATCTTAGGAAGGAAAGGCTACCCAAGGGTCAGCCTACTAAACTACTAATGTAAAAGATAGGGCCTTTGAAGATTTTGCACAAATATGGAAAGAATGCCTATGAGATGGAATTACCTCTTGATTTAGGGATCTCACCCATTGTTAATGTTTGTGACCTGTATCCCTACAAGGGACCAACACTAGACATAGGTCAATCCACTCTTGCAAATTTGGAGGATGATGATTGGGTGAAAGATTTGCCTACCCCAAAGCCATTGCAATTGGAAAGTGTATTGGATTCTAAAGTGATAAAGAAGACAAGGAAGGGTAACTACAAGGACTACCTCATCAAGTGGTAGGGAATACCTGAAGGTGAGGCCACTTGGATGACAGAGCTAGACATTTTGAAACATGGGGTCACCATTAAAGACCTAACTCAAGGGACTTGAGTTATCTTTTCCAAGGGAGTATGATCCAGGGAACCTCCCTATTTTATGTTTTGATGTTGTTTAGGGTTGTATTCGGAGTTTGTGTGTGTTAGAATAAGTTCCAAAACTTTGGAAGCAATGTTAGTTTAACTTCATGTTTGTAAGGGCCTTAGTGCTCATTAGGTGTTTGGGGTCATTTTGGCTTCAAATTGTGAAAAATTTCCATTTTAGTGCAACATGGGTTAGAGGTGTGTTTTAGGATCCTACATATCCTATTTAGGATCTTAGGAGTCAACTTCAATCATCAAGTTGACAAGGAAAGTCAAAATGCAAAAAGTTGCTTGAGCAACTTTTGCAAGAAATGACAAAAGGTAGTTAGAACTAATTTTAACTACCCATTCTTGGTACATGAGCATGGAGTAGATGTTTTGGAGAGGTTAATGATATTTTGGGTTGAGACACTTAATTCTGACACCCTTGTACGGATGACTGTATCCATTTTTGTGTAAACTACACTATATCTTTGCTTTTGTACGGCTGTGTATGGATTGACATAGGTGATCAGGATTCATGTTAGTGTAGTGTTTACTTTCAACTTCCATATGCAATAGATATTTTTTTTTAAGTTCAGTAGGTGTTAAGTTTCAAGTTCTTGAAGGTCATTGGTTTGAAAGAGACAAAAACAATGTTACCTAGTTAGAAATGGCTCTAACCTAAAATCCCTCCTGTGGAATTGTCTGAAACCATGGGGGAAGTATGGTTAGTGCCTGTAGATAGTTTTTATGTTTTCATTTTGGATGTTTCAAAAGATTTCATAGGCCAGAAGTGAATCCCTATGGCTGACTAGTGAAACCAGGTGAGCCAGGACAGGGAGAAGAATGAATTTGATTGAGCACCCATGACCTTTTGGGGAAGACTTGGTGGCATTTACAGATGCACCAGATAGTCTCCTAAAAGGATTTTAAGGTGAAAGGAGGTGAATCAAAGATTGGAGACAATTTTGTCAATTATTCATGTTGACTGGTCCAAAGTCCTAATTAATAGGCTATAATCTAGGGCCTGCAAGATAATTGGGTTTTGGGTGCTTCCAGAGGTCAGGGTTTTGGATTCTAATAGTGTTGGGTGATGTCTTGAATTTTTTAAAGTTTTTTTGTGGAGTCATTTGGAGATTTTGGGAGAAATTGACCAAAATCGGTGAAAATAGACATACTAGGAGTTTAGCAATTTGGCCTCCTAGTGAAATAGAGACCAATTAGATTGGTAAAGTGTCTTGATGTATTAGGATGATTGTAGAATGACCTATAATGGGTCAAGAAGGGTGTTGAGATTCTTTGGGAATGAGTGGGAAGATCCTAGGTAGAGGATTGGCATTCTAGGTGGAGTTCTAATGGGAAAAAACTAGGCTTTTGGTTAACTAGTTGGACTAGTTAGGCCTAGAAATCTTGGAGTCTTCAAAGTACCTAACTATACCTTGGAGGAGAAGTTGGTAGAGAAGGTCTTGGAGGTCCTAAAAGAAGGAAGATCCAACAAAGAACAACCATTGGATGGTTGAGTTAGTCATTTAAGCAACTTGAAGTGGAGAAAAGCCTAGAGTATCAAACCCTCTGCATCACAATTAATGATTTTGAGGTAAATAATAAGGTTTGTTATGATGATCTAATGGTTATAAAAATTCAAGCAAGATCACATGATGAATATTGAACTGTGTTTTTAACACAACTGCTGAGGAAGGTTTAAGCAGAAAAACCAACGATGGAGATTAAGTGGCAAAATTTAAATGATGGAAATTAAATTAGCTATGATGTCTATATAAGAGACATGAGATTCATTATGAATCACATGATTCTATGATGTGCACATGCAAATTTTATGCATGACTGATCAAACCGGTTAAAGATAGAACCAAGCATTTTCTGCAGACATGACCGAGCAACAGAGGAAAGAGCATTAACCGAGAAAAATAGAGTATGAAGAATCAGATGAACTAAAGTGAATAAATTGATCAGAGGTATTATGTACTTAGCATAGATCTGAGAATATGCAAACAGAGTTGTATTTGAATCAAATCATTACTGTATAAGTTTAATCATTTTTATAGATAAATCTCTTTACCAAGTAGGATGTGAAAGTCTTTATTATGACATTATAATGAATATTGAGTATTTTATTGTTGACCCCATAGTGAATGATTGGTCAAGAGAGAGTTGTTAGTTTTAAATCCTCTAACCAAGTCACATTTAACAGTGTGCATTGTAACCTTTAATAGGGTTGGCTATTAACTTAGCTCACTTCAGAAGAGTGAAATATTTTGGGTTACCGGTCCCAAGTGGTTTTTCCCTTAGCAGTGTTTCCACATTAAAAATCTGTGTCAATGTGTATTATTTTTGTTGATTTCTACTTTTTATTTTTACATTACTTCATATACATTGATCGTTAATCATAGTATTGATTTACTGCTACTCGGTATATGACTAAAGTTTGAGATTATAGTATACATTTCACCGAGTTGAATTATATGTTTGAAATTGTTTATATATACATCAGGGATAATTTGGGATGGTAGGATAATTGAGAACCAACCGATTCACCCCCCCTCTCAGTTATTCTAACAATTGGTATCAAAGTGTTTAGTGATTAGAAGGAAAGTTGTGGACTTAAGCTAAAGATCGCAAGATGTATAAGAGAGACGCACCAAAGCTGAACAAGGAGAACTTCTCAACATGGAAGAGAAGAATGAGACTATACCTATCAGGGATTGGAGATGACATTGCAATATAATTGGATAATGAAGTCATCCTACCTAGAGGACCTTTGATTATTAATTAGATGAAAGAGAAACATGAACACAACATTATAATGGTGGAGATTGCTTCTTTATAATGGTGGAGGTTGCTTCTTCACAAACTGATGCTAAATTTGAGGATATCAAGGCATGTACATCATCCAAGCAGATGTGGCACAAGATTACACTAGTTTATGGAGGAGATGCAAATGTACAAAGCGCTAAAGTTGAAAGTCTCCAAGGAAAACTTGATGACATGAGAATGAAAGAAGGAGAGAACATAACACAATATAGTACCCGACTCAAGGAAGTTGTTAATGCTATTCGAGGAGAAGGTGGAACTATTGATGAAGATACTATTATAAGTAATATTATTAGAACTTTATTGCCTATTTATTCTATAAGAGTCTCTGTAATACATGAATTGAGAGCAACACCTGGAAACAATATTACTATTGATAGCCTTGTTGGTAGATTATTTTCTTTTGAGCTGAATAATTTTGATAAGATTTTTTTACCTTCTATGGAATCTGCATTTATGTCTACTTTGAAAATTAGTAAATCTAGTAGCAAACACATGATAAGAAATAATAGTGGCAGTGACAGTGATGATAAGGAACTTGATGAACTTGAAGCATTAATGGTTGGAAGATTGCACAAAGGCGAAGGATGATATATGGGTAAACTACCTTTGATATGTTTTAATTGTAAAGAAATTGGATACTTTGTGGCCCGATGCACTAACATAAAGAATGATGAAAGAAATGAAAGATCTAATGACAGAAAAGATGACCAAGAATACAGAAGTAACCGATAGTACGATAGAAGGACTGACCAAGATTAAAAAGACAAAGGCAATTGTTACATTTCTGAAGATAAAGATAATGATACTGGTTCTGACATTGACGAAGATATTGAGATGGTATTTGTAGCTTTGAAAGAAGATTCAGAAGAAGATGAAAGGTATGTTGAAAAAACACTTATTTCTAAAGTTAGTAAGCATGAAATTTGGGTTATTGATAGAGAAAGCACACATCACATGACTGGAGATAAAGAAAAATTTGAATTTCTTGAGCATTATAATGGCGGATCTGTTAGAATGGGAAATGATACACCTTGTCAAGTGAAAGGAAAAGGTACTATAATGATGAACAATTAAATCAAATGTGAGAATGTATATTGGGTGAAAGGAATTAATTATAATCTGTTGAGTGTTTCATAGTTGAATAACACAAGTCACCAAGTTGTATTTGAAAAATAGAAAAGCTAGAATCTATGATGGTACAAGAAATTTGATCAACACTGGTGAACAATCAAAAGGTAACCTATTCTATGTTGACACTGCTAAAACTACTTGTTTGATGGCTAAGAATGAAGATGTATGGTTTTGTCTTAAAATGCTTTATCATGTAAATTTTGATAACATGGTTAAGATTAGTAAGAAAAAAAAATTTAGAGGCTTACCGAGCTTATCTAAACAAGACCATGTAATGTGCAAGAATTGTCAAATGGGAAAAATGTCAAAATCTAGTTTTAAGAGCAAGAATTTTTCATGTAATGATATTTTGGAGATATTTTATATAGACTTATGTGGACTAATGAGAACGCTGAGTTATTATGGTGACATATAATTTATTTTATTTGTTGATGACTACTCTAGAATGATGACTGACATGTTCCTAAAAGAAAAATATGAAGCATTTAAGATGTTTAAATGGTACAAAGCTAAAGTGGAGAAAGAAACTAGTAGAGAGATGAAGTGTTTGAGATTTGATATAGGAGATGAATTTATTTCTGATGAGCTCACTAACTTTTGTAATGAGTATGGAATTAAGAGACAAGTATCTGCACCAACAACACCACAACAGAATGGAATTTTCGAAAGGAGAAATAGATCAATTATGGATTGTGCTAGAAAACTAATGGTTGAAAATAATGTTTCACAAACAAACTGGAGAGAAGTTTCCAGTACTGTTGTATACACACTGAACTGAGTACAATTGAAGAAAGATATAAACAAGACACCTTATGAATTATGGTATGGTTATATACCTAATATGAGCTATTTTAGAATATTTGGAAGTCATTATATTTTGAAAGATGATATAAATGGTAAATTTGATTCAAAAAGTGATGAAGGAATATTTATTGGATATTCTACTAAGAGAAAATCTTATAAATGTTTGAACAAGACTTTTAACAACATGATTGAAAGTGCAAATGTGAGAGTTGACAAATTTCTTGAGAAGAAAGATGAGGAAAGAAAGAAAGAAATGGAAGATTACAATAGATTTGTCTACATGGAAGAACTTGATACTATACCCATGTAGATACCTAACATTACTATGCAACATGGTAATGTTACCGAGCAACAGGAGACATAAACCAAAAATTATGAAAATGTTTCTACTGAAGATCATGAACAAGAACTCAAAGAAACTACTGGAGAACACATGAAGAACAAAGAATTGAAACTGTACTTGCAAAATATGTAAGAAGACATCATCCATAGAATCAAATTATTGGAGATAAAATAGCTAGCACGGTGACATGAAGTAAGTTGAAAGACAACACATGTTTGATTTGTGAATGTGAACCTAAAAATGTTAGAGATGCACATGAGAATGAAGAATAGATTAATGCAATGTGTCACACCCCGCCAGGGAACCGAGGAGGACAAGCCAACTAACTACTAAGAGATGTGAATATATATATATATATTTTAATGAAATATTATCACTAATCAAAGTCCTCACAGGTTCCCTAACACTGTTATTCAAGTAACATAATCCAATCTAATCATTTGACCATTAAGGCATTGATTGATTAATATAAGTTTGCAATTCATTCCTTTACTCTTAACATTAAGTTACATGTATAATCTTGCCATCAATCCCAATATTTTAACATGCATCCATGTGAGTTATCCTTTACTAAACTTATGTCATTATTTACACTATTCATTAAGCATCTAGATGAAAGATAAACATTTGATGGATATGCAATGTCCTATATACTTTATTATTTCATAAACATTTGTGAAACATAGTAACCATAATCCAATATTAAATTCTATAGCTATTTATTCATAGATTCATTAACTCATAATAGTATTCCACAGCCATACTTCAAGGGATAACACATTCATTCATAAATGCATTATTTCATATTAAGTCTAAGATCATTTATAATACCAAAAGTAATAAAAGATAGGTAAATAAATACCCTAAATAATTATCCTTTCATATTGATAACATATAATATTTTCCCTTTCCTTTTTCCTAGATCTACCCATTCCCTTATATATTGCTTTGAATTACATTAATATACATCATATCATCAGATCCAATGATTTACAAGAAATTTCTTTTACACGAATACACATGCATAAGCACATCTTTAAAGATACAATAAGAAGTCTTCAAAAGTGATAATATAGAAGGAACATGAGCCAAGAACATCCATCTAACCATAAATAGTACCTCGATATAATAAAGATTAACCACCCAAACACGTGGATCCAAAAAGAGTGCACTCCCCTGTGCTAGGAGACAGAGACCAAGGTCCACTCAAGAAGGTAACAACTAGGATACTCCTAAGGTAATGATAGCCCTTCCCAAAACATCACACAACTGAAAACACAAGAAGATCATAAAGACATAAAACACATTAGTAGGAACTCTACGAAATGCTAGGTGAGTGCCATCACATAGCCCTCACCCCTTAGGTTTCCCTGGTCAACCACTCTAGGCCCCGACCCCCAAGTAGGCACATGTGGAACCAAACATCTCTCATAGGGATGAGACTATCTAATTGTACTATCGCAATAGTACCTTCTCCCACTCCCATCTATAGCCTTTACTAGCACTACTGACATGGGTGAGGCTTATGATATTTATTGTGTAATTCCCTTCCCATAAATTATTATTGTTATCACTGGATTAACAACTCCACATTGGGTTGTCCTGGTACTAGCCACTTAGGGCCCCGACCCCCACTGTGAGCCACTCACCTAGTGTTCTTAGGTTCCCTACCTTTAGAAAACATCAAAAGGGAATAACAGACCCACATAATAATCCATAAGAAGACATAACATTCTCACAACATCAACAATTGAGTTTAGGAAAATACTAGTTGTCCTGAATCCTTTGGACAACCCTAAACCACAATTGAGTACACAGATAGATAAAACACATCCACATTGCATCAAATGCATCACAAGGGATTTAAAACACATAATTACATCAAGTAATTCAACCCAACAAAAATCATAATATCTTAACATCATTGGATTCGGTTTAGGAGATCATTGATTGTCCCTAATCCATCGGACATTCCTAAACCCTAATCCAGCATACAAGCAGATAGATAACACATAAAAAGACATCAAAATGCATCAATCATCAAGTATTATATACAACAATATAAAAAGTTTTTTTTGGTACCAACTCAAACCACAAAACATCATAACAAGATCACATTACAGAAAATATGTTGATTCCTGAAATTTGGCTAAGTCTGAAATTTCCTAAAACCTTCAAAATCTAGAATCTTAATTTGAACTCCTAGGAGGCTGAAACCACTCTCAAACATCCTGGAAGGTATTACATAAAATGTAACTTAAAGTATAAGGAATTAAAAGTATGTATCTTATACTTAAATATTACATTATATGTATCACCCTAAGGCCGAAATCAGAGGGAGACCACCCTAAGCCCTAATCTGGATTCCCAAAATTATCCAAACTCTTGAGAGGGTTCCAAAAGTTCCTAAACATAATACCATATGAAAAATAATTGTCCTACAATTTTAAACATCCCATAGGGTCTACCCCGGGTCAACACGACACCTTAAGCCCTTCCAAAAACCCTAAAAACCAATCTGGAAGAGTCCTACGCATGTGGTAACCCAAGCTACGCAGGTGGTAGCCTAAGCTGCATAGGTGGTAACCTAATGTGTGTAGGTGGTACTTCATCTTGCACAGGTTGTCACGCATGTTGCGTAGGTGGTCCCCAAAACCTTGTAGGTGGTGAAAATCTATGTTTATCTAAGAAAATGGCTTACAGAGTTGGTTTCTAGGAAGAAATGGGAGAGATGGAGGTATGGGAAGTGAAATCATGGCAAGACCCATTTAAGATCTCCCTATCTTCCTTCCAAAAAATCCCTCAAACCCTTCTTCCCTGCAAGGTACTCCTGGATACATAGTCAGAGAGAAAAATGGGTGCACAGACCAGCATGAAGACAACAAGGAAGAATGGAGTTCTCTAGAATTTGAGAGTATTTACAAGCATAATCAAAGCACAAGGAAATGTTACAAGGATACTATGAAGACTCAAACTCTATCACAATCATAAAGGAGGATAAAATAAACAAAATACATGATAGTGTAAGCAAATAATACCTAATATCTCATATAAATATATTCATCCTAAGGCCATACTTTTACTAATGTAGACAAAATACATTATCATTGTAAATCTTTACATTGCAACTCAAGTGGTAAAGTAAACAGATAAACAAAATACATTCCACAAGATCAAGCAATCATAGAAAGAGGATCATCCTCCGGGATAGATCCTACTTGGGGTCTTGCAGAGATACCATTGGAGAAGAAGTCCAGGGCCTCCAATCCTCCTTCAATACTCCTCCAGATCCTTCTACAGTCAGTCACAAGCCTACTCTAGAAATTCTATGGATCCAAAAATACTTTCTTATCCAAATACTATAATGTTTCCTTGGAAATCATTCCTTGCCCGCACACCCCTCTACACAATCCTTCCTTTCATATATATGTTACAGGATTGGTTGCACGGGAAGTTTCAATCGATGCAACCATCCACAACCATCTTCTGGTTATTAGTTTTAATAGTTCTAAGATAATTTTATTAGATATATTGTTTCCTGAGAATGCTTTTAGTTTATTTACTATTACTTTGTTTTTATGTTGTGATTTTATTCTCACTTTCACTTTAGATAAAGATTAGTTACTCTCTCTCTCTCTTTTAAAGAATAATAAGTAAGTTACCTTTATTTATCCAAGGATGAAGTGGATTTAATTATAAATATTTACAATTTGTTAATTCCTTTATTACAATTAAAAGACATATATATATATATATATATATATATAAATAAATACATAAACATTCACATTATTTATATAAACATATTAATATAAACATATATATAGACATATGCATATGTGTGCACCCATATGCCTATGTGTATATATATCCATGCAAATATTATTATAAAAAATACATTAATGAATACACTTGACAAGCTTATTACCATGCATTTAATTCCATAATACCATCAAATTATTACTAACTGATAATCCACCCACAAAACAATATTCACCTAGTCCTAGGGACTATAACGAATATCCACAATGAATAAAACCCAGGCAACCAAAATCAGACATCAATCTATAATCAAAGGACAAATGCAAAAAGACCCAACCCGGGAGCAGGGATCAGGGCTAGGCTTAGTCTTGCACGACCAAGTACTGTCTCTGTAACAACAAAAATGATTGATGATTTTGGGGCACGCTCAAACCTATGAAGCCAGGTGAAGTCGATGCCCAGTACCTGCAAGCCTGCATCACCGAGAAGAACTACATGTGCATTGATCTACATATTAAAGAAGACATTGTAGAAATATGATCGGGATCGATATATCATGTGGACCTCATCCATGTGAGTAACTACGACTTCGTCCTGAATCATGAAGACACATCATGTACACACACACACACAAAAGAAAGAATGTAACATGAGGATTAGAATCTTAGGCATTGGGTTAGTCAATAATCAATACTAATAATAATTCATCATAATCATAATAAATGTCCTAAAATCATTAAGTGACATACAAGATTCATTGAACATACTTTAATAGAAGCACATATCACATAGCATCCTAACTATGTTTAGAAAGGTATTGACGGTCCTTTATACATACATGGGGACAAACACATGAAAAAATAATAGCTTCAGACAATATGTCTGATATTAGAATTCTCAGGTACAAGCTGATGAAATTATTATAAACAACTTATAGGAAAACAAGTATTAAGCTATAAGGAAACATCTAAAGATCTTACTTAATTCAAAAAGCACAAAACTTGCATTAGGGTTAGAGGGGTATTACATCCCCCCCCTTAGATTAGACTTACTCCTGGAAGTCGGAAGAGATGAAATGAACTATACACGTAAGTCGTAAACTATTATAAAATAGAATTGCAATATTACTACTCTAGTACCTGCTTTAATGACTATATGCATACTTCTCCCTTTAAGAGAGTTGATCAATCTTATTATAGTTACGGTGTAGATTAACTCTGTTCCAATGGTAAGATATTTTCAAAATAATTACCTATCTGATTCTTTTACTTAATATAGTAAGTTTGTCAATAGATACTAAGATTAGAGTATTGCTTCAAAATTACTTTTATCAACTTAAAAATTCAAAGTATTCTTGTTTTATTAACATCAGTGTATTAGAAAAATGTGTGTTCTACCAATTGAAATTGTCGCTTCCTAACACAATATAAAATTTTCATATCTATAGTAGCCAACCTAAAAGGAGGAATTTCTGATAACTTTTCTATTTTTAAGACACAACCTAATACTACACAATACAACATATGGAACTTTATTTCAAATAGGGTTCCAAAATTTGCGTTCCTTACCAACTATGCATGACAAACAAAGAGAGGTATATATCATTTATATTTATTATTTTCATTAAGGGAATACAACAAAAATAATTGTTACTTAGCTTTGTAATCATGAAACTAAAACAATCCATACGCTTACCTTTTGCGATAAAGCACAATTTAATAAGAAATCTTTTGGAAGACATAAAGCAACCTCTTTTAGCAAATAGTATTCTTTTTTCATCAAGATGTAAATATACTTTCAATACTTAGGACACATACACATTTACAATACATATTTTCTAAGTCTTCTTTAATAATAATTGTAGGGTTTGATTTCCATAACGCATTCACACCCCTAGAGGAGATCTAATCAATTTCCCCAAATTTTCATGTCAGGCAGTTTCCATATAGCATTTAATTAATGCCATACAATAATGTACAAGAGTTCTTTCAAGTTCCCTATTTCATAATGATTATAGATCCATTAAGAGAGGAAAAAGAACATGATTCCTACTACTATCCTCATAACCACAACAATTAAATCAGTAACATTCACTTAATGTACATAAATTTAATTTCTACCCTTTATCTATTTGTAACATTGCCCTTATACCCATTAATATTTTGAGATAATCTCGTATCCAAGTAGAAATTGAGTAACATACATAACAATATTCTTATAGCATTTACTAACCGCAACCACTTCTTTTCATAGTTGATTAATCACTTAGTATTGTTAACTACTACTAAGGTGTTGATCACAATGTATAAAAAACTTGAATTTGTTTTCATAATACTCATCTAGGATCCTAACAATTCACTAGGCATCTAGAAATAAATATATTTATTAAAATAACTTACAGTGTTAGTATAGATAATCCATTGTCGTACATACTCTTCTCTAGACTTTCTTGATTGTTAGCTTAACTCGTCTACTATGCAAATTAACATGGCATGCATAAATAATATAGCTTCTTACCAAAACATGGATACAAATTCTTCTTCCAAAATGAGAAAGTGAATTATAGCCTATGATAAAACCTTGGGGACGTAAGTCCTTTACCCAAGGGTTTCTTAATTAACCATTTACAAATTTTCCTGATATATTCTTGCCTTTTCTAAACAATGTTAGTCCTTCAAAACTTATTTCTTAAGAGGAAAGAGAGAGACAGAGAGAAATACACATGGAAATAAATTATTTGTTTCTTACCTTTCAAGTTCCTACTTCAAGAAGTCACAAGAGAGGGGAAAGAGAGAGAGAGATCATTCAAACTGTTATTATATAGAAAACTATCTATTACAACCTTATTCACTCATGTGTCCTAGTTCCTCCTTTCACACAATGATCTATGCCGCCACTCTCTTTCATCTTTTGCCAAGAATAAGAGAAAAATTCATTTTCAAATTTTAAACCAAGACCAGACACCAAATTTTTTACATCTTTCCTAGGTACAAATTATTAGCCACGAACTTTAATTACTACCATTCCAGTCTTATAAGAATAAAATAAAGTACTACCGCAATCATTTCTTTCTTCCAATTAAAGGTGCAAAGGCAATTCATTTATAAGAAGGAAGTCAATTGGGAATTTATAAGAAGATAAAGTGCACAACATTTCCAATAAAATATATTATAGGTAGGGTCGGGAGATAATACTACCTACCACGGTAATTAAAACATCGAGTATCCTTTTTACTTTTGGTTTTCCTAGAGATAACAATGTCATTTATCAACAAGATGATGACGCACACAAGTCTAAGGAATTCCTTAACATCCTATTTATAGAAAGCATCCTTTTAACACATCATTAATCTCAGAATGAAAATCATAAGTTATAATATAACTCAATCATAGAGGAATTTTTTTACCTTTATAAGACAATGTATCATAAATATAGGAAACAAAGCCTTCATTTCCTTAGATTCAAATTTTTCTGGCATATAGATGAAAACAAAGGAGACGGAGATAAAATATTCAATGTTATGCATAAGTGAGCTATGATTCCCAGAGTTCCCAGTGTGGAAACCTAGGGCTCTGATACCAAGATGTCACGCCCCGCCAGGGAACCCAGGAGCACAAGCCAACTAACTACTAAGAGATGTGAATATATATATATATTTTTAATGAAATATTATCACTAATATAAGCCCTCACAAGTTCCCTAACACTATTATTCAAGTAACATAATCCAATCTAATCATTTGACCATTAAGGCATTGATTGATTAATATAAGTTTGCAATTCATTCCTTTACTCTTAACATTAAGTTACATGTATAATCTTACCATCAATCCTAATATTTTAACATGCATCCATGTGAGTTATCCTTTACTAAACTTATTTCATTATTTACACTATTCATTAAGCATTCAGATGAAAGATAAACATTAAATGGATATGCAATGCCCTATATACTTTATTATTTCATACGCATTTGTGAAACATAGTAACCATAATCCAATATTAAATTCTATAGCTATTTATTCATAGATTCATTAACTCATAATCGTATTCCACAACCATACTTCAAGAGATAACACATTAATTCATAAATACATTATTTCATATTAAGTCTAAGATCATTTATAATACCAAAAGTAATAGAAGATAGGTGAATAAATACCCTAAACAATTATCTTTTCATATTGATAACACATAATATTTTCCCTTTCCTTTTTCCTAGATCTACCCATTCCCTTATACATTTCTTTGAATTACATTGATATAGATCATATCATCAGATCCAATGATTTACAAGAAATTTATTTTACACGAATACACATGCATAAGAACATCTTTAAAGATACAATAAGAAGTCTTCAAAACTTATAATCCAAAAGGAACAGGATCCAAGAACATCCATCTGACCACGAACAGTACCTCGATATAATAAATATTAAGCACCCAACTATGTGGATCCAAAAATATTCCACTCCCCCGTGCTAGGAGACAAAGACCAAGGTCCACTCAAGAAGGTAACAACTAGGATACTCCTAAGGTAATGATATCCCTTCCCAAAACATCACACAACTGAAAACACAAGAAGATCATAAAGACATAAAACACATTGGTAGGAACTCTAAGACACACTAGGTGAGTGTCATCACATAGCCCTCACCCCTTAGGTTTTCCTGGTCAACCACTCTGGGCCCCAGCCCCCAAGTAGGCACATGCAAAACTAAACATCTCTCATAGGGACGAGACTATCCGATTGTACTATCACAATAGTAGCTTCTCCCACTCCCATCTATAGCCTTTACTAGCACTACCAGCATGGGCAAGGCTTATCTTAGTTAATGTGTAATTCCCTTCCCATAAATTATTATTTTTATCATTGGATTAACAACTCCACAGTGGGTTATCCTGGTACTATCCACTTAGGGCCCCGGCCCCCACTGTGAACCACTCACCTAGTGTTCTTAGGTTCCCTACCTTTAGAAAACTTCAAAAGGGCATAACACACCCACATAATAATCCATAGGAAGACATAACATTTTCACAACATCAACATTTGAGTTTTTGAAATCACTAGTTGTCCTTAATCCTTTGGACAACCCTAAACTGCAATTGAGTACACAGATAGATAAAACACATCCACATTGCATCAAACGCATCACAAGGGATTTAAAACACATAATTACATCAAGTACTTCAACCCAACACAAATCATAATATCTTAACATCATTGGATTGGGTTTAGGAGATCATTGATTGGCCCTAATCCATGGGACATTCCTAAACCCTAATCCAGCATACAAGCATATAGATAACACATAAAAAGACATCAAAATGCACCAATCATGAAGTATTATACACAACCATATAAATAGTTCCTTTTGGTACCAACTCAAACCCAAAAACATCATAACAAGATCTAATTGCAGAAAACATGTTGATTCCTAAAATTTGGCTAAGTCTGAAATTTCCTAAAACCTTCAAAATCTAGAATATTAATTTGAACTCCTAGGAGGCTGAAACCACTCTCAAACATCCTAGAAGGTATTAAATAAAATTTAACTTAAATTATAAGGAATTAAAAGTATGTAGCTTATACTTAAATGTTACATTTTATGTTTCGCCCTAAGGCTGAAATCGGAGGGAGACCAACCTAAGCCCTAATCTGGATTCTTAAAATTATCCAAACTCTTGAGAGGGTTCAAAAGGTTCCTAAACATAATACCATATGAAAAATAAGTGTCCTACAAGTTTACACATCCCATAGGGTCAACCTCGGGTCAACACGACACCTTAAGCCCTTCCAGAAACCCTAAAAACCAATCTAGAAGAGTCTTGCGCAGGTGGTAGCTCAAGCTGCACAGGTGGTAGCCTAAGCTACACAGGTGGTAACCTAATCTGTGAAAGTGGTACTTCATCATGCATAGGTGGTCACGCATCCTATGTAGGTGGTGCCCAGAACCTCGCAGGTGGTGAAAATCTATGTTTATCTAAGAAAATGGCTTGCACAGTTGGTTTCCAGGAAGAACTAGGAGAGATGGAGGTATGAGAAGTGAAATCATGGAAAGACCCATTTCAGATCTCCCCATCTTGCTTCCAAAACATCCCTCAAACCCTTCTTCCCTTCAAGGTACTCCTGGATACATAGTCGGAGAGAAAAATGGGAGCACAGACTAGCATGAAGACAAAGAGGAAGAATAGAGTTCTCTAGAATCTAAGAGTATTTACAAGCATAATCAAAGAACAAGGAAATGCTACAAGGATACTGTGAAGACTTAAACTCTGTCACAATCATAAAGGAAGATAAAATAAACATAATACATGATAGTGTAAGAAAATAATACCTAATATCTCATATAAATATATTCATCCTAAGGCTATACTTTTACTAATGCAGACAAAATAAATTATCATTGTAAAATCCTTACATTGCAACTCAAGTGGTAAAGTAAATAGATAAAAAGAATACATTCCACAAGATCAAGCAATAATATAAAGAGGATCATCCTCCAGGATAGATCCTAGCCGGGGTTCTGCGGAGATACCATTGGAGAAGAAGTCTAGGACCTCCAATCCTCCTTCAATACTCCTCCAGATCCTTCTACAGGAAGTCACAAGCCTACTCTGGAAATTATATGGATCCAAAAATACTTTCTTATCAAAATACTATAATGTTTCCTTGGAAATCATTCCCAGCCCGCACACCCCTCTACACAAGCCTTCCTTTCATATATATGTTGTAGGATTGGTTGCACGGGAAGTTTCAACCGATGCAACCATCCACAACCATCTTCTGGTTATTAGTTTTAATAATTCTAAGATAATTTTATTAGATAGATTGTTTCCTGAGAATGCTTTTATTTTTATGTTGTAATTTTATTCTCACTTTCACTTTAGATAAAGATTAGTTACTCTCTCTCTCTCTCTCTTTTAAAGAATAATAAGTAAGTTACCTTTATTTATCCAAGGATGAAGTGGATTTATCTATAAATATTTACAATTAGTTAATTCCTTTATTACAATTAAAAGACATATATATAAACATATTAACATAAACGTATATATAAACATATTAATATAAACATATATATAGACATATGCATATGTGTGCACCCATATGCCTATGTGTATATATATCCATGAAAATATTATTATAAAACATACATTAATGAATACACTTGACAAGCTTATTACCATGCATTTAATTCCATAATACCATCAAATTATTACTAACTGATAATCCACCCACAAAACAATATATACCTAGTCCGAGGGACTATAACGAATATCCACAATGAATAAAACCCAGGCAACCAAAATAATACATCGATCCATAATAGAAGGACAAATGCAAAAAGACCCAACCCAGGAGTAGGGATCAGGGCTAGGCTTAGTCTTGCGGGACCAGGTACTGTCTCCGTAACAACAACAATGATCGAGGATTTTGGGGCATGCTCAGACCTGTGAAGACAGGTGAAGTCGATGCCCAGTACCTGCAAGCTTGCATCACTGAGAAGAACTACATGTGCATTGATATACATATTAAATAAGACATTGCAGACAGATTATCGGGATCGATATATCGTGTGGACCTCATCCATGTGAGTAACTATGACTTCGTCCTGAATCATGAAGACACATCATGTACACACACACAAAAAAAAAAAAAATGTAACATGAGGATTAGAATCTTGAGCATTGGGTAAGTCAATAATCGATACTAATAATAATTCATCATAATCATAATAAATGTCCTAAAATCATTAAGTGACATACAAGATTCATTGAACATACTTTAATAGAAGCACATATCACATAGCATCCTAACTGTGTTCAATAAGGTATTGAAGGTCCTTTATACATACATGGGGACAAACACATACAAAAATAATACCTTCAGACAATATGTCTAATATTAGAATTCTTAGGTACAAGCTGATGAAATTATTATAAACAACTTGCAGGAAAACAAGTATTAAGCTATAAGGAAACATCTAAAGATCTTACTTAATTCAAAAAGCACAAAACTTGTATTAGGGTTAGAGGGGTATTACACAATGAATGAGGAAATTGAGCAGATACACAAAAACAAAACATGGAGATTAGTACCAACACTGAGTGATAAGAATGTCATTGGCACCAAATCGATATTCAAAAACAAATTGAATAAGAATGGAGATGTAACAAAAAATAAAGCAAGATTAGTATGCAAAGGGTATGCACAAGAAGAAGGTATTGAATATGGAGAAACTTTTGCACCCATTGCTAGACTTGAAGGAGTTAGAATATTAATTACATATGATACATATAAAGCATTCAAAGTATATCAGATGGATTTTAAGTTTGCATTTTTGAATGGAATACTGGAGAAGAGGTATACATTGAACAACCTGAAGGATTTGTTGATCTTGATCAGACAAACATGATATGTACGTTACACAAAGCTATATATGGATTGAAACAAGCACCGAGAGAATGGTATGAAAAACTACATTGCTATATTATTAGAATTGGATGTATTAGAACAAGTGATAACAAAAAATTGTATTTGAAAAGAGGAAATGATGAAAAAACCCTTATTGCTGAAATTTTTGTTGATGATATTATATTTGGAGGAAATGATAACCTATGCACATCATTTGCTGATGAAATGAGGAAATAATTTGAAATGTCAATATTTGGAGAGATCAAATTTTTTCTTGCCTTGCAAATTTTACAATAGACTGAAGGTATCTACATTACTCAATCAAAATATATCAAGGAAGTACTGAAGATATTTAGAATGGAAGAATCAAAACCAATCAGAACACCTATGGTGATAGGATGCACATTTACAAAAGAAGATAAGACACCAGAGGTAAATTAGACTTTGTACATCTATCTATGATTGGAAAGTTGATGTATGTTGTACACACAAGACCAAACATAACACACGCAGTTGGAATTGTTGCAAGATTTTCTGCTAATCCCAGAGAATAACATATGACTTCTGTAAAGAGAATTTTTAGATATATGAAGAACACTAAAGATTATGGACTACGGTACAAAAGGGAAGACAAGTTTGAACTGAAAGTTTACACAGATGCTGATTGGGTTGGGAACAATGATGATAGAAAGAGTACTACTGGTGGAGCATTCTTTATAGGAGAAAGATTAGTTACTTGGATAAGTAAAAATAAAGGATGCATATCTCAGTCAACTGTAGAAGAAGAATATGTTGTTGCTGCTACAAATTTTTCGAACATTGCATGGATAAAACAACTTTTGAAAGGTATGAATGAAGATATCACTGACCTAGTGATAATTTATTGTGATAATACTAGTGCAATAAATATTTCAAAGAACCCTGTGAAGCATGAAAAAAAAAAGCATGTATCTATCAAATATCACTACTTGAGGGAACAAGTACAAGAGAAACAAGTTATATTGGAATATGTACATCAAAAGAATAACTCGTAGACATATTCACTAAACCCTTACCAAAGGATACATTTCAGTACTTGAGGGGTAGACTAGGGGTTCATCCCCTGTCTATCAGTCACTAAGATGGCTAGGAGGTTGCATCAACCTACATGTAATCAGAATATCAATCACGTTGATGCAAAGATGAACTAGACTAACACAGACATATCAATACACTACAAGGTACTTATTCTACTACACCAAAAATCAGAGATATTTTTTGGCTAATGGAGAGCTGTATATATTATTTTTGGCATTGTTGTCAAAGGGAGAGTAGATTCAATAAAATATCTATCCATTAAAGGAAGAAAAGAGAAAGGGAGAGAAATGACATATCTATCTACAGAGAAATTCAAGAGCATAAGAGTCAAATTTGCACGGAGAGTCTACATGTGATTTTTTAATGCTGAAAATTTTTAAATACTCAAGCTAGGGAGAGAAACAATATTTTGCAGTTGTAGAGTGAAAGTTTGGTATTCTATGACATTTTTTATTGCATATTTCATATTGTGTTGTCATCAATGCCAAAGGGAGGGATTGATGAACTACATTTGATTGTATGTTTGAAGTCATTTTGTTGATAGTCAACTGAGTTACAGATATGATGATAGAAACTAATCAATTAAATGTATTGTCATTGATGTCAACTTATTTGAGTATCATTATGGTAAAAAATATCTATTATGAATTGAAGATCTAGAACAAACAAAGTTTATGTGGTCGATAATTGAATATTTTTGTATACACCGAGTAACAGTGAACACCGAGTAACTACATTGTATACTGAGCATAGTGATAACCGAGCTAGGGATCACCAACACATCACGGTATTGACTGAGCAATTTAATCAAACCCAGTACAAATAGAATGATGAGCTAGAAATTGATGATTCTGAGGTAAATGATAAGGTTTTTTATGATGATCTAACGATTATGAAAATTCAAGGAAGATCAGACGATTAAGATTGAAATGTGTTTTTAACAGAACTACCGAGGAAGGTTTAAGCGGAAAAACCAACGCTGGAGATTAAGTGGTAAAATATAAAGGATGGAAAGTAAATGAGCTATTATGTTTATATAAGAGATAATAGATTCATTATGAATCACATGATGCTATGATGTGCACATGTGAAGTTTATGCATGACTGATCAAATTGGTTAAAGACAAAACCAAGCATTTTCTGCAAACATCACCGAGTGACAGAGGAAAGAGCATTAACCGAGCATAACAGAGTATGAAGAATCAAATGAACTGAAGTGAACAAATTGATTAGAGGTATTATGAACTTAGCATAGATATAAAAATATGCAAAAAATGTTGTATTTGAATCATATCATTACTTTATCAGTTTAACCATTGTTACATATAAATCTCTTAACCGAGTAGGACGTGAAAGTCTTTATTATGACATTCTAATGAATGTTGAGTGTTTTTTTGTTGACCACATAGTGACTGATTGGTCAAGAGAGAAATGTTACTTTTAAATCCTCTAACCAAGTCACATTTAATAGTGTGCATTGTAACCTTTAACAGGGCTAGCTCTTAACCGAGCTCACTTCACAAGAGTGAAATATTTTGTGTTACCGGTCCCAAGTGGTTTTTCCCTTAGTAGGTTTCCACTTTAAAAATCTATGTGCCAATGTGTATGTTTTTTGTGGGTTGTTATTTTTTCTTTACACATTACTTCATCTGCATTGATCGGTAATCACAGTATTGATTTACTGCTACTCGGGATATGACTAAAGTTTGAGATTACAATATACATTTCACCGAGTTGAATTATATGTTTGAAATTTTTTTTATATACATCTGGGAGAGTTTGGGACTATAGGATAATTGAGAACCAACTGATTCACCCCCTCTTAGTTATTCTAACATATTTACACTAGAAAGGAAAATACATTATAAAGTAAGCAAGTCATTAATGATATCAATGACATAGAAAATTGATTTTTGATAGACATGCCCTTTGAGGCATGAAAGGAATTGCTAAGAAAAGATGTAAGTATCTTGCATGAAAAAATGTTTCTCATACCAGAAAGGATGTATCATATGTTAACTAACTGATGGTAATAATACTGAAGACCAAGTCTAGAGGAATACAAGAAAGTAGAATGGTTAGATTAGTTGTAATTTTGTCATTGATGTCAAGTAATTGATTTCTGGTTTATATCAAGTTGTCATATCATTCAGAGGGGAAATTAATTGGGAAGATAATAAAGATCAGGAAATGATAAGGTACTATTGGAATAATTTTTTTATGCTTAAAATTTGATTTTGTTAAGTCGGTAAAGCAAGAAAGGTCAAGTCGGTAAAGGGAACAAACCTAGTTACCGAGAAAAGAGAAGTCTATTGGTAAAGTAAAGTGTTAATCAGTCAAGCAAAGCCAAGTAAGTCACCAAGAAACGTTGAGAGCTGAGAAGAGGTCACTCACTGAGCAAGTTTGGTAATCAAGAAAAGTTAGACATCGACTAAAATCAGTCATCGAGTCACCGAGTGAAGAATAGAGTATTAATTCAAAGATTAGAATGCATCTAATTCAAAGGAACAAAGATCAAGAAGATTCTAAGGATGAAGATAAAGTTTATTGCAGAGATCTACGATCATGAAAATTCAAGTTCAAAATATGAGATTAAGATTAAGTGACAAAAGGAAAGTTGTGAGTTCCAAGAATAATGCAAGTCCTGAGGTAAAAGAAAATTGTTTAACTGAGTTGCAAATACATTGAATCAGTTCAAAAAGAGGATATGATGGCTAATAAATGATGTAAACCTACCCAGGTCCAGTTTTTACCGACAGTCAGCTTGACTATGCTCTAAGGTCTCTTGCACAGACCTTATAGGGTATTGTTTCACCCTAGCTTGAGGAAGTCACTAAGATCTTCACTTCAAGTGCCCTAGACCAGGATTACACCATAAAGCTACTATTTCATGCTATAAAACCCATTAGGATAGGTTCATTCCCCAAGCTAAACCGACGGTTTTCACCTGAGGAACACAACAACACACATTGCACACAGAATCCATTAAAATATGTTCTTTCTTATTCACAAGAACTAAACTATTACAGGATGATACGATCTGTGTCTATCTCCTTCTCTACTCTATCTATATCCATCTCTATTGACTACAAAATCTTTTCAGCTATATATACATCCATCAAAATATCTCCAAAATATCTGATACTCATGGACAACTTCAACCACCCTCCAAAGGCAGCCAAATTGAGCAATAAATGACCCTTCCAAAATAGGAATAGGTGTTCCTGATCCTTTCAAGAAAAAATGACACATAGAGAGTTGTTGCAAATGACCCAGCTGGTCACAAACATCACATCTTGCATTTCCTGGGTTGTTAACCGACATTACTGAGTGCCAGAGTTGACTTTTCTGAATAGAAAAAACATTGTTAGTTTCTAACCCTGAGAGTTAGATCACAAACCTAACAAAAAACAAAGACACCGGCCGTCATCACCGACAAGCATCGCCGATGAACACCATCAACAAGTATCATTGACAAACACTACCAACAAGCATCGCTGACGAATACTACCAACAAGCATCACTGACGAACATCACCAACAAGCATCATTGATGAACACTACCAACAAACATCGACGATGAACAGGAACCATCAGACATTGCCGACAAGCAACACCGACGGACAGTAGTTTGACTTCTAGCTTAGAAATGTTCCTAACCTTAGGTGCTCCTGCACCATACTACCCAAACAAAAAGAAATCAACTTTGAGGTGATTGGAGTGAGTCAAGATTGATGCCTAACTTCTTAAAATCAGTTTCCTATACCCATGTAGCCTCTGAATCATCTTTGCCTTTCCATTTGACCAGATGTTCTATATAGGTTTGTCGTCTAGTCTACAGGGCAACTCATGAATTTAGGACTATGTCTGCCTTTAGTTGAGGTAAAATGGGAAGTTTAAGCACTTTGAGATCCTTAGTATCTCCCGTGAGATCAAAATTTTCTTCAGGAATTGGACCTTTATAGGATACCAAATCTGCCAGATTGAAAATAGGAGACAATCCTATGTCGATAGAAAGATCAACTTTATAAGCATTAGACCCATATTTTGCCAATATTTCACAAGGGCCTATCTTCCTCATCTAAAGTTTACTTGGAACTCCTTTCTGCAACCTTGCCTTATTGAGGTGCACCATGACCAAATCTCCAACTTGAAATTGAACATCTATTTTTCTTGCATCTAGCTTATGCTTGATATGAGTGGTATTCTCTATCAATGTTGCTTTAACTGAGTCATGGACCTCCTTCATGGATTGAGAAAAATATTTAGCATACTCACTCCTCTTTGTATTGCCACCAAGATCCCTTAATTCACATATACCACTGGGATGAATCCCATACACAATTTCAAAAGGGCTCTTTCCCATGGACCTATTAACTGTATCATTGTAGGTAAATTCTGCTTGAGAAAGTAATTGATCCCATGATTGTCCATACTCCTTGGTAAGGCATCTCAAAAGATTACCTAAGCTCTGGTTCACCACTTTAGTCTAACCATCAATTTGTGGATGGTAGGATGAGCTAAAAGAAAGATTTGTACCAAGCTTTTGCCACAAAGTCTTCCAAAAATGACTCATAAACTTGGAGTCTCTATCTGACACAATACTCAAAGGTAATACATGTATCCAGAATGCTTCTCTAAAGAATAGATTAGCTATGTAACAAGCATCATGTGTGGTTTTGCATGGTACAAAATGAGCCATCTTGCTGAACCTATCAACAATTCCAAAGATGTTGTCCATTCCTTGCTTGGTCTTTGGTAACCCAACAACAAAATCCACACTAAGGCATTCCCATGGTCTATTTGGAATAGGAAGGGGCTGATACAATCCTGCATTAGATGAAGTCCCTTTTGCCTTCTGACAAACCAAACAAGTCTCTACATACTTCTCAATGTCCCGAATCATCCTTAGCCAATAGTAATACCTTTTGACCAATTCTAAGGTCTTATTTAATCCAAAATGTCCACTTAAGGAACCATTATGCTTTTCTTGTACTAGATTATCTATCATAGAACCTCTTGGTACACAAAGTTGTCCTCCCTTAAATAGAAGACCTTCTTGAAGAGTATACTCTAAATATTCACTATGAAAATGATTTTGGTACTCTTGACATACCTTGTATGTTGCTGCAAAGTCTTCATCGGCTGGATACAGATCTTTGAAACTTTCAATGTCAATGCTTCGTAGCTAAACTTCTTGCACCATGAGTAACCTTCTACTCAATGCATCTGCCACCTTATTCTGTACTCCCTTCTTATGCTTTATTGTGAAGGTAAAGGCTTGGATGTATTCCACCCATTTCATATGCTTGTGACTTAGTTTATCTTGTGAACTTAAGAAACTCAAAGCCTGATTGTCGATAAAGACAATAAATTATTTAGGAAGTAGTTAATGTCTCCATTTCCTTAGTGCTTGAACTAATGCATACAATTCCAAATCATACGAGGAATACTTCTTCTTCGCATCACTGAGTTTCTCACTATGAAAAGCTACAGGTTTTCCTTCTTGACTCAATATTGCACCGACAACAATATTACTAGCGTCACATTCTACAGTAAACAACTTGTCAAAACTAGGAAGTGTCAAAATCAGTTGAGTCACTATTCTCTTCTTCAAATTCTCAAATCCTTCATCAACCTACTCATTCCGTTGGAACTTGGATTTCATACCTCCTTTGATGGTACCTAAAATAGGTGCACTAATCTCACTGAACTGTTTGATGAATTTTCAATAAAATTGTGCCAAACCATGGAAGCTTCTTACCTTTGTAGTTGATCTTGGTGTAGGCCAATTCAAGATTGCTTCCACCTTTCTTATATCCATCTTCAAGTTACCTTTTGAGATAACAAAACTAAGATATACCAATTCTTGCTTCATGAATTCACTCTTTTCCAAGTTGATTGTCAACTTTTCTTCATGCAATCTTTGCATTACCAATTGCAAATGTCTAAGCTGATCCTCTTTGGTCTTTCTAAACACCAAGATGTCATCTAAGTACACTACAGCCCATTTTCCAATGAAGTCCTTCAAAACCTCATTCATTAATCTCATAAATGTGCTTGGGGCATTTGACAACCTAAAAGGCATAACTAGCCATTCATACAATCCTTCAGTAGTCTTAAAAGAAGTCTTCCACTCATCTCCCCCTTTAATTCTTATCTGATGGTATCCACTCTTAAGATCTATCTTGGAGTAATATCTAGCTCCACTAAGACAATCCATCAAATCTTCTATCCTAGGTATTGGAAACCTATACCGGATAGTTATCCTGTTTATGGCCCTCGAGTCAGTACACAACCTCCAAGTACCATATTTCTTTGGGGCTAAGACTGTGGGAACAATACAAGGAATTATTCTTTCTCTAATCAACCCTTGGTCAATTAGTTCCTGGATTTGGTCATAAATCTCTGCATCTTGTTGCAGATTCATCTTATAAGAAGCCTTATTTGGAAGTGAGGCTCCGGGAATGAAGTCAATTTGATGACTAATAGATCTATTAGGTGGTAGGGTAGCTGGTTGACCACTACTAACTATAGCCTGATATTGAGTTAACAACCTTTGGATTTCTAAAGGCAACTCTTCTCTTTCAATCCTCTTCTCACTTTTTGGTTTTAGAACCAAAGCAAATCCTACTCCATCTTCTTCCAATGTTTTTAGGAATTCTTTATCACCGACCACCAGTAGGTTGGGACCTCTTTTTATTTCCTTTTCTTCTTCCAAGATTTACTAGACCTTGAAAGTCATTCCATCCTTCTTTAAGGAATAGGAATTCTCTGCTCCATTATGGACTGCACATCGGTCATACTGCCAAGGTCTACCTAATAGCAGATGACACAAATCCATGGGTAGGATATCACACAAAATTCTATCCTTATACCTCCCTATGGACAATTCTATCCAAGCTTGTTCATTGGCTATTACATGTTGATCTCTATTCAACCAAGTAATTTTATAAGGATTAGAGTGAGGAATCCTTGTTAATTATAACTTCTCAATAGCTTTTAAAGAAACAATATTATCAGTAGATCCTGAATCTATGATAACTTTTCAAACCTTACCGCGTATTTTACAATTGACTCGAAACAAAGATCTTATTTGTCTTGTCTCTTCTTTGATGGGATTTTTTAGGAGTGTTCTCTAAATCATCAAATTCTCTCCCATCTCTGATCCTATGGGGATATATGAAGTCTTGTTGCTAGAAGACTCTTCTTGTACATAGTTAGCTCTTTTCTCTCCTCCTTGGGAAGTAGAGCTCTTTGCTGGACACCAATATGTAGGATGCCCAAGTTGCTGACAATTATAACACTTCATAGAAGAGAAATAAGATCCTCTTCCTTGTCCATCAGTCCTTCCTCTTGAACTGTTATTCAGACCTCTTCCTCTGTTGTAACCACCCCTAGTGTTACTGGATTCTCCCTAATTCTCGGTGAGTTTACTCTCACTCTGATTCTTAGCTTCAGGATTTCTTCCTCCATATCCTCCTCTATGACCTCTACTGTCTCTTCCTCTACCTCTACTATTTGAGTCCTATTTCTTTTTGAACTTCTCTTCCACTTTAAGGTCATTCTGATATCTTTCCACTTTTAGGCTTTCTTCTTCCATCACATGGGACCTCAAGCATAGCTTATGGAATTCTTCTATATAGGCACTGACCTCTAAGTCTTTTTGCCTCAGATTTTGCCTTCTCTTATGCAGTTGCACTTCATAATCATTAGGAAGATAAGTTTCTTTCATCTTTGCCACCATACCTCTCCAACTTGTTATGGGGTTCTTGCCTCCCTTTGTCCTTTCATCTTGGACAAATTTCCACCAAGTGAGGGCACTCCCTCTCAATATTGTCTTGGTTGCTCTAACTTTCTAAGCTTTGGTCACATTATCACAATCAAAGTGATTTTAAAGACCTTCTATCCATTCCATAATTAATTATGGATCCATTTTTCCAGTAAATAGAGGCACACCTTCTAAGGACTTACCACTCATTGCCTTTAATGCTTTCAAGAATGGCTCTTCTTGAAGTATCGGGTCTGGCTCTGGGATCATGTCCTCCTCAGCCATTTGTTTACCCTTCTCATCAGCTTCCCTCATCAGTTCACTGACTGTTGTAGTTTGAAGCTGCACTTCTTCTAGTTTATATGCCATTTTGGCTAACTTCTCCTTCAGGAGTTTTTTCTCCTCTCTTTGCTCATCTACATTCCTTGCTCGCTCTGCATTGGTCACCATATTGGATGAATTCACAGACTCTTTTGAAAATCACACCCAAACAACACAAGTCTAATTCTTAAACTTTCTCTAATACCAATCTGATGTAAACCTTCCCATGTCCAGTTGTTACCAACAGTCAGCTTGACTATGCTCTAAGGTCTCTTGCACAGACCTTATAGGGTATTATTTCACCCTAGCTTGAGGAAGTCACTAAGATCTTCACCTCAAGTGCCCTAGACTAGGCTTACACCATAAAGCTACTATTTCATGATATAGAACCCATTAGGATAGGTTCATTCCCCAAGCTAAACCGACGGCTTTCACCTGAGGAACACAACAACACACACTGCACACGAAATCCATTAAAATATGTTCTTTCTTATTCACAAGAAATAAACTATTATAGGATGATACAATATATGTCTATCTCCTTCTCTACTCTATCTATATCCATCTCTATTAACTACAAAAAAATTTCAGCTATATATACATCCATCAAAATATCTCCAAAATATCTGATACTCGTGGACAACTTCAACCACCCTGCAAAGGTGACCAAACTAAACATTAAATGACCATTCCAAAATAGGAATAGGTGTCCCTGATCCTTTCAAGAAAAAATGACATTTAGAGATTCGTTGCAAATGACCTAGTTGGTCACAAATGTCACATCCTGCATTTCCTGGGTCGTTAACCGACATTACCGAGCACTAGAGTTGACTTTTCTGAATAGCAGAAACATCGTTGGTTTCCAACCCCAAGCATTATATCACAACCCTGACAACAAACAAAGACACCGGTCATCATCACCGATGAGCATCGCCGACGAACACTACCAACAAGCATCACTGACGAACACTACCAACAATCATCGCTGACAAACATCACCAATAAGCATCACTGAAGAACACTACAAACAAACATCGCTGACAAACAAGAACCATTAGACATTGCCGATGAGAAACACCGACAGATAGTAGTTTGAATTCTCGCTTAGAAATGTTCCTAACCTTAGGTGCTCCTGCACCAAAAAAGGAAAACCTAATCAAGCAGATTAAGAGGAAAAAATAAAGGCCTATATATTGACGAGCTTGTATGTTTACAGTAGAGATGCAGGAAAGTTGAAAGGTTGAAGTGTTGTCTTGCCTACCAAGTGAACAAAGAAGATAAAAGAGGTAAAGATCCATTCCAAAGAAGAGACTGATGAATTATTGATTCTAGTAGTGACAGAGAGCACATAAGGGACATGATAAAGCAAGAGGTAGTTGCATTTATACAGATAAAATCATTACATTGTTTCTTATTAACCTTTGTACCATAAAATTCTCTTAACCATGTGGACTTAATAATTCCTTTTGTAAATCCTTGAGAAAGGTAACATTCTGTTGGTGTTTGAAAATGTTTATGCTATCTAAAGCTACCGATATGCCATGAGACTGATCTTAGGAGTGGTTAGCTCCAAGTATGGAAGATCTAGAAGGCAACTGGACCTAATATAGGTAAAATACTACCCTCTACACTTCTAGCTCTACAAAAGCAAGGCAGGTGCACCTAATCCAGATAACATACAACTCTTTATCACTCTGGATTACAATAATAGATAATGGTAAGAAAGTGCTAAATACTAACCAGACATTCATTGACTCTCTATTCCCGAGTAGGACATACAACCAACAACCATAGGATATGAAAGAAATTAATAATGGTTTTGATGTAAATTTGCACAATATAGCCAAATTCTTTTAGACATGCATCAAAAAAGAGTAGAAAACCTTTTGATCAATGCCTTATCCATTGGGCAACTTCTTCAATCAAAGTACTGAAACAAAAGACAACCTATTGGCAAGGGCTCACAGCCATAAAAACTAGTATCTCAGATCATACACTTGCTTATAAGGTCCCTATGCATATACATAAAATGAATCTATGTTTCACCCAAAGCATGTTTAATCTGATCCTAAATTAGAACTATGGAGTGGAACATACTCACAGATAAATGTATGTATTGGACTATAAAATCCAAAACTCATGCAATGAAAGCCAAGGAGAGACTTGAAACTAAGACAATTGTATTAAGTATAATGAGTCCAAATTTGTAAAAATATGATTGAATAACTACACCATTCAATAACTTGCAAAAGATTAGGAAGTATTTATCTTATCATGAATTACAATCTGATACAAATCTGATATATCCCTCAAATTCAAAATTTAGAGCCAACACTTAGGGTAAAAAATTATGGAACCTCTAAAACAGAGAAAGGAAAGCCCTAAATAGAAGGAGGAAATCCTAGGAGACAGTTATCAACAACTATCCTTCCAAGAAATCAATGCAATCCTATCTTGCAAGCTGATCTTTCTCCAAAAGATCACTAAAAGATCTATCCTAACAAACTAATTTCCAAGTTACAAGTAGAGATCCAATCTTATAAATTCATAACACTCATGGTTATGGTAGAAAAATCTCAAAATAGAAAGAGAAATGAGAGATCCATAACACAACCATGCTGAAGTAAATGCGTTAAGACCCACAGAGAAAATAACCCCAGAAAGACAAACTGCCATTATGACAGACATGGGCCAAGAAAACCTCAAGCCACTCCCCTGTACGTATCAGAACATGCCACCATGATAAAATTCACATAGGCATTTAAAATTTTAAATATCATTACAATGGCTAACTCCTCTGGTTCCAAATACATCAACGACCGAGATCAAAATCTTGTCGCAAATTTAAAACAGAGTCGTTGATGAACTTTATGTTGTATGGGAACAAAGTAAAAAGAAAAGTTATCCTTTCCTGGTCAAACTCCATTGACATCCACATGGAAATATCCCACTGGGCCTCAGAACCACCTGTGTTTCTCTTCTTGTGCAGGCTACACACTCTTTACTGCCAACTTGGACGCATGTCAAGCTTTTACTTGTCCTCAGTCACAATGCTGCAGGTCCCACCTTGTCACTGAGCTGGACACACGTCAACTATTTCTCTACTACACAATGCTTATCTTCCTCACATCTTTCCTTCATGTGGTAGAGAAACACCATTGGATCTCGATCTGCCTTCAACGATCCTTTTTCAGTCACCGCCACGCGTCGCCATCTAAATTGATCCATCTTTTTGGTCCCACCTAACCATCCTACCAACTATTCCATGTGGAAATACCATACTTGGTGGGATCTCTACCACATGTCCAAGAAACCTAGCCTGACACATGTCAAACCTGCCACATGTTACACCCACTCTATTATGCAATCCGACTAGACCTACTGCGACTAGGATTTTGCCATCGCGGCCTACCACCACCTGTCACCTCATGGAACTTGTCACCTGAGCGTGGGCCCACAAAATTATCCACCTTGTTCACTAGCTAACCATAACTAACCGCAACACTTTACAAACCATCAGCCAAAAGGCATGTTCCTTTCAGCACTTAACCTATTGCGGGCTTGGGTATAAAATTATTAAGTTACTTCACCGTACAACCAATGTGGGATATATGACCTGAGGCATCTAAAACACAAAACAAACTAGCGGAGAGACAAAGACCTATCCGACTGATTTGAATCCATAGAGGTGACCAAAGGGGAACAAAACATGACCATAAGACCTCTCTGCAACTCAATCACACAAAAAACAGACATGAGACACTCTGCAACTTCTGAAAGTCCACCATGGAAGCCCTAATTTCTTTAACAGTCCTAACAATGGATATGACTGGGGATGTATGTCTCTCGTAGGCATATAAAGGATCCAAAATCTTAGGGATAAGCAGACCACCACTGAAAAGAATCCTAACCAAGGAAAGAAAGAAAAATAGAAAGGAGAACCTACTCCTACTAGCAGAAACAACACCTCTGCAATTTATTTTGTGATTTGAAGAGGACCAAACCAAGTCTTATGGTATGAAACCATGACCAAAATCTCATATTTCACAAGCCTCTATAAAAAAAAAACCTTCTTCACCCCTTGTACTAGAAGCAAACAAAAAATTCCTCTTCCATCTACCTGATCAGACCTGCAAAAATGTCCCATTAGCTCAATACTACAGAAAATAGTATCAACATACTCACCATTGAAGCTTAGAAGGATATTGGGAAAAACATGAAAAGGCAACTGATGTGGTATATGGATATTGTATTTAATAGATAAAGGAACACTAGAGAAAATGTAATTCTTATCATCTTTTGATCCGCAATCACATCTTGCAAAATCATCCAGCTGAAAAGAGGACTCATATTTTTCCATATAGCTGGTACCATTCACACTATCTAGTTCCTCATCATAATCCTCAAACAAAGGATTAGAAATCACCTGCAAATCTATGTCAAAGTCATTATGACAAAGGATTAGAAATCACCTGCAAATCTATGTCAAATTCATTATGACAAAGGATTGGCTGATCCAAAACATTATCCATATCAAAAAACACATTATAAAACATACTAATGTGACATCCCACATCCATGCCACACTCACCTTCTTCAAAGGGAGAAATATCATAGTCTGAACAAGAGGAAAACTCATCATCACTACATGAAGGCTCCATATCACCATCTCTCCTCTCCTCCTCAGAGTCACTACAAGAGACTGATCCAGATGAATCTTTTTCACAAGGCTTCATACTAATCATCATCTTGTCTTCAACTAATACCAGGACCATTCTAACACCTTGGAGCTTCTTCTTCAATGAATTCTTGGCATATATCTTCTTTAGTATCCTCATGTGACAAAGATATGGATTGAGAAACATCATCCTCATGTGGCCATGATATGCAATCTTCATCCTCACACTTAGTATCATAAAATTCTGATGAAGCTTCATCACTTGAGGTTTCACAATCATCATTTGAAGAATAACCTGCCTCCTCTACATTTTCCACACCTAATTGCAAATAATTCTTCTCTGTAGAGAAACCAATCTGCACCACATCACTGGTTTGCACAACCATATCAAGATTATCTAGAAAATCCTCTTGCAAAGTATCAACATTATACAAACCATAGACCTGCTAGTAGGTGGGAGGGAAAACATGAATACACTCACAAAAAACATGTGTAACTTGAGCATCTGAAAGACCGTGCTTCAATGTTTTAATGAAATATTTAGAATCAGAACAAGATTCAAAATCTACAAAACCACTACAATCAGTACTCAACATTGTATCAGGAATGCCTTCATCCCTTGAATCTGAGAAAACACTAATGTTCTCACAATCTGATAAATCAAATTCCATCTTGTTGTGGCCAAGTAATGCAGAAGCACAAGGAGAATCAGAAAAACACATGTCAAAATCAGAACTATTGACTCGTACTCTCTATCAAAATCAATGTGTGTTGGGTGTGATGGTTCAGATCTATGCCTCCCTAAATATCTGAGATATTCACAAGACAGAAAATCTGAAATTTGCTCACTATAAAATGAACCATTGTCATCATCATCACCCTCCTCTGATAGGCAGTCACTAGCAGCATTTTCACTTATCCAATCATCTTCTTCTTGGTGAATGCATGAATCTTCTTCCTTATACTGAGAAGAAGCATCACTTTTATGATTATAAGAGAGAGCATCCACACTAGATACATCTCCTTCATAAGTTCTATCATTCTCAATAACAACACTACTAGATACAACCTCAAGTGTATCTTCAATTTCAAGATTTGTAACATTAGTTAACCAATCCCTAATATGCACATAAAATTCTTCCCTCAAGGAGGCTGACCAATGGGTTGATTCAGGGAAATATATTTCCAAAAACAAACCAATAAATATAGACTCTAAAAACTCAGTACCCCCTAGAAGTTCATCACATGCATCACAAAACCTTTCATAAAATAAAGGTATCGACAATTCCCTTCTCCTTCCCACCTTTACTCTTATCAAAAATATGCAATCCTCTTAGATGCCTTGGTCTAACATTGGAAGATCCTCCTCAAGCTTACCCATTTTGACTAACGCAATACTTCCATATGATTTTGCAAAATGCAACTCAAAACTTTAAGCATGCAAACCTATATCCACACCTTATTCCTTTTATTAGTGCTTGAATAACTACGTAAGGAAAAATTTACATCATTAAAAAGTAAAATACCTAGATGTGTTGCGGTAGCTGTAAGATACTGATATGAAGTCACCTCAAAATCACCTTTTGAAACTCGGTAGAGTCGCCACCTCCTTGTAGAGGAAAAGATCTGAATCAGTTGAGAGCTCTTTCCCAACTCTGACCCTCTTTAAAACAAGAAACTCGCAACACACCTCAATATAGGGTATTTTATGATTCCTCTCTTGACTATGCTCATAGTGATAGGAGTACTATTATCTACTGCCTCTTCATTGCAAGTCCACCTCTTCCTTGTAGTCTTTCTTCAATCATGCATGATGGTGCAAAATAGAGAACTCAAAGTCGCCACCCACCAAAAGTGAGATAATATTAGTATCATTTTCCGAACTATGACTTTCAGACACTTTGCAATGACAAACAAGAAGAAAAGACTCATTCTTATAATAATGAGTAATATCTCTTTGAAAACCATGACTCTATAACTAGACTCTAGGATTGACTTATTAAGGCAAGGAAACAACTCACTTACACTCACCAATCACTTTTGCTTCTATAGTCCCCAACAGAGTCGCCATTTTGTTGGTGTTTGAAAATGTTTATGCTATCTAAAGCTACCAATATGCCTTGAGACTGATGTTAGGAGTGGTTAGCTCCAAGTATGGAAGCTCTGCAAGGCAACTGGACCAACTATAGGGACAAGACTTCCCTCTACATTTTTGGCTCTACAAAACCAAGGCGGGTGCACCTAATCTAGATAACATACAACTCCTTACAACTCTTTATCACTCTGGATTACAATAAAAAATAATGGTAAGAAAGTGCTAAATAATAACCAGACATTCATTGACTCCCTATTACAAAGTAGTACATACAACCAATGACCATAGGATATGAAAGAACTTAGTAATGGTTTTGATGTAAATTTGTAGAATATAGCCAAATTCTATCAGACATGCATCAAAAAAGACTAGAAAAGCTTTTGATCAGTGCCTTATCCATTGGGCAACTTATTCAATCCAAGTACTGAAATAGAAGACAACCTATTGGAAAAGGCTCACAGCCATAAACACTAGTATCTCAAATCATACACTTTCTTATAAGATCCCTATGCATATACCTCAAATGAATCTATGTTTCACCCAAAGCATGTTTAATCTGATCCTAAATCAGAAGTATGGAAAGTAACATACACACAGATAACTCTATGTATTGGACTAGAAAATCCAAAACTCATGCAATGAAAGGCAAGGAGAGACTTGAAACTAAGACAATTGTATTAAGTATAATGAGTCCAAATCTATAACAATATGATTGAATAACTACACCATTCAATAACTTGCAAAAGATCAGGAAGTATCTATCTTATCATGAATTACAGTCTAATACAAATCTGATATATCCCTGGAACTCAAACTTATAAGCCAACACTTAGGGTCAAAAATTATGGAACCTCTAAAATAGAGAAAGGAAAGCCCTAAATAGAAGGAGGAAACCCTAAGAGAGGGTTCTCACTAAAAGATCTATCCTGACCAACAACTTGCCAAGTTGAAAGAAGAGATCCAATATCATAAATGCAGAACACTCATGGTTATGGAAGAAATATCCCAAAATAGAAAGAAAAACTAGGGATCCATAACAGAACCATGCTAAAGTAAGTACGTTCAAACCCACAGAGAACATATTCCCAGACACATAAATGATTCCATTAAGACAAACATGGGCCAAGAAGACCTCTAGCCACTCCCCTGCAAGTATAAGAACACGCCACCATGATAAAACATGCAAACGCATTTAAAATTTAAAAATATCATTTTAACGGATAACACCTCTGGCACAAAACACATCAACGGTCAAGAACAAAATATTTCTGTAACTTTAAAACAAAGTCGTTGATTAAAGTTATGTTATCTTGGAACCAAGTAAAAAGAAAATTTATCCTTGCCTTATCAAACTCTATTGACATCCACACGGAAACATCCCACTGGGCCTTGGAACCACCTATCTTTCTCTTCATGTGCAGGCGCCACACTCTTTACTACCAACTTGGATGCATGTCAAGCTTTTACTTGTCCTCATCCATAATTCTACAAGAACCACCTTGTCACTGATATGGACACCCGTCAACCATTTTTCTACCACGTGATGCTTATCTTCCTTGCATCTTTCCTTCATGCGGTAGTGAAACACTGTTGGATCTCGATCTACCTTCAATGATCCTTTTCCATTCACCACCACATGTTGCCATCTAACTTGATCCATCTTTTTAGTCCCACATAATGATCCTTCCAACTATGCCACGTGGCACCAAATTACTCGCTGGGATCTCTACCATGTGTCCAACCAACCTAGCCCGCCACCTATCAAACCTACCACCTTTCACACCCATCCCATTGTTTGATCCGACTAGACCTAATGTGACTAGGATTATGCCATCATGCACTGCATCCACATGTCACCTCACAGAACTTGTCATCTGAGTGCAGGCCAAAAAAATTATCCACCTTGTCCACCAGCTAGCCACCACTAACCCCAACACTTTACAAACCATCACCCAAAAGGCGTGTACCTTTCGACACTTAACCTATTGCGGGCTCGGGTATAAAAACATTAAGTTACTTCACCACACAACCAATGTGGGATATATGACCCAAGGCATTTAAAACAAAAAACAAACCAGCGAAGACACAAAGACCTATCCGACTGATTTGACTCCATAGAGGCAACCAAAAGGGAAAAAAAATGACCATAACACCTCTCTGCAATCCACTCACGTGAAAAAACCTTAGGAGACACTCTTCAACTTCTGAAAGCCTCCCATGGAAGCCCTAATTTATTTAATAGTCCTAACACATTCTAGGTTGAATTTTTAAGCCCTTTGACTAGGCCACTCCTAATAGGGTAAATTGTTAGAAAGAATTTATAATAACTGAGAGGGGAGGGGTGAATAAGTTATCCTTAGGTCTAGATGTAGAAAATAAAACTTTTTGTATTTTAGATCTACTCGACAATAGTAGCATATGTCAACAACTTAGTCATGCAGTTTATTGTTTAATGTAATTAGCTTGTAGAAACACAACAATAAAACAAACCATAAGCATTCACACAAGTTGACACAAGTATTTAACATGGAAACCCAATATGAGAAAAAACACCAGTAACATGCTACCAAGTTTCACTCTTCTAAAGTGAGCTCTGTGAGGAGCCAACCCTGTTAAAGGTTACAATAACACACTGTTAGGTGTGACCTGGTTAAAGGATTTAATCACCCTGTCAGGAGTGGCCTTGTTAGAGGACTTAGAACATTCCACCTGAATGTCACCTTGCTTAGAGGATTTATACAAATGACTGTTAGGTCAGCCTTGTTAAAGGATTTTAACTGATACAATGGTTAGAAAGTAATCAGTAGTTGTGATCTGATACATACAACTTACTGTTGGAGATTTGACTCTGAACAGTTGATTGATTGTATGTTTGTCATTGATGACAACATATAATACACATCAGTACTTCTATATGTACTTATCCATATGATGACATGAAGACTTGTGTGGATAGATACATGTTGTTGACATGTTTATTATGCTATGTTCATACACGCAGACCCAGATATGAGGTTTCAGTAAAGATATGTAATTCTGTTATTAGCGGTTACAGTTCTGGGAGTATAACAGTTTAAGGCTGACATATGTGATGTATTATTGAGTTGCACCTATCTTCAGGATATGTGTGTTTATATTCATGATTAGTTATGAGTTGGTGATATTAATCCAAAGGTGCCAAATGTGTTTCAAGAAGATTGCAAAGTTATGGTTAAATTGGTGAAGCCGACTTAGTGAAGCGACGCATCTATTCAGTTTAAACTTGCGCGGTTGTAATTATGCTTGCACGCTTAGTAGAGCCAAAAAGGATGTTATGAAGAGTTTTCTTATAGGTCCCATGATCGCATACTTTGAGAATGTACTTATAGAAGGTCATTTGTGATAAGAAGAGTTGCGAAAGCCAGAGATAAGAAAAACAATACAGAGTGTTAAAGCAGTAGAGCTATATTTATCATATGTTGATAATATAGA